>CM019063.1:526761494-526771494 GCA_009667805.1 Leptobrachium leishanense | reverse complement strand
AATGTCGGCAGATAAGAACCTTTCGGCCCATCTAGTCTGCCCAATTACATGGATACTTAACCTGGATTTATCTTTTGTTTAGGATAGCCTTATGCCTATCCCATGCCTGCTTAAATTCAATTACTGTTTTGGCCTCTACCACTTCTACTGGAAGACTGTTCCATGTATCCACCACCCTCTCAGTAAAATAATGCTTCCTGATGTTACTTTTAAACCTTTGCCCCTCTAATCTAAGACTATGTCCTCTTGTTTTGCTTCTTTGTTTCCGTTTAAATATACTCCCTTCCTCTACCTTGTGGATTCCCTTTACGTATTTAAATGTTTCTATCATATCTCCTCTGTCTCGTCTTTTTTCCAAGCTGTACATGTTAAGATCATTAAGCCTTTCCTGGTAACTTTTCTCCTTCAAGCCGTACACCATTTTAGTAGCCCTTCTCTGAACTCTCTCTAAGATGTCTATATCCTTCTGGAGGTACGGTCTCCAGTGCTGCACACAGTACTCCAAGTGAGGTCTCACCAGTGCTCTGTACAGTGGCATGAGCACTTCCCTTTTCCTACTGCTAATACCTCTCCCTACACAACCAAGCATTCTGCTAGCATTTCCTGCTGCTCTATTACATTGACTACTTACCCTTAGATCCTCTGAAATAATGACCCCTAAATCCCTTTCCTCAGATGTTGAGGTTAGGACTGTATCAAATATTCTATATTCAGCCCTTGGGTTTTTACGTCCCAGGTGCATTATCTTGCACTTATCCACATTAAAACTCAATTGCCACAGCTCCGACCATTTTTTTAGTTTACCTAAATCATTTGTCATTTGGCTGATCCCTCCAGGAACGTCAACCCTGTTGCAAATCTTTGTGTCATCAGCAAAAAGACATACTTTTCCATTAATACCTTCTGCAATATCACTAATAAAAATATTAAAGAGAATGGGTCCAAGTACTGACCCCTGAGGTACCCCACTGGTAACAAAACCTTGTGCCGAATAAACTCCATTTACCACAACCCTCTGTTGCCTGTCACTCAGCCACTGCCTAATCCATTCAACAATATTGGAATCCAAGCTCAAAGATTGCAATTTATTGATAAGCCTTCTATGTGGAACAGTATCAAAAGCCTTACTGAAATCTAAATAAGCAATATCTACTGCACCACCTGTGTCTATTATTTTTGTTATCCAATCAAAAAAATCAATAAGATTAGTTTGGCATGATCTCCCTGAGGTAAACCCATGTTGTTTCTGATCTTGTAATCTATGTGTTTTTAGATGTTCAGCAATCCTTTCCTTTAACATGGTTTCCATTAATTTCCCCACTACTGACGTAAGACTAACTGGCCTATAGTTCCCCGATTCCTCCCTACTACCCTTCTTGTAAATGGGCACAACATTTGCTAATTTCCAGTCTTCTGGGACGACTCCCGTTAGCAAGGATTGGTTAAATAAATCTGTTAACGGTTTTGCTATTACATCACTGAGCTCTTTTAATAATTTAGGGTGGATCCCATCAGGCCCCATTGATTTATTTGTCTTTACTTTAGACAGCTGCTGTAGAACCTCCTCCTCTGTAAACTGATATGCAAATGTCTCGTTAGTGTTTCCTCCTAACTGAGGTCCCTTTCCTTCCATTTCTTCTGCAAAGACTGAACAAATAATTCATTGAGGCAGTCAGCGAGACTTTTATCCTCTTCTACATACCTTCCTTCCTTCCTTTGTTTTTAATCTAACTAATCCTTGTTTTACTTTTCTTTTCTCGTTTATGTATCTAAAAGATGTTTTGTCCCCCTTTTTTACTGACTGAGCTATTTTCTCTTCTGCGTGTGCTAGGAAGCTCTTATAAATTGCTTTGCCTCTTTCTGCCTAATCTTATAGGTTTGCCTATCTTCTTCACTCTGAGTTTTTTTATAATTATTGAATGCTGTCTGTTTGTTCTTCACTATTTTGGCCACTTCTGCAGAGTACCACAGTGGTTTCTTCCCTTTTTTGTTTTTGCTAACAAGCCGAATGCAATTGCCTGTGGCCTTCAATAATGCTTCCTTTAAATAATCCCATTTCTCCTGGACTCCCTTTAAACTCCTCCAGTCTGATAATGACTCCTTCACACAAAATCTCATTTTAGAAAAATCTGTTTTTTTAAAGTCTAAAACTTTTGTTTTTGTGTGGTGCGGCTCCATCCCTGTTCTTATATTAAACCATACTGACTGGTGATCACTAGATCCCAAATTTTCACCTACAACAACGTCCGATACCAAACCTCCATTTGTGAGTATTAAATCCAATATGGCCTCTTTACAGGTCGGCTCCTCAACTACTTGTGTTAGAGATAATCCCAGTAGGGAGTTTAGAATATTTGTACTCCTGGTGCACCCAGCTGTTTTGGTTTTCCAGTTCACATCAGGAAGATTAAAGTCCCCCATGATAATAACTTCCCCCTTCATTGCCATTTTGGCTATTTCCTCAACCAGCAGATTATCTAGCTCTTCTACTTGTCCAGGGGGTCTATAGATCACACCTACACGAGCTACTGTATGATTGCCAAATGTTAGCGTAACCCAAACTGACTCTATGTTCACCTCGCTCACTTTTATTTGGTTCGTTTTTATGTTGTTTTTCACATACAGGGCCACTCCTCCTCCTTTCCTACCTTCTCTGTCTTTTCTATATAAAGAGTACCCCGGTATTGTTATGTCCCAGTTGTTTTTCTCACTGAACCATGTCTCAGTAACCGCCACTAAATCTACTTTTTCAGCTGCCATCATTGCCTCCAGTTCATTGATTTTATTGACTAAACTGCGAGCATTTATAGACATGACTCTGAGCTTGTCATTTTTTTCCCCGCATGTTGTTTGCACCCTCCGATTTAGTTTTGGGGGACAATCAGGCAGATTGTTTTTTACCCTTTTGTCCCCCCTCCTACTTTAAATATTTCTTTGTGAAACCTTTGAACTTCTCACTGAGAACATATGTTCCCCCATGAGTAAGATGCAAACCATCTTTTTTATACAGTTCCTTTCTGCTCCAATTAGAGCAATCATGGGACACAAAGCCAAATCCTTGCTCCCGACACCATTCCCGAAGCCACAAATTAAATTCCCTATTGCGCATCTGCCTATCCTGAATGTTATGCACAGGCAAAACTTCAGAGAATGACACAGTGGGCGCAATCTGCTGTATTTCACCTCCAAGAACACAAAAATCTTCCTTAATCTCAGAAACCTCATTGCTAGCCAAGTCATTTGTCCCTAGATGGACTAGAACGTCCACTTCCCCTTGCTGCTTTGCCTGTTTGACAATATTGAGAATGCGTCTCTTGTCTCTACGAGCAGTAGCCCCATGAAGACATCTCACCAAACCACTACTCTCCAGCTCAACACCTCTGATGATAGAATCACCCAGCAACAATTGCCTTCTATCATGTCCCACCTTTTCCTTTTTGTTCTTGGTTGCAGTCCTGCATACCTTAGGCATAGGGGATGGTGGTTCCTCAACTATGGTGTCTGAGCCTACATCCGTCTCACCACTACACTCTGAAAGTGCCTCAAAAGAATTAAGAAGAGCCACAGACTGTGGGACATGTTTTCTATCCACAACTCTAAGTCTACCAGATCCTACAGTAGTCCATCTGCCGCTCCTAGGAGGCCTCTGTGGCAGTGGCTTTGTAACAGTCATAGCCATAGCCTGAGTTTGTCTAACAGATAATTTACAAATCTCAGACTTCAAACAGGCAATTTCCTGCTGCAATAAAGAGAGCTGCCTACATATCAGGCACACTCCAAACCTCCAAAAATTGGATCTAAAAACAAATGCATGACAGCTCTTACACTGGACCAAGCCTGCCATTATAAAAAGAATGGATTTAAACCAACAAATCTTACCTTTTTGTAGGTTTTCTACCTCCTGTCTAACCTCAGACTACTCCAGAAGATCACCAGAAGATCTCTAAGTGCTCACTTTGAAGGCTTCACTTAGAAGGCTTCACACAAGCTCTTATTAGACAAGCTAATATTCCCCAGGCTTTATATAGTCACCTAAGAACACCTCCCCCAGCAAGGCGTGGACAAGTTTAACCACCTTAGCAAATAGCACCCAATTGATTCCAATTCTATGCTAATCACTAAGAGGAATGAGTCACCAGCCTAACCTAATTTACACACCAGACCTAACTAATTTACACACCAGACCTAACTTAAAACCTTAAAATGAATAGAAAAGATCTGTTTGAAACAAAAATCAAAATCACTCACCAGAAGATCACCAGTAGATCTCTAAGTGCTCACTTTGATGGCTTCACTTAGAAGGCTTCACACAAGCTCTTATTAGACAAGCTAATATTCCCCAGGCTTTATATAGTCACCTAAGAACACCTCCCCCAGCAAGGCGTGGACAAGTTTAACCACCTTAGCAAATAGCACCCAATTGATTCAAATTCTATGCTAATCACTAAGAGGAATGAGTCACCAGCCTAAGCTAATTTACACACCAGACCTAACTTAGAACCTTAAAATGAATAGAAAAGATCTGTTTGAAACAAGAATCAAAATCACTCACCAGAAGATCTCTAAGTGCTCACTTTGAAGACTTCACTTAGAAGGCTTCACACAAGCTCTTATTAGACAAGCTAATATTCCCCAGGCTTTATATAGTCACCTAAGAACACCTCCCCCAGCAAGGCATGGACAAGTTTGACCACCTTAGCAAATAGCACCCAATTGATTCCAATTCTATGCTAATCACTAAGATAGTTTACTTTAAATCAAACTTGAACGACGCATGAAAAATAAAAACAACACATTTTCCTATAGTGTTTGACCTGACATGTTTGTATTTTTTAGCCTTAAGCAGCTACAGTAGGTCTGAAGAAAGCGCCAGCGCCTTGGGCTGTGATATTGGTTTTGATTGAGCTTTCATTCAGTGGAAAAGCTTAGTTTAGGAGTCCGCATTCCTTCTTATAAATATTTTATCCTGCTTGGAACAAACTCTAGAACAGGAAAAAAGTTTGACATTGATTCTTGTTTATGTTTAGGGAAGTGTGGAAATTTAAGCCATCATTCTTCGTAATATTTCCAACCCTCCAAGCATCTGTTTCTCAAGGTAGAACAGGTGCTTAATCTTCAAAGGTTCGTAGTTTCTCATTAAGAATAAATTTTGGATGCGTTTGCTAATTCTATCGCTGAAAGCCATGGCGGCGCTTAATCTCACTCATTAATACAAATGTGCGCTGGAATGTCTTGGTAAACACACGTAATATAAAAAAAAAAACACCTTCTGTGTTAAAGGGACACTCGAGGGTTAAAGCAGGAGTAGGTAGGTAACATAAGGGTTACACAAAAACCCATCCTGACCCTTTCTGCACTCCCCCTTTTATTTTTACCCTTCTAGTTTCCTTTAAAAACTTCCCTGATCTCTGCAGGATGTGACATGCTTCCAGCTCAGCATGTCATGTGACCACAGGAGCGCTAGGCGCTAAAGCCAAACCAGTGGCTATCAGTGCAGGAACGCTTTGATACCATTGGATGGGGCTGGTATTTGAATTACTCCAAGTCCTGGATATCTGAGCTGAGGGCTCTCTGAGCTGATGGTCTGGGCTGTGTGGGGCGGGGCTAGGCCCTGCATTTAGATGGCTGAATTAGCCCCCTGAGCCCCCTTCAGTCAGAAGAGAGGGAGCAGGGTGCTCACAGCAGTGTAACCACTCAGATAAGATTAAGCACTCACACCGCGCAGTCTCTTAATTATTTTTTTTCTCACCGAGTAGATGTTATTTTATTAAAATTATTAAAGGGCCACTGCCACCAAAAAATGAAATGCCCGTATTGTTTTTATTTCATGTTGATGATATCATACATGTGCTTTGTTTTTCTCTTGTATGTTTAGTTAAGAGAATATTTTCCTCTATATGTGTCACTGGGCGCATCCATTGTGTGATATTTTCCTCTATATGCACCACTGGGTGCATCCATTGTGTGATATTTTCCTCTATGTGTCGCTGGGCGCATCCATTGTGTGATATTATCCTCTATATGTGTCACTGGGGGCGCATCCATTGTGTGATATTTTCTTCTATATGTGTCACTGGGTGCATCCATTGTGTGATATTTTGTGTTGTAAACTGTCCCCCCACACACAGTAGCTTTACATCACTTGCTCCACACTGTGTGGCTTTGGCCATAGAATGGAGTGAATGGGTCAATAACTTACTCAAATCATTGTATTGTGTGGGATGTAATTCAAAGGACATCACCAGGAGCTAGTTTAGAAGTCTTTAAGCTCCCTGTCTTATCTCATTCAGCTGCCACCTTTTATCTCAGGTAACCTGGAGAACACAAAAGATCTCCTAGCCTCGTATCTAAACAATCCCTTTTCCATCTCATTAACTGTTAAATACTGCATAGGATTAGCCTCAGCCACAAAGTAAAATTCACTTTTTAAATGTTGCATCATGGGTAAATACACAAAATGGAAACAGGACATTAAAAAATGAACTTTATTTTTCTTCTTTACATGCAGCATATGTTTTATAAGGTGGTTGTGTTTGTAATGCAGAAGTGATCTAGTTACAGCTTATTTAAGTGGTAGTGTTCCTTTAAAGGTTTCTTTTTATCCTTAGGTCACCTCGCTGTCCATTGATTTCTCCTTAGGATCATAGAAATTTCTTTGCCTTTATCTCAGTGCTGTACCTTGATATTAGCTCTTGTCAGCATAGAATGTCATCTTGCTTGTTACAGATTTGAAACTGGCAGTGAGAAAAAAAAAACAAAATGAATATATTGAGATGCTCTCTTCTTATTATCAACTTTTTAAAATATTTTACTTTCTTCACATTCACTAATATCACTTTATTATTGTGTTTTTTTTTTTAACCAGACAAAAATAATAAGAAAAAGTCAATCATATCAAAAAACAACAAACAGAAACACACACAGCATGAAGCACATAGAAATATAATATAGAACTATAAAACTCTAAAGAACTCATAAAAAAGTTATAATTTCCCTTTTCCGATTTTTGTTTTATTTTCGTAGTTTTTCTTTTGAGAATAAAGATTTTTTTTTCTTATTATAGGAAATCACAGTTATAAAAAAGATACCTATTTAACATCTCCCCGAGAGCCTCCCCTAATAATTCACCCTTCTATTCATGCACATGTCTTAGAAAATGTGAAGAACGGTACAATATAATCTTTAATCTAACAAAGTATACATCAATTTGTTAAAAAAAGCAGCAAACAACCTCGTTTTTTCTCAAGTATTGAGAAACTCATCTATGAACCTTACAAAAGGCTCCTCAACGTTTAATATTATATTTCATTTTCATATTCTTATTTAAAGGGACACTTTGGGCACTGTGGCCACTTAATGAAAATTGAGTGTTCACTGTAACCTGAGTGTTCTCTCTATTCTCCGTCCTCCTCCTCCAAAGGATCTCCCTGGATCTCAGGTTCCTGCATTTTGGAACCTTCAGGACCCATCTACCACCAATAATCACCACTGTGCTCAGGATTGCATTGGCTGGACACCACTGCCTCCCAAGGTCAGATTGCAGCTGCGGCCAGCACCATGTTATGCCCAGACCAGCACCGAGGGAGCCCGACGCTGGATTTAATGTACATTTAAAATCAGTCTAAAGGTGTATAATGGGAGGTGGTGCGGGAGGAGTCAGGAAGGTCTAATGTTCAAAACTCAAAATTTACCAATGCCTTCCATTCTAACCGTAAAGTATCCCTTTAGGATTTTAAATTAGCATCTAACATAATACTTAAATAATCATCAGAGATTGATGATGAAAGAAAAGTAATGGCCAGTGTATGTATTGCAGGATGGTCAAGTTTGAAAAGCTTTATTTTTCTGATTTCCATGGTAAATGCAGTTTGTGGTAAAAGAGTATTCACTCATACTGTAACATTATTTCACAGCTTCGAAAGGCCGTCATGGACCACATTTCCGATTCCTTCCTGGAGACTAATGTCCCATTGCTGGTTCTCATCGAGGCAGCGAAGAGCGGTAATGAGAAGGAGGTGAAGGAATACGCCCAGGTTTTCCGCGAACATGCCAACAAATTGGTGGAGGTAAGCCTTTGTTTCCATCAAAAGAATCCTTTTCATCTTCCTCAAAAGACTTTAATACAGCGGTCATTCCTAATATTTTAATAATCTTTTATAGTAATGAATGGCTTACAGCTGACTAACTTTGAAAGTTAATTTTAGCAAAAAAGGAAATAAAAAATTAATAAAAATGCTACAGTTCCTTTTTTTGTGAAGCAAATCTCATTAAAAATGGTAAAGTCCCTTTTTTATTGCAAAAATGTATTTAGAAAAATATGTAACATGCATAATTATGTTGTAGCAGTTCTGTCACCTGCAAAGTAAGTTCATATTAATCATTACAGAACAATAATGTGGATTTATCGTATGTTTTAGCCTTTGTAATGAAACCTCTTAAAGTACACGCTTGTACTTAAACATGAAGTTTATGTAAGGATACGCAGTATATCACTTTGAAACACTTGCAAAATGTTTCTGTGTATGAGTCTTGTTGTGTGCTTTTTGCTGTATAATATTGGAGGAGAATGTGTTAAGTCGAGTCCTACTTGATATTCCTCTAAAAAATCCCTTGTGAGTGATTTCTTATCAGGAGATTCAACATTGGGTATAGGTACCTTGTCGTCATGTTGTTATGGGGTATTGGCCAAAATGTTGTGTTAGACATAATAGGGCATTTTTGTGCTTTCACATGGTAAGTATCTCAAAATTTTAAAAAAAAAAAAATCTCCAAAAGAGTGCAAATGAGAAAACCATTGCACCGATAAAAAGTGCAGCTCTTTCTACTATCATGAGACCAATGGCAGGTGAGAGAACATTTTTTCCCGTAAAACTGCATCCAAGGCATTCATAAGACTGGTTGGGATTTGACAAAAGAATATGGTTTTAAAGAAAAGCTAAGAGATGTAGACTCAAAATGAACAGCTCTAGACCCTACTTAAGGGGGCTATATTATCAGTGATCCATCTCCAGATGCAACAATGTATACTGGTGAGACCTCATAGCAGACATAGAGCATACATTAAAGTATTCCAAATGTACTATAGACATTACTGCTATTTATTACATTGACTAGATCACATGACTTCATCAAAATCACTATCTCAGCAGTGCCTCCAAGGTTTCATTTGACAGATCACATCTCTAAATTTCATATTCCTACATACCTTAACATTCCCTTTGTTTACATTCTCACTTTTCTTCAATCTCTCTCTTTGCTTTTCTTAGAAGCTAAACAGATGAAGATAACCAGATTGTAGTAGATATTACTATTTATCACCTCCATCCATTCAGTGGTGACTGGGGAGTATAAAGGCCACTGTAGTCCACTTTTCTTTATGAGATCTATTTTTTATTTGTCTCATCTTTTGTTTGATTGTATAAAGAAAAATTTGCTGTATGTTTTTTCTAGTTAACTGCAAAAAGGAGAAATGAGAAAATATCGAGCTAGTACTCATCTGTTGGTCTATCCCACTCTATTTGCTACATCTTTTGCATTCTCGTCAAAACAATCTATTCTTAAGTGATATCTCTTACCAGTTCTGTGTATTCTTTCACCTTCATTTCTCTCTTACGTTATCTCTCTCATTCCAATCTCAGTGTGGTCCTTCGTTTTATTGTCTATATAGCTGCTTCTCTTGCACATCCTTTGTCAATTTCGGTGAAGGGTTACTGTATTTATGTTCCTTTTATTGGGTTATACTGTATCTCTCATATTTATAATCCAACCTACGCTTGATGGAAGGCGATGGTGGTTTCTTTCCAGCCGCAGCTGTCGGGTCCTATATGTCTAACTCTCCGCATGTGTCTTTGACGAAAGACACCGTTCCTTACTGAGCTGTCAGTGTCATTACATATCCCTTTGGTGACACGCAAAGTCAGGCGAGACAGGTAGAGCTCAAGGCTTCTCTTCATAAGAACTTTCAATCTCGATTTAATAAAATAATTAATTTTTATCCTCT
>CM019063.1:526446494-526756494 GCA_009667805.1 Leptobrachium leishanense | reverse complement strand
ATGACTAACTGGTGTTACAGCATAATATACATAGATACAAAAAAATGGCGTTGCGTCTATACTCACCAGAGCGGCTGCAACAGCCAGGAGTAACAACCCAGTTCAGGTATAAAATATAGCAAGAAAAAAATGGTAATCTGCACTCATTCTATACAATTCCATGTGGAACAAAACACAATTAGAGGTTTTTGTTTGCTAGACTAGCATTGAAGCGTAAGCTCACTCGCCACATCACGGCACCTCTTGGTAGAGTGAGTACCTAACCAATGTAACCAAAACCCGCTCCTCTGAGCAGCTTGTTTGTCAATTGTGCTCGTTTATATAAATTCCATGTGCAACAAAACACAATTAGAGGTTTTTGTTTGCTAGAGATGGAGCGAATTAGTGGAGGAGAAAAATATTGAAACACATCGAAAAGTTTGTAGTATATTGTTCATAATGCGTTATACGGGTCACACTGGTAGACTCAGCAGACCGAGCTCTTTTCCTGATTCTGGTTGATTCATACTACTAGTGTTCTGAATGGAGTTCTCTGTTGCGTTGATGTAAAGCTACCGGCTTTATATGTTTATGGTGCTTGTTGGAGGCCTCTCTTTGCACTCCTGAAGTTTTACTTTGTTATTTGCTATAGGATTATAGGACCACTTTATAATGTCATTAACATTAGACATAGTGTTATAATGATGGCTTACTATATTTATTGGAGCACCTTTTTTAACTTAACTGAAGTTAGTATAATTCTGATTATTATTATTACTACATGCAATGACATGTGTGGCAGCTGTGCCACTTTGTTGCAATGACTTTCTTTATTCTTGCACATGCTTTTTGTCAAAAGGCCATAGTAATTATCGCTGGGTGAAACATGTTGCGCTGCATGTCTATCTATACATACATTTTATTAAAGTTTGTCATGTTAACGGCCCCATAGAGAGACAATATGAAGTGAAAGTCTGAATTGCTTTTACGGGATAATAAAAAAGTAATTTAGAAGTATTAATAGATTTTAACTAAGTCAGAATACATGGCACAGGTCACTCATCACTATAACGTGATGTCTAATTAAAATGGGATTAATCCTGCATTATTTTTATATACATCAGCAGAGCCGAGGGAGAATATTTTAACAGGTAAGCAATTAATTAGGGATTATTGTACATCCAGAACACACACATGGGCTCAAATCCACGACTGTGCTCATTAATTATGCTCAGTTAAATCGTTTGCATGTGATTTAATTATTGTTTTCACTTACACTCATAAAAAAAGTTTTCTGCTAAAAAGTTATGATAAATAAAGAAAGGAGTCAGTGATGAGCTGGGAGAAAGGGCAGACCCCCAAAGAAGTAGTACTGGGGCAGCGGATTTAGCTGGAGGAATGGGCAGACCCATGAAGAAGAAGCATAGGGAACTGATTAGCTGGAGGAGAAGCCAGACCCACAAATAAGAATCAGGGCACCAGCAAATTAGCAGGTGGAGTAGCTAGACCCATGAAAAAGAAGCATGGGGCAGCTTCTTCCCTATCTGTTTCTCCCTCCTCTCTCCCTCCCCTACGTCGTAAATGGTTAGCAATCTGATAATTTTCACCAAACCTTTCTCTTACCACAGTATACTCACACAGGCAGACTTGCATCTCTCTCCCTCTTCTGTCCCAACCCACCCTCCCCATCCACCCAGGCCTGGTCCCTAATGTCAGCTCTCCTTTCCAGCTGTTTCCACTTCTCTCTCTAATTACTCTTACTAAGCCCAGGCTTCTTGTCTTTCCAATGCAATCCCTACAATATTCTTCTGGCCACCAGCTTCACCTTCCCTCTGCTCCCATTTGTTTCAGTTACCCCATCCATTAGATTGTAAGCTCACGGGATGTCTGCCTGAGCACTTGGTTTAAAGTGCTGTATTACATGGACAGTTATCCTACGGGCAGGATTGTCTTTCCTCTTGTATCATGTACGTCTCCTGTTTGTGCTTCCCCATTGTAAAGCGCTACGGAATCTGTTGGCGCTGTATAAGTACTTGCAACTGTAACTGAGTAGCCAAGCTCATAAAGAAGAAGCATGGGGGCAGTTGATTAGCTGGAGGAACAGCCCGCCCCATGTAGAAGAACAGGGGGGCATATTGCCGGTCCTTAAATGGCTGGCTATCAACAAGGGTGGCACACAGAATAACCAGAGAAGCAAGCATTGTTCTGGGACAGAACAGGTACACCTAAATTTATAAACAAGCAGGGGTCGGCAACACAGAGCCAGCTCATCAGACAAGCCAGTGTCAAATAATCAGGGTAAGTCAATATACAAAGCAAGAAGTCCAATACCAGGAGATCAATCACAAACAATATCAAGAACGTGCTGAGGGATAACCAAAACCACAACAGGGAAGTAGCAATGGAAAGTGGAAGTCCTATAATCCTTGACTGGGAACACTTTTGGCCAGGATGTGAGAGGGGTGGACCAGGAACACAACTGGCCAAGGGATGAGAGGGGCAGAACCTCTGGGTCCTGTCCTTACCAGACATTATGGCAGAAATGCAGAACATAATGAAAGGCAGAACAGTGCACCTACAGCAATGCTCCACCATAACAGATGCAAAACAGGAGCCTTCATTGCCACTAGAGAGAGGTGAGACTCCTAAAAATATGTAGAGCGCTCTATGAACCACCAGGGCACATAAAAATGGGCTGCGGATCAGCTGGAGGAGTGAGCAGGCCAATGAAGACGCATGCGGGCAACTGATCAGCTGGAGTAGTGCACAGCCCCACGAAGAAGCATGGGGGCAACTGATTAAATGAAGGAGTGGGTTGGTCCAGGGTGAGGCATTTATTGAATGCTAAATACGGCAAAACTATTGTTCCTTAATTATCCGTAAAATTAGGTAAACAGTAAAAGTAGCATAGTATAGCAGTCACCATGGAAACAAAGGGAAATTTCCAGGCAACTGCTCCACCTTTATCACTGTGTCCCAGAATTACTCTTCATACTTTTTTATGTATCAAGGTCAATATATTAGAGTTTATGTTTTTATGTATTGTCAGTCTGGGTCCCTGAAGGTACAAAGTTTGTTCTTTTGTAGATGTCCATTAATGTTCTCATTTAATACTTTTTTCCCCCCTTCTTCTTATCGTTCTTTTCTTTGGGTGTATAGTGTTTTATTCAGGCATCACAGAGCACATAGTGACATTTCCTGCCAGTGATAATTCTCTGTTATATGAGATACGAATGTATCTTGAGGCTTTGTCAAAATGACAGATCATTTCCTAAAAACTAAACTTTGATAAAACCGAATCATTATTTTCCCTCATAAAACATATTTTATTTCTTCTAAATAGAACTTATCAGTCCGATCGGGTGCTATTTCTTTCTCTAATTCTCTCAGGAGCGTTGGTTTATGTCTCGGAGCGGTGACAGTTCATTTTTTTTTTCGCCGTACAGATGTTGAAGATTTAACTTAATTTTGCTGACTTTTATGGGTTTAGGACTTAATTTATTCACATAGCTAAGAACCATTTACTAGTCTTTTATAAGAATCCCATATATATATGTGTCAGCTGCGGATTTTGTCGGAATACACACTGACGGTCTGTATCATTTGAAAGAAAAGTAGTATTATTGCTATTCACTTTTTAAATTAATATAAGATATAAAAGAATGCACATACCGAGGCATATCTACAAACCCAGGGACACTAGCGGACTCCCCGACTCCCCAGGGGAGTATAAAAGTACCTGGACAAGTAGAGTGGCACGTAGACGTACCTACCCAACATCAAGTCCTACCACCTAGATAGCGGTACTCAAGATTGATCCAGTCTACTACAAAGGTTGTAACACATACAAAACCCTCTGCACTCAACCACACATTAAGAAAAAACCATAGAGTCTGTATAAACCTCTCAAACGTAGTGCAGCTGAAGCCAAGGAGGGCCAACCCCAAATATACAAGGCAGCAGAAGGAAAAGAGGATGCTGGCACTACGTCATGGTTCAAGGTTTTAGTAGAACGACTCTCAACTAACAACATTTTGGCTGCACCCAGTCAAAAAGTTTGACAAAGGCTGGATATAGTCAAAACGTTGCTGGTTGAGAAATTCTTTTAAAGCCTTGAACCATGATTGGAGTGTCGGGATCTTCTTTTTCTTTCTGCTGCCTTATACTACGAAGGTTTTCTGTCACTTCTCAAATCTCCGGGCTTCAAGCCCTTTTTGTCACGGGAAAAGACACCATTTGTTTTTAATTCTGATTTTACAGATACGTATACAAGACAGGAGGGCTACTGAGACCCATAAACTCAACACACAAAGTCCACCGCCTTCCACCGATCCATACATCCAAAGATGTAACAACATCTGACCTAGGTTTTAGATTGATGAGTGTTTAGTTAGAAAATATGGTCATGCATCGCATAAGCCTGCCGCGGCGTTAATGTACGTCATCAGCGACAGGTCTTACTCTATGCCAAACCAATCATTGTATATATATATACATAGAAGTCACAAATTATTTTTCTGTGCTGTCCCTTC
Source organism: Leptobrachium leishanense (assembly GCA_009667805.1). NCBI lineage: Eukaryota > Metazoa > Chordata > Amphibia > Anura > Megophryidae > Leptobrachium > Leptobrachium leishanense. The sequence continues at coordinate 526,751,983 of CM019063.1, read as the reverse complement.
GATCTCGCTTACTACCCTTCTGTACAGATTCTGGGGACACTAGACTGGAGTCCTCCAACTGAAAGCAGCATGACTGCATCACCGCAGAGTCGCAGTGAGCTCAATGTACAGGCATGACTGGATAGCACTCCTCTTTTTGGGTGGGAATATACCTCATCCACATCACTGATGATGCCACAGGGGCAACAAATTTCCTTGTAGGCCATGTATCTCCTGCAGCTCAACCTTGGCCCTCCAGAACTACATTTCCCAGAAGACTCTGTTGTCTTAACGAGTGGCTAAGCATAATGGGAGATGTAATTCCGAAACATGGGGAGGGCCGAAGTTGAGCACCAGTGCCCTAGAGACCCAGTAATGTAGGAAGATGTATATCTATACCTATAAAACTGTTTGCGTCCGTCGCTGCAGGTGGCGGACGCAATCCACATGCGTAAGGTTACTTAAGCATTGCGCATGCGCGATGGGAGAAACTGCCGTCTTTCACGAGGGTCAAAAACAAAAAGCGGATCCGCTGGAGCGGCACGCAGAAAGCGCCTCTCCCTCGCAGCCTAACCGGGACCCGAAGGTAGCGCTTAAGCACAGGGCGCGGACGCCTCCTGCCTCTTACTTGGGACTGGTCCCCGTCCGGCGGCTGGATGCTGTGTGCGGTCCGGTGCAAGGATGTGTAGAGCCTGATCCCGTGAGCTTACAATCGAAAGGGGGCCTGATCCCGTGAGCTTACAGTCTAAAGCAGGCCTGATCCCATGAGTTTACAATCTAAAGGGGGCCTGATCCCGTGAGCTTACAATCTAAAGGGGCCCTGATCCCGTGAGCTTACAATCTGAAGGGGGCCTGATCCCGTGATTTTACAATCTAAAGGGAGCCTGATCCCGTGAGTTTACAATCTAAAGGGGGCCTGATCCCATGAGTTTACAGTCTAAGGGGTCCTGATCCCATGAGCTTACAATCTAAAAGGGAAAAGAGGTGCCCGGTCCCGAGAGCATACAATCTAAGAGGATAAAGAGGAACCTGCTCTAATATATAAATGCGTTTGTAATGCGCTGTCAGCTGCGCACACCTGTCACAGCTGCTCACTCGGCCCTCCTGTTGCAGACGGGACGGCGACAGACGTGCTACAAACGCATTTATATTTGGAGATACTCTTGGATAGGACATCGAAAAGCAAATATGTGGACACTGATTCTGAGCTAGCAACAACAACAACAATAGATTGCCCTCTGGGCAGGCTTAACAACTAGTTTTACAAATAAATAAATATGGATACGCTATTTCCTGTGGATTAAATGATGCCGCTTTCTGAACAGCAGGTTGAAAAGAATATATGAAGTTCAGCAGTCCAATTGGTAAATTGCTGTGCTCAAAGAACCTGCTTAAACATCAGGGTCTGACATCCTTCCGGGGTACCTCAGTTGTTTATTCTTGAGGGTCCCATGAGTAACATAGATAAGCTGTTACAGTGGCAAGAAAAAGTATGTGAACCCTTTGGGATTAGGTGGAGTTTTGCATGAATTGTTCATAAAATGTGCTCTGATCTTCATCTAAGTCACAACAATTTGAAAAACACAGTCTGCTTAAAATAATACAACACAAACATTATATGTTTTCATGTTTTTATTGAACAGAACATGTAAACATTCACAGTGCGGGGTGGAAAAAGTTTGTGAACCTTTGGACTTAATAACTGGTTGACCCTCCTTTGGCAGCAATAACCTCAACCAAACGTTTCCTGTAGTTGCAGATCAGACCTGCACAACGATCTGGAGTAATTTTGGACCACTCCTCTTCACAAAACTGTTTCAGAGTAACAATATTCTTGGGATGTCTGGTGTGAATCGCTCTCTTAAGGTCATGCCACAGCATTTCAATCGGGTTGAGGTCAGGACTCTGACTGGGCCACTCCAGAAGGCGTATTTTGTTTTGTCGAAGCCATTCTTTTGTTGAATTACTTGTATGCTTTGGGTCATCGTCCTGTTGCATCACCCATCCTCTGCGGAGCTTCAGTTGGCGGACAGATGGTCTTACGTTTTCCTGCAAAATGTCTTGATAAACTCTGGAATTTATTTTTCCATCAATGACAACAATCCGTCCAGGCCCTGAGGCAGCAAAGCAGCCCCAAACCATGATGCTCCCTCTGCCATGTTTTACAGTGGGGATGAGGTTTTGATGTTGGTGTGCTGTGCCTTTTTTTCTCCACACATAGTGTTGTGTGTTTTTTCCAAACAACTCAATTTCGGTTTCATCTGTCCACAGAATATTTTGCCAGTAGTGCTGTGGAACATCAAGGTGCTCTTTTGCAAACTTCAAACGTGCTGCAATATTCTTTTTGGACAGCAATCGCTTCCTCCGTGGTGTCCTCCCATGTACTCCATTCTTGTTTAATGTTTTCCTTATTGTAGATGTGTCAACAAAAATGTTAGCATGTGCCAGAGATTTCTGTAAGTCTTTAGCTGACACTCTAGGATTCTTCTTTACCTCATTAAGCATTCTGCGCTGTGCTCTTGCAGTCATCTTTACAGGACGACCACGCCTAGGGAGAGTAGCAACAGTGCTGAACTTTCTCCATTTGTAGACAGTCTGTCTTACCGTGGACACATGAACATCATGGCTTATGGAGATACTTTTGTAACCCTTTCCAGCTTCATGAAAGTCAACAATTCTTGATCGTAGGTCTTCTGAGAGCTCTTTTCTGCGAGGCATGGTTCACATCAGGCAGTGCTTCTTGAAACCAGTAAACCCAAAACTGGTGTGTGTTTTTAAATGGCAGGACAGCTTTCAGCAACACATCCAATAATATCACACTGATTGGACTCAAGGTTGGCTCACTCCTGGCTCCAATTAGCTCTTGGAGAAGTCATTAGGCTAGGGGTTCACATACTTTTTCCACTCTGCACTGTGAATGTTTACATGTTATGTTCAATAAATACATAAAAACATATAATGTTTGTGTTGTATTATTTTAAGCAGACTGTGTTTTTCAAATTGTTGTGACTTAGATGAAGATCAGAGCACATTTTATGACCAATTCATGCAAAACTCCATGTAATCCCAAAGGGTTCACATACTTTTTCTTGCCACTGTAAATGAATATTCTAACCATAATACAATATGATCAATGGAGGCATATCAATCCCTGACCATGCCAGACTGACTGGAATCCCCCACTGAAAGCAGGGCGGCATTGAGCTCATCATCCAGGCATGGTAGGCTCCCCTTTGTGGGAGGGACTATACTTCAACTACATCACTGATGATGTCACTGGGACAATGCATTTCCCTGCAGGAACTTCCTGCATCTCGAAACTAGAGACCCAGTATTATAGGAAGGTTTGTATCTTACCAAGAAATAAATAAGTATATAAGCCATTGTGTATGGATAAAATGTCGCAGTGTTCTGAGAGGAATACAATGGAATTTACAGACAAATTGCTAATTACCGTGCCTGATTATTGGGCCCGACATCCTTCTGGTACAACTCAGCTCTTTAGTTTTCAGGAACCAACGAGGAATACGGACAAGTTGTTTAATGGATTTTACAGCCAAAACATGATATGATCTATTTAAAAAGGAGATCTGTCATTTTAACCCCAGTCATATTAATTATAGCAAGGAGGATGAAACACATTTCAAACCCCCGCTCTGTTCGACCAATTAGTGTGAGAGTCAACTTTATTGAGACCTTTATTTCGAATTTTATTATGATTTAACCTGCATGTTGATTGGCTGTTTAGCAATCACAGTGTGTGTTAAGTGTGTTATGACAGGAGCCTGTGGGAGGTTATGGATAAAATGACATGTCCTATTAAAACCATGCATGTCGTGCGTCGAGTAGTCAAAGCTTTAGTTATCTAATGATATAAGGGGTTATTCACAAAGAGCTGACTTGGCCCCGCAATTGCACCAAACTGTGAATTTCCCTGCACGGTGCAATTTCGGGACCATTCGGCTATTTAAAAAGCAGGCAGTGTGCCAAATTTTAGCAAATTGCCAGCAAAATACAGTGCCTGTTCGACGGCAGTGAAATCCCCCATAGAGAAGCAATGGTTCATCTATTCAGTGACACCGAACAGCAGAGAAATGTCAGTGAAATGCCCTGCCATTCGGTGGTTTCATTCTGCAGGATTATTCAGGCGAATCCCATAGGCTTCAATGTAAAAAATATTCCCGCTTTTACCCAATATCTATCAAACCATTTATTCTGTTAATCTGCAGCAAAGACTCTTTATTTAATTTGTTTTCTAGGATTTTTTAGGCATTTTTTGGGGGGATTTTGTCGCCAAAATAGTTTTTACCGATTTTTTTTTTTAAATAGCTTTTTTTTTCTGGAGCAGACCTTTTTACTATTATTCATAGGACCTTATAAGTTAATTCCAGACATTTTCGTCCAGTAGTTATTTTGCAAACAGTGTTTCAAATTTGACACTTTCAACAGTTCTTTTCTTTTTTTTGTTTTACCCGTTCGTCGGCTTGTCGGATTTTTACGGCGGCTGGTCGGCGTTGTTTTGTTTACCAATCGCAAAGTAAAAGTAGCACGCGCGGGTGCGCAGCACTTTTCCCTAGACCCTTCATTTCCTCATGTCACATATCAGACTTACGGGGTTATTCAAAGAGAATCGAAAAGTCACTGCACGGTCGGTGACTTTTCGTTCTCTTCAATTCGGTGCGATTTGGAGATCCCATTTCGGCGACCTGCGGTGTATTCAGCAAGCACCACAGGGCCATCGTAGCGCAGGGAAAAGCCGCCGAAAACCTACCGAACACTCACCGCAAAACCAAGGCGAACGCACACCGAAACCTGCAAAAACATCTGGATTAACCCTGCCGAACACGACGGAGAAACCCGAGCAGGAGCCGATCACAGTGCAGAGCAGCCGCCGGAAAAACCCGACACCGCAGACGAATGGAGTGAAAAAAAAATGAACAGTACGTTTGAATGTTTGAAAAGTGAAACGCTGTTTGCAAACAAACTACAGAACGAAAATGTCTGGAATTTACATATAAGATCCAATGAATGAGAATAAAAAGGTCTGTTACAGAAAAAAGGAAAAACGATTTAAAAAAAAAAAAATCGAAATTATTTTTGCAAAAGAAATCCCGAAAAATGCTTAAAAGATCCTAAAAAATCTGTAAATAAAGAGACTTTTTACTGCAGAATATTATAATAAACAGTTTATTAGATATTGAATTAAAATGGGAATATTTTTAACATTGAAGCCTATGGGATTCGCCTGAATAAATCTGTCTAATGAAACCACCGAATGGCAGGGCAATTCGGTAACTTTTCACTGCTGGTTTTTGTTCTCTGAATAAGCCATGGGGATTTCACTGCCCTCGAACAGGCACCGAACAGGCACTGTATGTGCAGGCAATTCGCCAGGATTTGGCGAATTGCCTGCACTCTGGATAGCCGAATGGCCAGGAAAGGTAACCGAACGCTGAATTTCAACGTTCGGTTGCCTTTCGGCAGCAATTTGGATCTCTTTGAATAACCCTGATAGATTTTTGGTAATATCTTACAAAATAATCAGAATGATCATCACCCAGTGGCGTAGCGTGGGTTGTCAGCGCCCGGGGCCAGCAAAGAATCGTGCGCCCCCCCCCCAACCTGTGGACGTTATCGATATTGCCCCAGCTCACACATGGATTTGCCCCCAGCTCACACATGGATTTGCCCCCCAGCTCACACATGGATTTGCCCCCAGCTCATGGATTTGCCCCAGCTCTCACATGGATTTGCCCCCAGCTCATGGATTTGCCCCAGCTCTCACATGGATTTGCCCCCAGCTCATGGATTTGCCCCCAGCTCATGGATTTGCCCAAGCTCATGGATTTGCCCCCCAGCTCACTCATGGATTTGCCCCCCAGCTCACTCATGGATTTGCCCCAGCTCACGGGGATTTGCCTCAGCTCTCACATGGATTTGCCCCCCAGCTCACTCATGGATTTGCCCCCATCTCATGGATTTGCCCCCATCTCATGGATTTGCCCCCCAGCTCACTCATGGATTTGCCCCCATCTCATGGATTTGCCCCCCAGCTCACTCATGGATTTGCCCCCCAGCTCATGGATTTGCCCCAAGCTCATGGATTTGCCCCCCAGCTCACTCATGGATTTGCCCCCCAGCTCACTCATGGATTTGCCCCCCAGCTCTCACATGGATTTGCCCCAGCTCTCACATGGATTTGCCCCCATCTCATGGATTTGCCCCAGCTCATGGATTTGCCCCCCAGCTCACTCATGGATTTGCCCCCCAGCTCATGGATTTGCCCCAAGCTCATGGATTTGCCCCCAGCTCACTCATGGATTTGCCCCCCAGCTCTCACATGGATTTGCCCCAGCTCATGGATTTGCCCCCCAGCTCACTCATCACCCATTAGTGAGCGGACTCTATATTCCTTTTATTAGGGGTGTTTTTACGCAGCACAGTTTGCACTTTTGGAAGTGAAGCTGGATTGTCGCAATTTTTTTCTTTTTCTGATGGAAAATTCCAAATCTCTCTTAGACTCCTTTATTTCTGGTGATGTGGAGGAGCTATTAATCGCTGCATTGATAATGTCTTGGCAGGACCACTGTAATACTTTATTGATTGGTCGTCTAAAAGTTTTAATAAAGCCTCTTCTCTATCTGCTTTGGTAAACCAGGGGAACGTTCAATACGCTCATCTCCAATGTTAACAAATACATTTCTGCAATTGTGTGATTGATCAGCTGCTCGTTATAGCGACGTGAAAAACTCACTCTAAGCTTGGGAGAATTGGAGCATCAAAGTGATTTATGAATGATTCGTCCGTTTAAAGGTTCTAATGCCATCTCCGTATTAATGCTACACTTTCCCCCCGCTTAGGAGGGAGCCGGTTATTTGAGGACAACACATCATGCTGGGTTATTCAAAGAGAGCCGAATTGGTTCCGAAATGGCACAGAACAGTGAATTTCCCCGTACGGTGCAATTTAGGAGCCATTCGGCTATTCAGAGAACTGGCCGTTCGCCAAAATATTGCCAAATTGCCAGTGAAATACAGTGCCTGTTCGGCGGCAGTGAAATCTCCCATAGAGAAGCAATGGCTAATCTATTCAGAGACACCGAACAGCAGAGGAATGTCAGTGAAATGCCCTGCTGTTCACTGGCTTCATTTGACAGGTTTAATCAGGCGAATCCCATAGGTTTCAATGTAAACAAAATTCCCCCTTTTTATTAAATATTTATTCAACCATTTATTCTTTTCACTTGCAGCACAAAGTCTCTTTATTTATTTATTTTTTTGAATTTTTTCAGGCATTTTTCGTGATTTTTCCAATTTTTTTTAAATGCTGTTTTTTTTTCTTTTGCTCTTTTATATTAGTTCCAGGTATTTCCCTGCAGTAGTTGTTTTACAAATAGCTTTTTAAAAGGTACAATTTTTTTTTTTTTTTTTGCCCATTCGTCGGCTTGTCAGCTTTTTCCAGTGGCTGGTCGGCGCCCTGTTAGGTGGATTGTCAGCTTTTTTCACCTTTTTTTGGCGGTTTTGCGATGGATCATCGGGTGCATTTGCAGCTTTTCCCTGCACTTCGGGGACCCTGCGGTCAAGGCTGGATTAAGATCTCTATGGGCCTGGAGCTGGGGATTTTGGTGGCTCTTTTTGGAATTTAGTGAAATTAAAACATATTTTAGGTTATTCAATAGTCCAGATACAGATATATCTAACCAGGCAGATACTGTGTGAGTAAATTTCCATTAAAATTTCAATCATTTAACCCCTTCTCTGCGGAGAACGCGCTCAGCGCGTCCACCCGCAGGTAACGTTCCTTGCGGTGGACGAGCTGACCGCGTCCTCCCTTTGGGGCCAGCGTTCGGCCGGGCTCCGGCCGATCGCTGACCCCCCTGGTGCGGGCTGACATCCTCGATGTCAGCCCAGCACCCGGAACCTCCGCCGGCCTAAATAGGTGTCATCGCAGCGGCGCGATGACACCTAATTCAGGCGCCCCCATGTGCGGGCCTCTCTCCCTCCTCTCTCGGACCTCTCTCCCTCCCGATCGCCGGCGTTGCAGGGGTTAATCCAGGCACCGTTTGGAAGGGCACAGCCTGCCCTTCCTAACGGTACCTGGAATTAACCCCATGGGGGCTGGATCACGAATCGGAGCCGAAAAGCGCCGGTTCGTGATCCTTTCCCGGAGCTGGCCGACATCTTGGATGTCGGCCAAGCTTCCGGGAATGCCCCCTGAGGCCTGGCGTCATCGTGCATAGCACGATGACGCCAGTCCTGGAGTTAACCCACAGCAATAAAACTCACACTCATACACACTGCCCATTACTGTATCACAGAGCTCCACAGCAATAAAGCTCACAGTAATGTGCGGTGTGTATGCGCGTATCAGAGCTCTACAGCAATAAAACTCATACACACTGCCCATTACTGTATCACAGAGCGCCACAGCAATAAACCTCACAGTAATGTACCGATATCAGTTTACTCAACCCCCCCAGCAGAACATTACACACACACACACACACACACACACACACACACACACACACCAGAACATTAAACACACCTCCCCAGCGCAGAACATTACACCCCCCAGCAAAACATTACACTCCCCAGCAGAACATTACACCCCTCAGCAGAACATTACACCCCCCAGCAAAACATTACAACCCCCAGCAAAACATTACACCCCCCAGCAGAACATTACACCCCCACGAGCAGAACATTACACCCCCACGAGCAGAACATTACACCCCCACGAGCAGAACATCACGCCCCCCCAGCAGAACATTACACCCCCTGAGCAGAACATTACCCCCAGCAGAACATTATACCCTCCAGCAAAAGATTACCCCCAGCTAAACATTACCCCTTCCAGAAAAACATTACACCCCCCTTAGCAGAACATTACAACCCCCCGGGCAGAACATTACACCCCCCCGCCCCCCCGATCTGAACATTATACACACACCCCCTCCCCTCCCTTATTTTATTCAAACCTTTTATAAATCTTCTCTCGGCCTCTCTGCCCAGTCCTCCTTCACACTACAGTGGAAGCACGCAGGCTGACTCTGCTGCAGGGCCGCACCCTAAGCTTTGGGGGTTGTCCTCTAGGCTTTTCTGCTGCTGCGTGCCCTGGCTATGCGTGTCACGTGAGGGGGCGGTGCCAAATTATGCATTGTGCCTGCTCATGTTTAGAATGTGGGACTGAGGCCGGCACACTGCATCGGTTTGAGAGTGCACGGCTGAGCACCTGGTTGATGTCTGAAGATCATTCATAGCTCCGCTTCCAGTATTTTAAGAACAGAATTTTTCCGCCCCTCACACTGACAGCAAGCCAGGACAGTAAGGCGGCTGCCTGTGCCGCCTTACACTAGCGCCGGCCCTGAGTATAAGTCCAGATCGAGTTACCTCAATCTCGGGCACATGCTTGTACTTTTGAAGACCGTGTTAACCCATTTGTGTTAGTGAAAGGGTTAACTCTTAACTTCAGTCTCTTTTCCAAAGTTTTGCAGGGTGATAATATCATTTCTGCACTAATAAAATAACTGCAACCTGTGAAAACAAATGTAATTTTGGGAACTATGAGAATTAGAAGTCCTCCTAGGGCCACAGAGGCAAGTCCTATTCAAAGGGTTAATGACACAGCAAAGTGAAAGTGAATGTTTACATATAACATCCATTTTCTAACCAAAAACGGATCTGTAGTTTGTTCACCATAAGAGCCGCAGATATCCGAATCTTACACCTATGACAGTGGAGACCAAAGGAAAACGCTGCCATCAGGAGGTAACGCCAGTTGAAGTGGTAGAGGCCAAAACAGTAATTGAATTTAAGCAAGCATGGGATAGGCATAAGGCTATCCTAAACAAAAGATAAATCCAGGTAAAGTATCCATGTAATTGGGCAGACTAGATGGGCCGAAAGGTTCTTATCTGCCGACATTTTTCTATGTTTCTATGTAACAGGCAGCCCATAATATGTTCAGGGACCTAGGTGCTCCAGAGGCCCTGGTATTTTGCTAATCCTGTGCAGCTTGTCATAGTGCCAGAGATGTAAGGGACCCACCAGGTGACCTAGGAGTGGCCTACCACTGTACCACCAAATGTCCCGGGGGACTGTGGCATCTGTGTCCAATCACAGCACTCTAAGGGAACAATTGGTAATACTATCCCACCAGGGGCCACTTCTTAATCTCCTTTTATAGACACTTCTTTAAAATAAGATAAGTGGAGGATGACCTGAAATATTTTATGTTTAATTAGATTAAGAAAATGGGCTCCCGAGAGACGTTGGCCATGAGCAGTGGTTTAGAAAGGGGACCCAAGAATTCTGATGGCAGCCCTGCCAAAGGAACCTCCCGATAATTTGAGTAAGGGTATCTTTGCATTTATCTAAAGAAGGGCTCTCGAACTCTACTTACCCAGATGTTGAACGCCTACAATTCCCAGAATTCTCTGAATTCGATAGACGGCCAGAGAATCATGGGCGTTGTACTTCAGAAACATCTCGGGGGGGGCCTGAGTTTGAGACCCCTGGTCTAAAGTCAAACTCTTCTGCAGGTTTTAAGTCTACGTTGAGTATGTGACGCCAAGAAGTACGATAAGAGTCCCCCGGTAACAAATCACAAGAAGTGACCTGGACTTCCATGGATCGGTGGTGAATTTTCCCATCGCAACACGTTATTATGCGTTTCCTTTTCTACGGAATGATCAGATGGTTCATTACGCACACACACAGCAACTTTTGGAAGAACCAGAAGTTATTAAAGCACCTACAGAGCCGTATGAGCGCTTCACTTCACTATCTCCTTGGGTGATCGAAGGTTTAATACATCTCATTTAACACTGGGTACATTAAAATCGGGTAAATCAGTGCAAATTAGATCCTTTCGCACAACGCAGAAATACCTGTTACTTTCCACTATTTAACAAGTTATTTAGTAACCTAATTTACCTCTAATAGAAGATGGGTAATTGAGCTTATTAGCTTGCCCACGCTCCCTTTATCCTGTTATTTAAACTCTGCCAGCTTTATTGTGTTTTTTTCCCTTTTAACAGGTGTTTTGCTAAATGGATATCGGTGCGAGGTTTTTCCTGCCGTATAATCATAAAAAGGGATCGTATTGCTAGTTTTAACACTCAAAACTGAGCGCGTATAGGTATTCAGTGAATATTTAAATATATCGGGCAATTTACATGTTTTTATTTTTAAAGCAGATGTGCAGTTTCTCTTCTCTTTGCTCAACGGCATTGTGTGGTTTTTTGTTTTGTTTTTTTTACCTCCTTTATAAATTTAATGACCTAACTTGTGAAATGAGGCAGGAAATTAAGAATCAAGTATTTGCTGGTATACGGCTTTGGTGCTGATAAATAGTCTGAGAAAGTCTCAAGCTCCCTTTGGAGAACAACACGGAGAAAAGTTTTCAATTTGAGAATTTGGACTTATTCTTCAATACACAGATATCATTTATCAGGGTCAGGTGTGTGAAATAAAAACAAGAAAAAACAGGCATCGATATAATATAAATTAACGAAAAGTGACAAGAATGTCATGTGTGCCGAATGGACCCCTGAGAGGGCAATGTGGATCTTTTTGGGACCTCAGTTAATTTATATTCGCTTGGTTTATTCATTGTATCTGTATGCTTAGCTGCAACGCAATGATAGCGGACATCCCGTTTTGTTTCATGGCTTCTTGGATGATGACTTTTTTTGTAAATGGTAGTAAAAGGTTAATACTTCAAATTAACCAGTTAAAAAAACTTGTACAGCTGTCCTCCAATAAAAGATAATCTTGGAAAATGTAGCCTAAGAACAATGCTTCCATTATTTGGTGTTCTGGACCTGGGCTCAAGACTTTCAAGCCAATGAACCGCCTGTAGGGATTGAAGGTTGTTCAAGACTAGTTTCTAAAATATCATTTTGATTGCAGAATTGACAACCAACATGTTGGAGAACAGTGAGGGACGTTGGGGATTCCAGATGCTCAAAATGCATTTGGTCAGTTATAAAGCATCATTGGTGTTAAAAAATAAATTAAACAAATCACATCAGTTTTCCTAATTATAATTACCATAAGAGGAATTCCAAAAAGTTCCTTCTCAAATAAGAAAATGAAGCATTAAAATCATTAATCATCAAAAAATAATGGAAACATTAAAATCAGCTACACACAATGTAGTTTGGTCAAGAGGAGTTTCTAAAATATAATTTTGATTGTATAATTGAATACTTTATATATGATCCAAACACAGTAAATTAATATTCTTATTGTGAAACTACAAAGGATGTAGATAAAACTGATTGTATAATTGACAGCCAACCAACATGTTGGAGAACAGTGAAGGATGTTGGGGATTCCAGATGCTTAAAATGGATTTTGGTCAATTATAAAGCATCTGCATCACTGGTGGCATTGCATTGTTGTCGACAAGCTCTTGTTTTCGTAAACACTTGGTTCTGACGGGCTTCTCTTTGATTACTTTTATATGAATCCCATTTCTAATGCTAAAATGAAAAAAACTATCAGGTATTTACACTAAAGGTGAAACTCAGGAGAATGACTGGAGAAGTGAAAATTCAAGGTCAAAATAGCCAAACCAGAAAAATTCTCCCATTTATCTCACTTTCCAAATCGGCGCTTTGGTCCAGATTGTTCTCTTCTCCAGCCAATTCTCCTGAGTTTCACCTTTTTTGTGAATAGACCTGTAAGTATATAAGATCGGTATTGATTAACCACAGAGAATGCTGTTTCAAACACAATACTATATATCTAGACTCAACACTCTATGGCTTATGAACGCCATCTTGAATTTGAAGTTTGGTCAAGATGAGTCTATAAAATAGTATTTTGGTGTACGTTGCTCTCAGGGCTTGATTTAATTCAGCCCAACAGCCAAAATTGCAACTTTTTCAGCCAATTTTCAGTACACTAGATAAAAATTCGAGCTTACCGACATTTTGATTCCCAATAAAATCAATTGACTCCAATATTAAGTCTCACTGCTTTACTTTTTAATGGAAGTATGTTGATTCAATTCGAATCTATCGGTGTGCCGACTTTATAATAAGTTAAAAATGCTGAAAGGTGTCGATAAATGCATTCCAGGCAGGAAAATAGAGACCACAAAACATTAATCTTTTTTAAACATGAGATTTTTCTAAGACCCATGTTTTAAGGCACAAATCTTTAAATAAGCTCTTTCAAGACGTTTTACCCACCTTATTTTTGTTCCGACCAGCATTTACTTTGCAAATTTCCAGTCTGGCTGAATTTTTCCAACTGAATCATCCAAATATCATGAAAAAAAAAATAACATCTGATTAAAGCCTATAATTTTTATGATTAATCGACCGATAGAATTAAATCGACCCCTTAAATAGGAGTCAGTACTTGACAGCCCGCCAACATTGTGGAAAATAGTGTGGTAATGCCACATTGCTGACAAGCTCTTGATCTCCTGACGGCTTGATTCTTATTGGCGGTGGTGGTGGTGGTGATGGATTTATCTTTAAACTAATCCCAAGTCTTAACATTTCAAATGCCTAAAAATGGAAATAAATAAACACATAAATAAAAATCATCTTAAATGGATTAGGTAACCACTGAGAACGCTGCTTCAACTACACAGTATTCTTTATCTACGCTTAACACTCTACAACCACTCAACATCATTCAGGACCCGAGGGCCGTTCAGGAAAGCTTCCTTTTTCAAGTTGTATTTTTTTTCACTTCCATACACAGAAATATTCGATGTTATTTGGATTATTTTTATCCAGTTGCCTAAATCCATCCATTTTTTTGTTCACTGGCACCTACTGTGTAGAGTTTTTTTTTGGAGTAGCACTCTGGGTCTTTTCAAGCGTATCATTAAGGTTACAAACTGTTATGAATTTGTGCCGTATTGCACAATAAATATAATAAAACCACAAATGTACATTGATTTGTGATGTGTTATTTAGTTACAGTTTGTGTAACGCCTACCATTAATGTTGTGTTTAACACATGCAGGGTTATTCAAAGAGAATCGAAAAGTCACCGCATGTGACTTTTCGTTCTCTTCAATTCGGGCCGATTCGGCAATCCCATTTCGGTGACCCTGCGGTGTATTCAGCGAGCACCACAGAGCCGTCGAAGCACAGGGAAAAGCTGCCGCAAACCAGACGAAAAGTCACAGCAAAAAAACCCGGCGAATGCACGCCGAAACCCGCAAAAACATCTGGATTAACCCGCCGAAGACGCCGGAAAAACCAAAGCAGGAGCCGATCACATGCAGCGCAGCCTCCGGAAAAAGCCGACACCGCAGACGAAGACAGTGAATAAATTAGCAAAACAGTTTGCTTGAATGTTTGAAAAGTGAAACGCTGTTTGCAAAGAAACTACTGAGCGAAAATGTCTGAAATTTACATATGATCCAATGAATGATAATAAAAAGGGCTGTTACAGAAAAAATAAGTGAACTTAAAAAAAAAAATCGGACTTCTTTTTTAAAAATAAAAAAAAAAATCCAGAAAAATGCTTAAAATATCCCAAAAAATCTATAAATAAAGATACTTTTTACTGCAGAATTTTATAATGAACGATTTATTAGATATTGAATTAAAACAGGAATATTTTTAACATTGAGGCCTATGGGATTCTCCTGAATAAATTTACCGAATGAAACCACCGAATGGCAGGGCATTTCGGGAACCTTTCACTGCTGGTTTGTGTTCTCTGAATAGCCGAAGCAGTGTTTTTTTTATGGGGATTCACTGCCCTCGAACAGGCACCGAATGTGCAGGCAATTCGCCAGGATTTGGCGTATTGCCTGCGCTCTGGATAGTCGAATGGCCAAGAAGGGTAACTGAACGCTGATTTTCAGCGTTCGGTTACCTTTCTCCAGCCATTCGGATCTCTTTGAATAACCCTGATATTAGTGTATCATTAATATTAAATGAGCAGTAGGAGCCCCCTTGCACATCAATAACTATGATTAATGTTTAAGTTAATTCAGTCAATTTGTATTTTTGTTTTCAAAAGGTCTTCACATACCATGCGTTTGTAAACAAGTCGATCCATCCATACCTAATGTTATTAACCTAAGGTTATTTCTCTGTATTTTTATTAATTTTTATTCATGTTAGAGTAGTTTTATTTATATTTATTACTGTAAAGTAGACAGTTTTTGCCCTATCCCTCTCACCTTACCATTAGGCTATTATCTTATCCATTTAACTCCACCATAATTTTTTGCCCTATCCGTTTCACTCTCCCATTGTGCCATTGTCCTACTCGTCTCATCTCCTATTGCTGTTTTGTAGAGATGTGCACCGCTGAAAATTTTGTTTAGTTTTCTTTCCCAGGTGTTTTTTTTTTCGTTTCAGACCGTTTTCAATTCAGTGATTCGATATCGATTTGAATTTTTGCTTTTGGATCATTTTGGTGATTCGGATCATTCGGGTGATTCGGTTCAGTTTTTTTTTTGTTTTTTTTTCCCAGGTGTTTTTTTTTCGTTTCAGACCATTTTCAATTTGGTGATTCGATATCGATTCGAATTGTGCCATTGTCCTACTCGTCTCATCTCCTATTTCTGTTTTGTAGAGATGTGCACCGCTAAAAATTTTGTTTCGTTCTTTTTTTCCCAGGTGTTTCTTTTTCGTTTCAGACCGTTTTCAATTCGGTGATTCGATATTGATTTGAATTTTCGTGTTTGGATCATTTCGGCGATTCGGTGATTCGGATCATTTGGGTGATTCGGTTCAGTTTGGTTTTTCATTTTTTAATGAGTTATTTGGTTTTTCTATTGCTTATTATTACTACCAATAGAATGAAAGTTCCTTTACTTAATTATTCTTTATGATTTTATAAGCATTTTTTGGGTGAAATTTTAGGTTTCTTAACTTTTTTTAAAGAAACAAGGCTTTTTAACCCATAGGTTTCAATGCAGCATATGACCGCACACTACCGGGCAGCACCTGTACAGTATAATAATGCAACCCTCTGTTTAGTGGGGAGAGAGAAGGTGGTGAACGCTCAAGGCACTCTCACCATTCAATATGGATTGAGTGATCACAGTGCCTAGAGTGTCCGTGTTAAGTTATATTGGTTTGAGTTAGGAATAACTAAAATGGAGCTTATATAAAAACAAACAAATAAACAATGTCTATCCAAACATTATCTTTAAAAAAAATTAATCAAAATTCCAGTCTGGCTCCCAATTCTGCCCTGGAACGGTTAAAAATAATTGAACATATTTAATAGAAAATCTGAAGGACAGTTTGAGGACACCTCGAGTACAGCAAATATCAAATCATGTAACATAGGCCTATGGTATTTTATATACAGTCCCCACCACACAGGAATGATACAATAGTCAATCTTTACTCCATTATCGACGTTTCAGTCCCAAAGGACTTTTATCAAGACCATATATATATATATATATATTAAATAAAGGGTTCTATAACAAAACTTAGTTTGTCATACTCTTATATTGAATGCCCGGCTTTGTTTAATCACGTTTACATGCAGATCGCCGTATCCTCTTGCACTCACACAAAGCGGAATTAAATTTAATACGAGCGTGACACATTTACGGCGCTTTGTTTTGACTCGGTTAAAGGTTTCCATTTTCGGAATTGTCTCCGGCGCATGGTGCTAACAGGTTACGTGAAACAAAGGTTAGATGTCAGAACGGGTTAAAAGAAACAACTAGCAATAAACAACATTGCTCTTTAATTAATGATATATCCCATTAGAAGACAATATAATTCACTTAGGTAAACCTGGGATGTGTCCTTGGTAGGCAGACCTAGAACGACATTGATATAAAGTGCATCTTATAAATAACAATTACTGACTTTTAATCAAATTCAGAATACACCGTGTTCTGCATATAACTGGGATGTGCTGTAGAGTTGTGATTAAATGATTCCTTTTCATGTACAATCAGAT
The DNA here is from genome assembly GCA_009667805.1 of Leptobrachium leishanense. Lineage (NCBI taxonomy): Eukaryota > Metazoa > Chordata > Amphibia > Anura > Megophryidae > Leptobrachium > Leptobrachium leishanense. The sequence continues at coordinate 526,735,085 of CM019063.1, read as the reverse complement.
ATGTGGTTTATCGACTAAGAAGTGAATTACAGTAGGTTGATAACAACGGACCCTTTGCAAGACTTGTGGTGCTCAAAAACTTGGAGGAAGCAAATGTGTCCTACCTGTGCCCAATTCTGTGTTGACTTTACAGTGAAATGAATGAACATGTGTCAATCCTTCACTGTGTATCAGACCTATGTAAGACCAGAATTATGACTGTACAAGCCGGTGGGAAGATCTACTAATCCATCAGTGTGGTCCCATAAGCTATCTTACATTTGTGATTCAGCCGATTCTGGCAAGACCTTATGGTTCCAAGCCAACCACCACTAGAACCGTTAGCAAGGGGCATAACTAGACCTCACTGGGCTCAAGGTCAATATTCAAATCCCGGCAAGAGCACCTCTTCAGTAAGTGTCCTTGGGCAAGACACCTAACGGTACATACTCGCCACCATCGGACATACTTGAAAAGGAGAGAAATCTCAATGCATCCATCCTGGTAAAATACGTTCTCAAAAAAAAAAAAATATCTGGGCCTTGGATCCTTCTCATCCCTCTTAATCCAGAGTCCCAAATAAACCACAGTTTTCCTTTAAACCCTACTCCCCTACTAACCCTCAGGCCCCATTAGCCACCAGGTCCCCTTAACACTCAGTCCCCTTCCTTATCTCTCCCAGCTGGCCCCATGCAAACTGCATTTACTTCTAAAACATACCGTGCTCCTGACAACTGGTATCACCGTAGAGTAAAGCAGTCACTCTCAGGGCCAGCAGGGTCTTCAAGAGTGGTCATTTTGAAGATCTCTCGGTTGGTTGGCCAGACGAGAGCCTGCTTCTCTCTCTAGTATTATCTGTTGCCAATCACGCTGCCTGGCTCAGAAAACAGTATAATTTGCAGGTAACCCATTTTACTACTACCATGGTCACACCGGTGGTTCTGCCAGGCCCTTATGAAGGTTGGGCCCAGTTGTCATTGCGATTGCTGCAACCTTGGTAGAACCACCATTGCCATAAGAAATTCTCAACCAATCGGGGGCACATTGGGTGTCCTTCTTATCCTCTGCCTTTCGCCACATTCACTGTGCCTGCCCTTCCAAGTCAAAAGGGATTATTCAAAGAGCACAGAAAGTCCACCAGAATTTCTGTGCTCTTTCATTCCCTGTACTTCAGGGAATCAAATTTCCCAACTCTGAGGTGAATTCAGTATTCACCGCAGATTCCCTGAAGTGCAGGGAAAATCCGCCAAAAATTCCAGAAAAATTTCTAAAAACAATTTCTAAAAAAATAAATAAGTAAAGAGACTTTTGCTGCAGATCAAAAGAATAAACAGTTTAATAAATATTTAATAAAAATGGGAATATTTTTAACATTGAAGCCTATGGGATTCGCCTGAATAAACCTGTCGAATGAAACCACAGAACATCAGGACATTTCACTGACATTTCTCTGCTGTTCGGTGTTCTCTGCATAGATTAACCATTGCTTCTTTATGGGGGATTTCGCTGCCACCGAAGATCACCGCATTTTGCTGGCAATTCGCCAAAAAATTGGCAAATTGGCAGCTTTTGAATAGGCCGAATGGCCACAAAATTGCACCGTATCGGGAAATTCACTGTTCGGTGTAAATTAGGGGCCAGTTTGGCTCTCTCTGAATAACATTGAAAGTGCTTTAATACTCAAGCAGCATTTTGGAGTGAAATATGATTTCTACAAGCAGGTCAACACCAAACCTTGCCTTGTTTGCCCCTTTGAGATATATATACTGTATATACTGTATAAAAACTTCAATCAAATCCGACACTCCAGGATCACACGTTTCCCCATGCCCGGTGCTACGCCAGGCCAAATATGCTTCACAGGAACAAGTGACACTCGTGGGTCTTCCTCAATGTTTAATTAACTTTATAACCTTTATTACTAAATAAATAAGTAATAAAGTTAATTAAACATTGAGAAATACCCATGAGTGCCTCTTGTTCCTGTGGAGTATTTAAACCTAAACGTATCTCATTAACTTGACTCATTAGCACTGACAGGGTGGCACCTGACGTGTGCCATTGTGGGACCCAAGTTCAGGGGATTCAGATGGTACCTAGTGGGTAAACAGCGACTGGGTGATCCAAGACGCAGTACAAGAGTGTATCTAGGGAAAATAGTCAGAGGGCGTTCTGTGGTTAAGTGGCTGGTACAGGGCAGCAATCGGGGGTCTGGTACACGGTAGAACAGGAGTAATAAAGCAGTAGGTCTGAACAGTAACAGGGTAAAGAGAGTTACATTGGATGGGGGAGTGCACCTTTATTCAGGCAGGTAGGGGTGTGGTGTTTTTTTTTGAGAAAGTATTTTGCCAGGAAGGATACATTGAGATTTTTCTCATTTTCAAGTATGTCCTGGGAGGCGAGTATGTACCGTTAGGTGACACTTACTGGAGAGGTGCTCTTGATGGGATTTGAACCCGGGTCTCCACGGTTATAGAGCAGTGATGTTACCTCTACTCCATCCAGCCGGTACAACTGTTTCTGGACTAGATACTGATGCTGAGCATGGGCAGCACTTTACATGTGCTGCTCGTGTATGGATCTAGACAGTTGCAGGCACAGATCCTGACAAAGACCATTACAAAGCATCATTAACTGTGATGTCATAGAGGCGACAAGAGACTATTATGCCACAATACTTGGAGGTGTGCACACAGGACACGTGGCATGCCCTGTCGCCTGATCAGTCAATGGTCAATAGGTAGAATGCAAAAACCACTACAAACCCATCACTTGCCCCTTGCTAAGGTTGATTAATCATCTTCAAGATGTCACCGACTGTGTCCCACACACTGGTCTTTGAACTACAATTCCAAAAATGCCCAGAAAACCTACAGGGTTATTCAGAGGGCGTGAAAAGCAGGAGAATGACTGGAGAATGACTGGAGAATGAAAAATTCTAGGTCAAAATAGCCAAACCAGAAAAATTCTCCCTTTCATCTCACTTTCCAAATCGGCTATTTTGACCTAGAATTTTTCATACTCCAGTCATTCTCCAGTCATTCTCCTGCTTTTCATGCTCTCTGAATTACCCTGCTAGTATTGAAAAAGAATCATGAGGTTTACACGGCCGTAACATTTTGGAAGGGACCACAGTCTGAGAACCTTTCTTCGAGCTTTCTGATTTGAGCATTGGTAATAAAGGAACCACAAAATCAGCTCGGTGGAAATGCGCAATGACAGGCTTCTCCAACCACTGCCGAATGACAAAAATAAGTAATAATAATAATTCATTCTTAATCTTCTACTGAATCGGAAAGTGGTGGGAACATTTCGCAGAGTGATGCGAGTGCTCCAGGAGCAAGGAGCGGGCAAGGCTCAGCCGGCACTTCAAATTATTTCCGTAAGATATTTTAAGCGCGGCTTCCACCTAGACGTCAATCAGATCCGCCGTCGCAGTGGATTTCAATTAAACCTTAGCAGCGGTGCAATTCAACAGGGTGCCGCCTGCAACAGGCAAGGAGCCAAGGATAAGCATCAAAATGCAGTATCCAGCTTTGATCGATTAACAAGCCCACTACATCATTATTAGGCTCCCTGGGAAGAACAGTAAAAACCTGAGAAATGTCTAATGGCTTAGTAATATCCCCCTTATTAAGCGGCAAATAAACATTTGATCTGATTTCTCGTCAGTACAGTAACTAGCACAGTCTGGAAGTTCTAACAGTTAAGACAATTTCAGGCTGTGTTTTTTTTTCTACTTTAATCTCCGCAAATAAGATCACTAAAACATACAATTACAAAAGGGATGGTAGAAAAAAGTGGAAATGCACAGCGCTTTACAAAGGATATAATAGGGAACATGAATCTCTCCTCCCCAGACATGAAAAACCTGGTGGACATAAAGGACTATAAAAAACAGCTTGCTGCTTAAAAAGACAGCACTTTAAACAGTGAAAATCAACATATCCTCTTTCTTTGTGGGTGTATCACTGGTGAAAAGCCCGGTTGTGTGTTTGGATGTGCCCAGCTTGTGAGGTTTAATTTTTAGTACTTTTTTGTTATTTATTGATTTAAGGGTAACTATTATTATTATTATCCTTTATTTATAGTAAGTTTCAAGCATTTCAGTGCAGCGACACAAGGACAAGGAGCTTGTTGCATAACCTATACATGAAACACATGTCTTTCTGGTGCATATTGGGGCCACTTAGTCTGTCTTGCCTTGTGGCGTGAGCAACAGTAGGATAGAATGGTTGGATTCAACGGTGGTTTGTGAAATTTAAGGATTGTGCTTTGATGAAAATTGACTCCTCCAGACTGAGCATGTCTAAGGCTAGGGTCAGACTAACGCATTTTTCACGTTGTCCGTGAAAATGTGCGTTCGAAGAATGGACGTATTTTTTCACGGAATACGCAATAGCGGTCATACTATGCGCAGTTTCATCCGTGATTTTGTACGGATCATCAATAAAACACTTCTTGCATCTGGACGTTATGTTGGCCGGACATTAGCAGCGTCTGATGTCTCCAATTCACGCACACACGCCGCTAGCGGACGCAGCGCACTCTGTACGTCAGTACTAGTGGTTTAACGTTCTCGAAAAAATGCGTTCATTTTCCACTTGCGTTGTGCAGCCGGACTTTTGTGCGACCGTACTTCGTATATTGGCTGTCATTGCCCGGCATCTGCTGCTAGCACGGCCGTGATTAAGTGCGCCAGAACGCGCGTTCGCACTGCCTCAGTCTGACCCTAGCCTGAAGTAGCCTCATCTGGGGCATATTATGAAAACGTCCAACATGTTGTCCTGTGCCCACTTGCTCTCAAGAGCTTCACCTGGTATCCTTCAATAAAGAAGAGACCCTGTAGGACCTTATGCATGAAAGAGTGAGCTATGTTAAATTATAACCATAAACAAACAAAACAATTTTCCTATTATAATTACCATATATGGAATCCCAAAAAGTCTGTCATTTCTTCTTATATATCAAAATGAAGCAAAATGCTGCGCTATCGCTGTGCTGCGCCATGCTACGCCATGGCAGAAACACCAAAATCAGCAACACACACAATGTAGCTTCAGGTCATATCTGAATATCTTGTTGTTAGTCAGACCAGTTTATTATTTCAACATCCAATAGAAACGTTCATTGTAGAAAAGAGGTTCCTATCCACCCCACATAGGAATGTGATATAACAGCCAATCAGAGCAGATACATTTCTACATCAGAGTTTAGCCACTCAGTTAACTTATTACCATATATGGTTTACAAGAAAACTTTTTTCTGTCTTCCAGCTTTTGCGCACTTTTTCTGCACGGACATAACAGGAAATCGGCCACAGACCATATCCTATAGAAGGAACAACTGTCTATATGCAGAATTGACACTTATAAAAGGAGGGGGGAAGTCACAGCCCATTTTATCAGAACAGGCTTTTCAATACAGGATATTTATATATTCATACAGAAAATTAAAATCTAACAAGCTACAATATATTTTTTATTTCTATATGCTACCTCTTTTGTCTATATAATGATAATTTGTGAGATCACCCCTTCACCACAAACCTGTTTTCCATAAACAAACTGGCCAGGACCCACTGGATTCATGGAAAATTACTTTTCAGCAGACGTACTTCCATAGAAAATGTACCTGATGAACTCAAAAACACATTTTCAAAATATATGCATCATGTGACAAGCAGATGTGCCATCTGAAGTCTTAATGTTGCTGTTACATTGCTATAAGGCAGCTTGGGGTCTGTTTCTTCTTGGGATGTGCATTTAATATCGTACCGATTCGTTTTTCTCACGAAACGGGCTGATTCGGTGCTTTGGATTTGTCCGATGTTCTGAATCGGACCGGCAACAAAATACTCACCATCCAAAATATTTCCCCTAAATTTAGCTTGCAATGCATGAAGTTCCATTGCAGTGCTCCAGGATTAAAGCAAATTGTGTATACATAATATTGTGAACCAGCAGGAGTATACTTGATCTTGTTAGTGAAGGGGTTAATCGTTCCTCGTAGGAGAGAAAATGCCTTCACTGCTTCCAACAATTTTTTTATCATCATTTTTATTTGAATCACTTACTGGAGGGGTGTTACCCCAATACCCCATCAAATGAGCCTCCACCGGCTGGATTCCTATGTAAAATCAGGATCCTTTCACTACCTGGTCACGTGCTTTTGCATGTTTTAGTGCATACCGTCTTACACAAATCTTACGTCCAAGCAGGCTGGAATGAATATTTTGTGCGATCGCGCTCGCTGTCATGTCTTCCCATTACCATTAAAAAAGATCTTGCCTTTTTTATTTGTATAGAATTTCAGCTGTGCATTTGTTAAACACACACACGCGCTTCTGATTATTACTTTAACCTTGGACAGCTCATCCAAGGTCAACGGTTCTCAGTTTAGCAGATTTTCCGTAAAACTCAACGCTTCGAGCTTGACATCCGTCCCTTTGTTCTGCCGTAATATTTTTGAAAATTTGCCTCTAATGTTTAATTCTGCAGTTGTGTACACCACGACGAGCAGAGCCTGGTGACATCTGCCACTGATAATTGTCTATTATGTGAGCTGTGAATGTGTCTTTAGGCTTTGGCAAAGCAACTGATAAATCATTTCCTAAAAATGACGAATTTTTTGTTGTTGTTTTTTTTTTCCTCATTATAAAGAATTGTAAGTCCCCGCTCTCATAGAATATCTATTATTTCTGTATGTAATTTGTAATCATCTTTGGTATTTCCAATGTTCTGCTTTCCGTACGTGTACAGAAATTACAAGAAATTCTACTTCAACAATACTTCTGCATATAATTCTATAGGAAGAATATGGTATCATAGTAAGAACTATTTTACTCTATTTATAATTAATACACAGGGTGTCCATAAAGTCTCTTTACAATTTCCAAAATTTATTCCAAAGGCAAATGAAGAGACAGATAAGTGAAAATTATTACAAAATGAGACGTATATGGTTACGTTTTTTTGCCTCATTTAATACACCTCTATATGGGCACCATTAGTTGCACGAAGCACATCAAGACGGTACTCGATTTCTTTCCATGTTGGCTGTAGCATCCCCTCATCAATGGTGGCAATGGCATCAGTGATCCTCTGCTTTAGATTAGTGATGTCCCTTTGTATCTTTGTCCCACACACCATCAAGGTTATTCAAAGAGAATCGAAAAGTCACCGCACGTTCGGTGACTTTTCGTTCTCGTGAATTCGGTACGATTTGTCGATCTCATTTTAGTGACCCTGCGGTGTATTCAGCAAGCACCACAGGGTCGCCGTAATGCAGGGAAAATTCGCCGCAAACACGCCGAAAACCCCACCGTAAAACGAGGGCGAACACTCACCGAAACCCACAAAAACATCTGGATTAACCTGAACAGCCGATCACACGCAGTGGAGCCGCCGGAAAAAGCCGACACAGCAGACGAAGGAGGAGAAGAAAAAACAAAAACAGTTCGCTTGAATGTTTGAAAAGTGAAACGCTGTTTGCAAACAAACTACTGAGCGAAAATGTCTGAAATTTACATAAAAAGGTCTACTGAATGATAATAAAAAGGGCTGTTACAGAAAAAAGAAAAAACGATTAAAAAAAAAATGGAAAAAATTATGTGCAAAAAAATGCCGAAAAGGGCCTAAAAAATCTATAAATAAAGAGACTCTTTGCTGCAGAATATTATAATAAACGGTTTATTAGATATTGAATTAAAACGGGAATATTTTTAACATTGAAGCCTATTGGAATCGCTTGAATAAACCTGTTGAATGAAGCCACCTGATAGCAGGGCATTTCGGCAACTTTTCACTGCTGGTTTTTGTTCTCTGAATAGCCGAAGCTATGGGAAATTCACTGCCCTCGAACAGGCACCGTATGTGCAGGCAATTCGCCAATTCGCCGGGGCATTTCGGGAACCTTTCACTGCTGGTTTGTGTTCTCTAAATAGCCGAAGCAGTGCTTTTTTATGGGGATTTCACTGCCCTCGAACAGGCACCGAACAGGCACCGTATGTGCAGGCAATTCGCCAGGATTTGGCGTATAGCCTGCTCTCTGAATAGCCTAATGGCCAAGAAAGGTAACCGAACGCTGATTTTCAGCGTTTGGTTTCCTTTCGGCAGCCATTCAGATCTCTTTGAATAACCCTGTATATCTTTAACATAACCCCATAGAAAGAAGTGGAGGGGAGCGATATCTGGTGAACGAGGTGGCCAGGGAATTGGGCCACCCCTTCCAATCCACCTGTCTGGAAATCTTTCATTTAGTAACCCAACAACATGTTGTCCCCAATGTGGTGGTGCAGCATCTTGCTGGAAAATGATGGTTGGTTGAAGGTCATGTAGTTGTGGTGCCGCGTATTCAGTCAAAAGGTCAAGGTAAACATTTGCAGTAATTGATGTCTCGCCGAAGAAAAACGGACCAATGATTCGATTGCACCTGATCCCACCACACATTCATCTAAAGCAGAGGATCACTGACGCCATCGCCACCATTGATGAGGGGATGCTACAGCCAACATGGCAAGAAATCCAGCACCGTCTTGATGTTCTTCGTGCAACTAATGGTGCCCATAGAGAGGTGTATTAAATGAAGCAAATAAAACCTTAAATATATACGTCTCATTTTGTAATAGTTTTCACTTATCTGTCTTTTCATTTGCCTTTGGAATAAATGTATGAAATTGTAAAGAGACTTTATGGACACCCTGTAATTATATAGTTCTATTGTATAATTCTATATATATATATTGTAGAATGTATAACTCTACTTCTACAATATTAAAGCTGACCCTAAAAAAATTCAATAAAACCCAAGGTAAGCTCTATCGGAATAAACCAGAAGAGATGCAATAAAAGGTACCAGCTATATTTCCGCCCTCGCCATATAGGGTTTTGAGAGCTTAGCCTTTATTTATGGGTCCCTTAAGGTATGTATATCATGAAGCGTATTATCTGTGCAGGCCAAAATGTGCTTAGCTTGGCTTTATAATGCAAGTCATTATTTTCCGCAATTTCACTGATACAGTTTCGGAAAAAGTGCCTGCCCTGCACGAATCACCTATCAGGGATAAGTCTATCATGCTTCATCGTCTCTTAACCGCTTTCGTACCAACGATGTATATTTATATACGCGTCCAAAACGAGGGCAGAAATAAAGAAAAATGGTGATAAACGGCAATGGGTGTCGTGAGTTTTATTTTTAATGGATTTCACTATATCAATGTTTCTGCGTTCTGTCTGGATGTGATTGAACATGATGACCATCTATTACTGGCTGCAATCACTTTATGGTCCCACAGAGTGATTTGGTTTATCTGAAGAGAAATAAAAACCTATCTTTCATCAGAAATAGTAAAGAGCCATTTCGGATTCTCATGGGAATGTCCTCTAGCCTTGATTGGCTCCAATGGCCTCATTTTATTGGTCCTTATCCTATATATTAAAGATCTCCTTAGGAGTGAGGAACCTCATGAAAGAAGTGGTGGAGATCATTAAAGTCATTAAAGTTGAATGAGAAGCTCACCTGTTATGTGGAAATATGCAACACTTCTGAGGTTAATGGACGTTTGTACAGAGCTGGAGATAATGATGGGGCACATTCTATGGTGTGGATCAGAGATAGACCAAGAATGTTACCATAGAGGTGGTGGCCAGCTATGGGGTGAGATATTCAAACCATAAAGAGTGCTGTGATCTCTTGTACCTTGATAAATAAAAATGTTCTCCTTACAGTCCAAGATATGTGTTTCGGCGGGGGAAAAATCCCTTTTTTTATAGCTTTTTTTTATCTGTAACAGATCTTTGTATTATTATTCATAGGATTCATTATATGTCATTTTCGTTGTTTTTTTTTTCAGCGGTTTTGCAGTGGTTTTTCCATTTGATTCTGCGGTTTTGAGTCGGTTTTTCAGATACGTTCGGCGGCTTTTCCCTGCACTTCTGAGACCCTGCGGTGAATGCTGAGTTCACCACAGTGTTGGCAACTTTGACTCCCCGAAGTGTGGGGTATATGAAAGCGCATCGAAATTCCGGCGAAATTTCGGTGCTCTTTGAATAACCCATTCCCATTCTCAAAGGTGTCTCATCTTTACACGCATACAGGGTTATTCAAAGAGAACGGAATAGCTGCCGAAAGGTAATCGAACGCTGAAAATCAGCGTTTGGTTACCTTTCTTGGCCATTCGGCTATTCAGAGAGCAGGCAATTCACCAAATGTTGGCGAATTGCCTGCACATACGGTGCCTGTTCGGTGCCTGTTCGAGGGCAGTGAAATCCCCATAGAGAAGCAATGCTTTGTCTATTCAGAGAACACAAAACCAGCAGCGAAAAGTTGCCAAAATGCCCTGCCATTCGGTGGTTTAATTCGGCAGGTTTATTCAGTCGAATCCCATAGGCTTCAATGTTAAAAATATTCCCGTTTTAATTCAATATCTAATAAACCGTTGATTATAATATTCTGCAGTAAAGAGTCTCTTTATTTATAGATTTTTTAGGATCTTTTAGGCATTTTGTGGGATTTTTTTTCAATTTTTTTTCCTTTTTTTTTTTAAATTGTTTTTTTCTTTTTTCTGTAACAGCCCTTTTTATTATCATTCATTGGATCTTATATGTAAATTCCGGACATTTTCGCTCAGTAGTTTGTTTGCAAACAGCGTTTCACTTTTCAAACATTCAAGCATATTGTTTTGTTTTTTTTCACTCCATTCGTCTGCAGTGTCGGGTTTTTCCGGCGGCTGCTCTGCACTGTGATCGGCGGCTGCTTGGGTTTCTCCGGCGTCTTCTGCGGGGTTAATCCAGATGTTTTTCCTGGTTTCGGTGTGTTCGTTCGCCCTGGTTTTGCGGTGAGTTTTCGGTGATTTTTACCTGCACCACGGCGGCCCTGTGGTGCTTGCTGAATACACCGCAGGGTTGCCGAAATGGGATCGCCAAATCGAACCGAATTGAAGAGAACGAAAAGTCACCGAACATGCGGTGACTTTCCGATTCTCTTTGAATAACCCTGATAGATTCCAAGACCCGAAAAGTTGCAAATCCTGAGACCATCTGGCCCCAAGAGTTTAGGATAATGGATACATATCTCCTGGAATTCCGGTGCACTTTTGATAGCCCTGTATGTGTCTGTCCGTCTGTCCGTCTAGCTATAGTATTATATCTTCTTTTTTAAACCCATTTTGAGGTCCTTCTAGATAAATTATCACAAGTAGGCCAAATCCATTATGACATTATAATGCATATAAATCCCATTCGGCTGTTTTCTGCCACATTTCTTTTATTTCCCCTTTAATAATATTATGTGTATTACAATTCCTGACATTTCAATTAAATAACAGGCGGCTTATTCCTTTCATGTAAGACTTATCAAGGTCACAGGATGTAAAAAAAGTTTGATTTGTGGACTCTCAATCAAAGAGTTTTAATAGAATTATTCTGACTTGGGCACCGTTAAAGTTTATGAGGCCACTGATGCTGAAAATGGATGAGGCTCCCAGGTATTGAGTGATCCTCCAAAACCATTGAGATTTCAAAGTACTGCGATTTTATTTGCATATTTATTGCGCAAGATTGAAAGTATAAATTCACAAAACCTTATTTTTTTTTTATTCGCCGGACTTTCTTACATTTTTTTTTTACTTGCGGATTAATTTGTTAATTTGTTGCGGATACCCGAGTATTTTATTTTGTTTTCTTTTATGCCAAGAGAATTGGGTTGAGCAAAAAAAATAATTAGATTGGGGATTTTGTTTTCACAACTAACTATTTTGGATCAAAGATTTTAAGTGGTTTTCCATTAACCCCTTCACTGCCAATAGACTTTTCTTAAATCACTGGCAGTAATCAGCGAGTTCTTTGGAATTCCACATTCCGTTACCCACGCTTTTAACCCCTTCACTGCTGAGCCATTTCACGGCTTTAAAAAAAAACACATTTTTCTGTTTTGTGTTGTTATTTTTTTCTTTACTTTAAACATGGTCATGTTTGGTATCATTGGAAAGGCCATGCTCTGGCCTTTCCAATGATACCAAACATGACCCTGCTAGCTGAAAACAGTCGGGAGATCTCCACCCCTATCTTTCCTTAGGAGTCAATGAGGACGTTCCCCACACGTCCTCAGCAGTGAAAGGGTTAAATATGTATATGAAGGGGTTATTCAGAGAGAGACGATCTGGCCCCGTGATGTCGCCGAACAGGGAATTCCCCTGTATGGTGACATTTCGGGGCCATTCGGCTATTCGGAGAGCAGGCTGTTCGCCAAATTTTAGGGAATTGCCTGCACGTACGTTGTCTGTTCGACGGCAGTGAAATCCCCCATAGAGAAGAAATGGTTAATCTATTCAGAGACACCGAACAGCAGAGAAAAGTTGTTGAAACCACCAAAAAGTTGCCCAGCTGTTCGGTGGTTTCATTCAGCAGGTTTATTCAGGCGAATCCCATAGGCTTCAATGTTTAAAATATTCCCATTTTTATTCAACATCTATTAAACCATTTATTATTTTAATCTGCAGCAAAAAGTCTCTTTACTTATTCATTTTTTAGGATCTTTTAAGAATTTTTCAGGATTTTTTCAGCAGAATTGTTTTCATTTTATTTTTTAAAAGTGTTTTTTCTTTTGTCTCACGTGCAGCCCCCATCCTCTGGAACACTCTCCCTCATACAGTCAGACTTTTCCCTAGTTTCCCTCCCTTCAAACGCTCTCTTAAGACCTTCCTGTTTAGGGAAGCCTACCACCCGACTCACTAATACACCTCATTGCCCCATCCAGTCCATCACTCTCATCTTGCAGTCCTCTCCTCCTGTTTACAACCAGTCCATCTCTCTCACCTTGCAGTCTATCACTCTCATCTTGCAGCCCATCACTCTCACCTTGCAGTCTATCACTCTCACCTTGCAGCCCATCACTCTCACGTTGCAGTCCATCACTCTTACCTTGCAGTCCATCACTCTCACCTTGCAGTCTATCACTCTCACCTTGCAGTCTATCACTCTCAACTTGCGGTCCATCACTCTTACCTTGCAGTCTATCACTTTCAACTTGCAGCCCATCACTCTCACCTTGCAGTCTATCGCTCTCACCTTGCAGTCCATCACTTTCACCTTGCAGCTCATCACTCTCACCTTGCAGTCTATCACTCTCACCTTGCAGTCCATCACTCTCACCTTGCAGTCCATCACTCTCATCTTGCAGTCCATCACTCTTACCTTGCAGTCCTTCACTCTCACCTTGTGGTCCATTACTCTCACCTTGCAGTCCATCACTCTCAACTTGCAGTCCTCTCCTCCTGTTTCCACCTCAACCCTTCTAGATTGCGAGTTACCATGGGAATAGGGCCCTCGTTTCCTCCTGTACCGGTTTATCAAAATGTTGGTCATTCTCAGTGTATTGTAACCCTGTCTATATCGTGCCCATTGTTTAGCGCTGTGGAATATGCTGGCGCTATATAAATAAAGAATAATAATAGGGATGCACCGATACCACTTTTTTAAGACCGAGTACGAGTACCGATACTTTTTAAAAGTACTCACCGATACCGAGTACCGATACTTTTCTTTCCAATAAGAACAGACCATATAAAAATGCCCCCAGCTCACATGTATATATCCCGCAGCTCATGGATATGCCCCCAGCTCATGGATATGCCCCCAGCTCACGCATGGATATGCCCCAGCTCACACATGGATATGCCCCAGCTCACACATGGATATGCCCCAGCTCACACATGGATATGTCCCAGCTCACACATGGATATGTCCCAGCTCACACATGGATATGCCCCAGCTCACATATGGATATGCCTCAGCTCACACATGGATTTGCCCCAGCTCACACATGGATAGGCCCCAGCTCACACATGGATATGTCCCAGCTCACACATGGATATGCCCCAGCTCACACATGGATATGCCCCAGCTCTCATGGATATTGCCCCAGCTCACACATGGATATGCCCCAGCTCACACATGGATATGCCCCAGCTCTCACATGGATATGCCCCAGCTCTCACATGGATTTGCCCCAGCTCACTCATGGATATGCCCCCCAGCTCATGGATTTGCCCCAGCTCACTCATGGATATGCCCCCAGCTCATGGATATTGCCCCAGCTCACACATGGATTTGCCCCCCAGCTCACACATGGATTTGCCCCCAGCTCACACATGGATATGACCCCCAGCTCACACATGGGTATGCCCCCCCGCGACGATACTTACCTTCCTGGGTGCCACCGGGAATGTCTCCGCGCGTGCGCTCGTTGGAAGGACCCCAGCCGCGACCACGTGGGACCATGTGATCACAGCTGGGGTCCTTCCAACGAGCGCGCGGGGAAACTTTCCCAGCGTCGCCCAGGAAGGTAAGTATCATCGCGGAGAGCAGCTGCAGGGCCTGTCCGAATGCTCTATCTGCATTCGGACAGGCCCTGCAGCTGCTCACTGTGTACATACTTACCTTCCTGGGCGCCGCCGGGAAAGTTTCCGCGCGCGCTCGTTGGAAGGACCCCAGCCATGATCACATGGTCCCACGTGGTCGCGGCTGGAGTCCTTCCAACGAGCGCATGCGCGGAGACATTCTCGGCGGCGCCCAGGAAGGTAAGTATTGTGTAAGCAGCTCCAGGGGCGGCTGTCCGAATGCCGATAGAGCATTCGGACAGCCGCCGCAGCCCCTCGGATGCCGGCAAGCCGGCTCAATGCCGGCTTCCGGTATCGGTAAAAATATCGGGGGGTACTGCACGAGTACCAAGTACTCCTGCAGTACCCAGTATCGGCCCCGATACCGATACTAGTATCGGTGCAACCCTAAGTAATAATAATAATAATTTTCTGTAACAGACTTTTTTACTATCATTCATAGGACCTTATATGTAAATTTCAGGCATTTTCGTTCAGTATTTTTTTTGCAAACAGCGTTTTATTGTTGATACTTTCAAACATATTGCTTTTTTTATTTTTTATTACTCGTCCGGCGGTTTTCTCCTGCAGTTGGTCGGCACTGTGCTCAGCGGCTCGCCGACTGCATTTGGCTGCAGTTCATTGTGTTTGTGGTGGATGTTTAGCAGGTTGGCAGCGGCTTTTTGCGGCGGATTGGTGACGGCATTCAGTGGCCTTTATCCCCGCATTTCGGGGACCCTGCGCTGAATGCTGAATTGGGTGGGGAACAGATTGGGGAAATCTGATTACACAAAGTGCAGGGAAGTCAAGGGAACGGTCGGTGACATTTCAGTTGCTCTGAATAACCCCCTTAGCCTTTATACATACAGTTATAGAGACAGAATGCATATTTGAAAGGCAGAGGGCTCCTTCTGCTGGCCAAAAAGCGCTACTACATGGATAATAATGACCCTTGTTTCTTGGAAGGAAAAAATGTAACCCTGACGCGGTTATTCAAAGAGTGCAATTTTTAGGTGTTGCTAAATTTTAGGTTTGCAGCAATCAGCGCTAGGACTTTGTAATACCTTACTTATCCTAGCGCTAATTAATGATTGCGCTCTCCGTGTTAATTATAGGGTGCACAAAGTACATAGAAACATAGAAACATAGAAAAATGTCGGCAGATAAGAACCTTTCGGCCCATCTAGTCTGCCCAATTACATGGATACTTTACCTGGATTTATCTTTTGTAGGATAGCCTTATGCCTATCCCATGCTTGCTTAAATTCAAGTAAGCTCGTTGAAGCCAGCGCAATGACCGAATTGCTCATGGGTTTAGCATCATGAAGGTAATATGGAGGGCATGCGTTAAAGTCATTTATCCTGGCGCTAATGCATAAACATCCAAACGCTACAGTTACCGTTAAGTAGGAAATAATGCCCTTAGAATCAAACAAATAAATTAATAAATAAGCCCTGAAGTGATCTCGAGCGTTTATTATATGACACGAGCTCTTTGTTCCTTACCTTGTTCTTTTGCGTGTCGGTTCCCATTCATTTGTTACAATAATACTATTAGCTACTTTTTAAAAAAGAGAAATCGTTGGCGCGTTGGACAATTGCGCATTAAAAGGCTGGTTTGTTATTTTCTGTAAAAGGGAAAAACAAGATACACCATTAGTCTCATTTTAAAATGAACTCCGTGTCACAACTGTGCCTTCCTGCAACTGAATGAAAAAAATGTCCTTGTGCATTAAAACGATATTGTCGTTCGGCGTGTGGCTTTTGTTTTCTGCGCTCTGTGTGTGGTCCTGCTCTGTAATGCTAAATCAATGTTACTGTGAATACGTTAACCCTAAGGGATCCCTTAAAAAGCCTAGCTAAGCAAAGATACAGGAAAATAAAGTCATTTTGAATGCATCCTAGTCGTTTCTGAGCATTTTTGGAGGAATATTAATGCAAATTAGATTCTGAGGTATCAATCATGTTATAGGGCCAGTACCACCAAAAAATGAAATGTCCTTATTGTGTGTATATGATGTTACTGATATCTTACATGTGATTTTTTTTCCACTTGTATGTTCAGTTAAGAAAATATTTTCCTCTATATGTGTCACTGGGTGCATCCATTGTGTGATATTTTCCTCTATATGTGTCACTGGGCGCATCCATTGTGTGATATTTTCCTCTATATGTGTCACTGGGTGCATCCATTGTGTGATATTTTCCTCTATATGTGTCACTGGGTGCATCCATTGTGTGATATTTTCCTGTATGTGTCAATGGGCGCATCCATTGTGTGATATGTTCCTCTATATGTGTCACTGGGTTCATACATTGTGTGATATTTTCCTCTATATGTGTCAGGGGGCGCATCCATTGTGTATTATTTTCCTCTATATGTGTCACAGGGTGCATCCATTGTGTGATATTTTCCTCTATACGTCACTGGGTGCATCCATTGTGTGATATTTTCCTCTATATGTGTCACTGGATGCATCCATTGTGTGATATTTTCCTCTATATGTGTCACTAGGCGCATCCATTGTGTGATATTTTCCTCTATATGTGTCACTGGGTGCATCCATTGTGTGATATTTTCCTCTATATGTGTCACTGGGTGCATCCATTGTGTGATATTTTCCTCTATATGTGTCACTGGGTGCATCCATTGTATGATATTTTCCTCTATATGTGTCAATGGGTGCATCCATTGTGTGTTATTTTCCTCTATATGTGTCACTGGGTGCATCCATTGTGTGATATTTTCCTCTATATGTGTCACTGGGTGCATCCATTGTATGATATTTTCCTCTATATGTGTCAATGGGTGCATCCATTGTGTGTTATTTTCCTCTATATGTGTCACAGGGTGCATCCATTGTGTGATATTTTCCTCTATACGTCACTGGGTGCATCCATTGTGTGATATTTTCCTCCATATGTGTCACTGGATGCATCCATTGTGTGATATTTTCCTCTATATGTGTCACTGGGCGCATCCATTGTGTGATATTTTCCTCTATATGTGTCACTGGGTGCATCCATTGTGTGATATTTTCCTCTATATGTGTCACTGGGTGCATCCATTGCATGATATTTTCCTCTATATGTGTCAATGGGTGCATCCATTGTGTGTTATTTTCCTGTATATGTGTCACAGGGCGCATCCATTGTGTGATATTTTCCTCTATACATCACTGGGTGCATCCATTGTGTGATATTTTCCTCTATATGTGTCACTGGGCGCATCCATTGTATGATATTTTCCTCTATATGTGTCACTGGGCGCATCCATTGTGTGATATTTTCCTCTATATGTGTCACTGGGTGCATCTATTGTGTGATATTTTCCTCTATATGTGTCACTGGGTGCATCCATTGTATGATATTTTCCTCTATATGTGTCAATGGGTGCATCCATTGTGTGTTATTTTCCTGTATATGTGTCACAGGGCGCATCCATTGTGTGATATTTTCCTCTATACATCACTGGGTGCATCCATTGTGTGATATTTTCCTCTATATGTGTCACTGGGCGCATCCATTGTATGATATTTTCCTCTATATGTGTCACTGGGTGCATCCATTGTGTGATATTTTGTATTGTAAACTGCCCCCACCGTATAGTTACAGCACTTGCTCCTCACTGTATGGCTTTGGCCATAGAGTGAATTGAAAGGGTCAAATGTCCAGAAAACCAACCTGTTGACTTGCATTGTGTGGGATATATGCATGTGACATCACTAGCGAAACCATACAGTGTTGGAGAGCCGCTGTTAGCTCGCATACATCTGCCATCTCTTATTTTAGGTAGTCCACACAACACAATAGATCCCCTGCATCCTTGACTAAACATTCCCTCCTCCACCCCCATGGAAACAAAATGGAAACGGGGATAAAAACCGAATTTTATTTTTCCTTTTTACATGCAATTACTTCAAACAAACAAAAAAAACAGCAGCGTGTGTTTTATAATGTGTTTTTGCACAAGTAATCTAGATACAGCTTGTTAGTGATAGTGTTCCCTTATGATGTCATCAGTGCTTCATAGAAATTCACATTTATTCAGTGAACAATACACATATACAGTACTTCAAGGCACCTCTTTAGAGTGGGTACCTAACAATTGTAACCAAAAGGCCGCTCTACTGAGCAGCTCCAAGCCCCTCCAGCTGCTTTTCAGCAAGGAGAGACAAAGATGGTGGGTTTTATTTATACACGCACCAAGCACTTCCCATTTGGGATCAAAAACAAAAACATGGAAAGAGGAACAGCTGCAAAACGACGGACTGGTGTTACAAGCATGATATACATAAATACAGAAAAAATGGCGTCGCGCCCATACTCACTTATTTTTGGAGCGGCGGCAACTGCCAGGAGTAACAGCCCAGTAAATGTATAAAACATAACAAGGAAGGAGAGTGTCATCTGCGCTCGTTCCTATGTGTTCCATGTACAACAAAAATGAGGTTTTGTTTGTTTCAATGGCCATTGCAACGTAAGCCCACTCGCCACTTCAAGGCACCTCTTTAGAGTGGGTACCTAACAATTGTAACCAAAAGGCCGCTCTACTGAGCAGCTCCAAGCCCCTCCAGCTGCTTTTCAGCAAGGAGAGACAAAGATGGTGGGTTTTATTTATATACACGCACCAAGCACTTCCATTTGGGATCAAAAACAAAAACATGGAAAGAGGAACAGCTGCAAAACGACGGACTGGTGTTACAAGCATGATATACATAAATACAGAAAAAATGGCGTCGCGCCCATACTCACTTATTTTTGGAGCGGCGGCAACTGCCAGGAGTAACAGCCCAGTAAATGTATAAAACATAACAAGGAAGGAGAGTGTCATCTGCGCTCGTTCCTAGGTGTTCCATGTACAACAAAAATGAGGTTTTGTTTGTTTCAATGGCCATTGCAACGTAAGCCCACTCGCCACTTCAAGGCACCTCTTTAGAGTGGGTACCTAACAATTGTAACCAAAAGGCCGCTCTACTGAGCAGCTCCAAGCCCCTCCAGCTGCTTTTCAGCAAGGAGAGACAAAGATGGTGGGTTTTATTTATACACGCACCAAGCACTTCCCATTTGGGATCAAAAACAAAAACATGGAAAGAGGAACAGCTGCAAAACGACGGACTGGTGTTACAAGCATGATATACATAAATACAGAAAAAATGGCGTCGCGCCATACTCACTTATTTTTGGAGCGGCGGCAACTGCCAGGAGTAACAGCCCAGTAAATGTATAAAACATAACAAGGAAGGAGAGTGTCATCTGCGCTCGTTCCTATGTGTTCCATGTACAACAAAAATGAGGTTTTGTTTGCTTCAATGGCCATTGCAACGTAAGCCCACTCGCCACTTCAAGGCACCTCTTTAGAGTGGGTACCTAACAATTGTAACCAAAAGGCCGCTCTACTGAGCAGCTCCAAGCCCCTCCAGCTGCTTTTCAGCAAGGAGAGACAAAGATGGTGGGTTTTATTTATACACGCACCAAGCACTTCCATTTGGGATCAAAAACAAAAACATGGAAAGAGGAACAGCTGCAAAACGACGGACTGGTGTTACAAGCATGATATACATAAATACAGAAAAAATGGCGTCGCGCCCATACTCACTTATTTTTGGAGCGGCGGCAACTGCCAGGAGTAACAGCCCAGTAAATGTATAAAACATAACAAGGAAGGAGAGTGTCATCTGCGCTCGTTCCTATGTGTTCCATGTACAACAAAAATTAGGTTTTGTTTGTTTCAATGGCCATTGCAACGTAAGCCCACTCGCCACTTCAAGGCACCTCTTTAGAGTGGGTACCTAACAATTGTAACCAAAAGGCCGCTCTACTGAGCAGCTCCAAGCCCCTCCAGCTGCTTTTCAGCAAGGAGAGACAAAGATGGTGGGTTTTATTTATACACGCACCAAGCACTTCCCATTTGGGATCAAAAACAAAAACATGGAAAGAGGAACAGCTGCAAAACGACGGACTGGTGTTACAAGCATGATATACATAAATACAGAAAAAATGGCGTCGCGCCCATACTCACTTATTTTTGGAGCGGCGGCAACTGCCAGGAGTAACAGCCCAGTAAATGTATAAAACATAACAAGGAAGGAGAGTGTCATCTGCGCTCGTTCCTATGTGTTCCATGTACAACAAAAATGAGGTTTTGTTTGTTTCAATGGCCATTGCAACGTAAGCCCACTCGCCACTTCAAGGCACCTCTTTAGAGTGGGTACCTAACAATTGTAACCAAAAGGCCGCTCTACTGAGCAGCTCCAAGCCCCTCCAGCTCCAGCGCAGATGACACTCTCCTTCCTTGTTATGTTTTATACATTTACTGGGCTGTTACTCCTGGCAGTTGCCGCCGCTCCAAAAATAAGTGAGTATGGGCGCGACGCCATTTTTTCTGTATTTAAATACACATATACAGGGTTATTCAGAGAGAGCCGATCTGGCCCGCAAATTGCACCAAATAGTGAATTTCCCTGTGCGGTGCAATTTTTTGGCCATTCGGCTATTCAAAAAGTTGTCAGTTCACCAAATTTTGCCAAATTTCCAGCAAAATACGGTGCTGTTCGATGGCAGTGAAATCCCCCATAGGGAAGCAATGGTTAATCTATTCACAGACATCGAACAGCAGAGAAATGTCAGTGAAATGCCCTGATGTTCGGTGTTTTCTTTCGGCAGATATAATCAGACGAACCCCATAGGTTTCAATGTTAAAATATTCCTGTTTTTATTCATTAGCTATTAAATTCTTTTAATCTGCAGCAAAAAGATTTTTTTTCGGCAACATTTTTTTCCCGTTTTTTTTTAGATACTTTTTTTTCTGTAACAGACCTTTTTTATTATTATTATTCATAGAACCTTAGTTGTTAATTCCAGACATTTTCATCCAGTAGTTATTTTTGCAAACAGCGTTTCAATTTGAAACTGTTAATTGTTTCCTATTTTTTTTACCCCGTTCGTCGGCTTGTCGGCTTCTCCCGGCAGCTGATCGGCGCTGTGTTCGGCGGATCGTCGGCTTTTTTCGGACACCTTTTTTTTTTTTGGCGGTTTTGTGACGGATGGTCGGCTTTTTTCTGATGCGTGGGTGTTTTTTGGCGGTTTTGCAGCACTTTTCCGTTCGATGTTGCGGTTTTGCGGCAGATTAACGAATGCGGTTGGAGGGTTTTCCCTGCACTTTGGGGAACCTGCGGTGACTGCTGAATTCACCGCAGGGTCGGGGAATTTGATTGTTGGCGACTTTTCGGTGCTCACTGAATAACCCCTACGATCTCATTGATGTATTGGCCACCAATCTACAGCAAAAGGGGAACAAAGGATGATCCTTTTGTGTTACTGATGTTGTAGAAATTTTATTATGTGGACATTATATTCTAGGATGTGTGTGTTTTTATAAATTTTCATCTGTCTCCCTGTGTTTGGATTAAACTGAGAATCGCTCTAGCAGAGTGTATTTTGGGTTAATCAGAACCAGCGGCAAAACCGTCTGTATGAAAACCTTCTCTTGGGTTTAGAGACGTGTTCTCAGTGTGTGTGGGTGTTTGGCGGTTTGTGAGCACTAAGTGCAATGCGCTGGGCTCCTTACCTCCCAATGTCTATGCACATTGGAGAAGTGAAGTCTGCATAACGAGAGATACGTATTATATCTCTGTTGCGGCTACGCTATCCCTTTCTGGATACATACCTGCTTTTAAGACATTTAAGCCTTGTCTCTACACTCGTACCGTGTATTGACAAATAACTGTATTGTCTCCGCAGATATATGTCGCAAATCCATAAGAATGAGTAGACTGATCTTCACTCAGATGCTGATCACTCTGCGCAGTATCTGAGTGGGGTCCATACTGACAGTGATGGGGGATGGTCGGACAAACATGGCTGACGGGGACCATGGAGATGACTCAGGGATGAGTCATGTACAGGAGGCCGGTCGGTCATTCTAGTCCACTCCCCTGTCCTTTTGATATGTAAATGTAATTACTGGGCAAACTGGTTTTCTGTTGTACAGCCAGTGGGCCACTGGGCGTTGTCCTATTGTGTATTAAATTAAGCTGACCAAGAGTCACACGGAGACTTGGGCAGATGAACTCCAGCTAGAAACAACGTGTGTGTGTGGCTTTTTCTGGGTGAGGATGCAGAAGACCACAGCAGAGTCTCTGGGTCTCCTTACTGCGGGCGTTCAGGTAAGTATTGCAGGGATAGCAGAGAGCTGCTTGTAAGTGCAGCGGATCAAACTACATTAGGGAATTGATAGTAGATTAATTTCTACGACACTGAGATGAACATTGTGTTGTGAGAATAATGCTACAATGTTGCATCAGATCAGAAGAAATACAGCCGAATCTGTAGAATTTTAATTGCACGGGTATAACACAATTATTGGTATTTAAAAATGTCAAACTCGTACAAATGTATCTACTAGATCCCAAAAATAAGAGCAGCACTCTCTGTCAGCCTGGATCAACAGGAACAAAAAATAGAAATGGATAGGTGTCACCGTGATCCGGGAGACACTACCTCCAGCAACACCTGTACAAAGAAAAAGGAACAGGCACTCCAGACTTTTCTTCTAAGACTGGTTTACAAGAGGTAGATTAAAAAGCAACGATTCGGCTCCTCATGAGCCTTTATCATGATTTAAAAAAGCTAGTGCAACTTTATGAGCATTGATCCATTTTCCAGTCCTTCATATTTTACCCTAGAATATATATTTGTTCCATAAAAACAAAATAGGAGCAAGGATTTATACCAGTGTAGACACTCTGACCATTAACAAGGACCACCAAGAATCCACAGTTCAGACAATGGGTGTGATTCGCTGTAGCTCACTGACATTTAAAAATGAGCAGGAAGACGCACAGTTAACAATTTAAAGAAAAAAGAAAGAAATAAGTGAAATGCATAAAGATTCACAATACTGAGAGAGAGCGGTGAGATTGTCCATGATATAATTATAGAAGCTAGAGCTTCTTAATGAGTGTAAAGTCATGAAAATTACAATTCTAAAGGGCCAATTTATTTGGCATCCCTGTACAAGTAGAACAAAACAAACATGAAATTAACAAATATGTTTAGCACAAAGAGAACAATCGGAAACGATCTGGCAGAGGCGTTCATTTCAGACTGTAGAGGTGTGAGAGGTACGGGATGTGAGGTGGATGAGTCTGGCAGGGGTGTTCATTATAGACTGTAGAGGGGTGAGGTGTGAGAGGTACAGGTTGTGATGTAGATGAGTCTAACAAAGTCTTTCATTCTAGATTGTGAAGGGGTGAGGTGTGATAGGTACAGGATGTGAGGTAGAGGAGTCTGGCAGAGGAGTTCATTTCAAACTGGAGAGGGGTGAGGTGTGAGAGGTGCGGGATGTGAGGTAGATAAGTCTGGCAGAGGTGTTCATTAAAGACTGTAGAGGTGTGAGAGGTACAGGTTGTGAGATAGATGAGTCTAGCAGAGGTGTTCATTATAGACTGTAGAGGGGTGAGGTGTGAGAGGTACGGGATGTGAGATAAATGAGTCTGGCGGAGGTGTTCATTATAGACTGTAGAGGGGTGAGGTGTGAGAGGTATAGGTTGTGAGGTAGATGAGTCTGGCAGAGGTGCTCATTACAGACTGTAGAGGGGTGAGATGTGAGAGGTATGGGATGTGAGGTAGATAAGTCTGGCAGAGGTGTTCATTTCGGACTGTAGAGGGGTGAA
This sequence comes from Leptobrachium leishanense, assembly GCA_009667805.1. Lineage (NCBI taxonomy): Eukaryota > Metazoa > Chordata > Amphibia > Anura > Megophryidae > Leptobrachium > Leptobrachium leishanense. The sequence goes on along the minus strand of CM019063.1, from coordinate 526,711,052 downwards.
GTGTGAGAGGTACAGGTTGTGTGGTAGATGAGTCTGGCAGATGTGTTCATTATAGACTGTAGAGGGGTTGAGGTGTGAGAGGTACGGGATGTGAGGCAGATGAGTCTGGCAAAGGTGTTCACTATGGACTGTAGAGAGATCAGTTTACTTGTAATTAAGAAATCTTCCAGCGGTGAATACACTAATATATGGTAGGTGCAGACACTAATATATGGTAGATGCACACACTAATATATGTTAGGTGCACACACTAATATATGGTAGGTACTAGGTGCACACCTACTGTATGTGGGAAGCTGGGTTCTATACAAAGTATGACATTCAAAGAGGTGAGATTTGTTTGGATTCTCACATGGATTCTCGTTGCTTATAAACCATGTTTTTGCAGCATATCAAGGCTGGCCACAATATATCTTTTCATAAATATCCGTGTGTGTGTATAGAATATTGGTGTGCAGAATATAACGAGGGGCCCAAGCGAGCAATCCAATACATTATACTCATCATTTTTAAATCACAGCTGGACACTGTTTACGCCTTGTGATACGGGCGTTTTGTTTTCTCTCTTTAGCTTGATCTGTTGCACTTTCTACATTAAATAACAATACGACAAAATTTATTCAGCTAGAAAATGTACTATATCCACAGAGTATCTGTACGCCAATGGATTCCGAAGCTAGAGCAAATCAATTGCTGGCGGCTCCTTGGAAATCACAGCCACAGGCAGCCTCATTAGGAGATGAATTTCAAACTGTGAGCTGATAGAAAGTTCACGGGGCCATGTGTGTGTGTGTGTGTGTGTGTGTGTGTGTGTGTGTGTGAGTGTGTGTGTGTGTGTGAGTGTGAGTGTGTGTGTGTGTAGGTATACCCACGAAAACAATAAAAAACAGTCCTGAATAAAAAGTATAACCTAGAAATTATTATCTGATAAATAATTATATATATTATATATGTCTTGATATTGGTCCTTTTCGGACTGAAACATTGACTATTAAAAACCTGACAACTAACACGGTCCAGCCGTGTGACACGATTTTCCCCAGGCCTCCCGATCACCTGACAGTCCTAAATTGTCACCCGTTTTTTATGAGACCTGGGGTAACAGAAAACAAATGATTATAGCTGTGCTTGTGTCACGGCTCACGCCGCCAGTGCTGCAGGAAAGCTAACACCAGTATTGCTCTTGTACATGTGCTTCCAATCTCTGCCTATGTGGCTCTTCATAAGGTTGGAGTTCCCGTCATGCTTTTCTTCATCATTGCCACATTCTAGGTGTAAACCTGCTTGTTTCTCCAGTCGTGTTCCCCTGTCTCCTGTTCCTGGTCTCCAGCCTCCATTGCCCTGAATATTCGGTCTCCACCCCCCTTTGACCTGCATCTCCAGTGTCCAGCCTCCATTGCCCCAGATCTCCGGTCTCCAGCCTCCATTGCCCTGCATCTCTGGTCTCCAGCCTCCATTGCCCTGCATCTCCGGTTTCCAGGCTCCATTGCCCTGCATCTCCATTCTCCATTGCCTGCATCTCTGGACCCAAGCCTCATGTCTTACCTAAAGCCTGCAACTAGCAACCCTCCTTGTCCCCTATCTAGGAATATCTCTTATTACCCCAGTGTACAGTCCTAGTCTCCTGATCAATCCAGCTTCAGCCAGCACCCAGTCAGCCCTCTTCCTGTCTTACCTGGGTCTGTTGTCTCGTGCCCCCTGGTATGTCTCCTAGTGTATTACACTGTGTGTCTGTGCTCCTCTGTCTCTAGTTTACCTTGTCTTTGTCTCCCCTTCATGCCTCTTCCCAGTGTTAGCCCTTTCCAATCTTACCCCTCACCATCCTCCAGTTACTTTATTATTTCTGTTTGCTAAATAAACCCCTTTTTGGACCCTGTTCAGTTGTCAGCCAGTGTATCATGGCATCTTGGGCTCATACCCTCACCTTTCCATGTATTGCACTTGACAACTTGTCCATGACCAGCCCTGCTTGGCTGTTGGACAGGGCAGCTCGCTGCTGCCTGTCATGAGCGGGAAGCAAAATGTCCCTTTTGGGGCATGGCAGTGACTGTGATAATACGGTTAATGTCCTGATCACACAGCTTTGGTGACCATTCCTGTAATAGATCTCAGACCCCCACCTGGGTCACAGCTGATAATGCTGCTTCCTTGTCAGAGACCATTCTCCCACCAGCAATCTTTTCTTGCCTTCACCAGCCCTTAGTTCGAAGCTTAAGGACAGGCACAATGAAAGAGTGGCGATAGCATTCCCCAGAAATGAGGCAGCACTCAGAACCTGGGATAAAACAGACAGACAGGTAGCCTTTAATAATACACAACAGCCAAATATATGCAGTGAAAGGAGGGACCTGGAGACCAATGGAAAATGACACACAGGCGCTCCCCTCCTCTTCAAGTGAGCCAGTCTCTAGCCATACCCCATTTTAATCTCCAGAAATTAAACAATAAGGGCAGATTGTAATCAAACGGTGAATGAAGCGGATAACAGCACAAATACACAATCTCTATATATAAAATCGTTTGCGTCTGTCGCCGTAGTGGATGCACGTGCATCCAGGAGAGCTGGATGCACGCACATCCAACAGCCGGATCGCGAGTGGTGGCCAATGGTCCCTGGCTGCAAACATCGTAAAATGTCCTATGGGCTCACCACCCAGAATCTTCCCAAACAGGCTTAGGGTGGATCCGGAGCCCAGGACATTAACTGTGCATCCTGTTACCATGAGCTTACACTCTAAGGCGGCCTGTTCCCGTGAGCTTACACTCTAAGGGGTCCTGTTCCCTTGAGTTTGCAATCTAAGATGGGCCTGTTCCCGTGAGTTTACAATCTAAGAGGAGCCTGCTCCTGGGATCTTACAATCTAAGAGGGGGCTGCTCCCGTGAGTTTACAATCTATGTGTCCTGTTCCCGTGAGCTTACAATCTAAGAGGGGCCTGCTCCCATGAGCTTACAATCGAGGAGGAGCCTGCTCCTGTGAGCTTACAATAGAGGAGGAGCCTGCTCCTGTGAGCTTACAATCGATGGGACGGCGACACACGCAGTACAAACGCGTTTATATAGAGAGATACTCTTGGAGAGGACATTGAAAAGCATATGTGGATACGGATTCTGAGCTGGCAACAACAACAATAGACTGCCCTCCGGGCAGGCTTAACAACTAGTGATATGATAAAGTGACTATGTTTGGCAAAGCTAGGCAGAGGCTACAGGTAACATAAACCACTGCAGCCCAGGGTCCATGGCATTGCCCACTTCTCCCCCGATCCCAGTCCTGCCATAAGATAATACTTTAAGGCAGTCCCTGATGATGAGTGCATCTTCACCTGTAATTTATACTGTGTATATATATATATATATATATATGTAAAATCCACAATGAAAAAATAGCAGTCATTCATTGATCTTTATTAAAAGTTTCCTGGTTTCACCTTTAATTCAAAATTCAGTCATAGTATCAACGTTTTGACTCCACCAAGCCTTTATCAAGACTACTTTGCTGAAATATTGATGCTATGTTTGGACTTTGAGACAGAGAGAGAGAATCTTGAGAAATGACCGGTAACAAGATCTTAGACATACAGCAGGCAGACAAGGAAGTGCAAGGACAACAGAATCCACCACGGAATGTACAATACATGCAAAGAATTGGTGGAAAGGGCCCCCACAAGCTTAAATCAGAGGACCAGCAAAGACCTATGTTTTTTTCTGTGTAGGTGAAAGAACAGGGATGAAGTCCTCAGATGAAGCTCCCAAACAAGCAATCCAAAAAGGCAGGAGCGGATCAGTCCAATTTGGACCAGGCAGCTCAAGAATTAAGGCTTCTTCTGTCTCTTTGATCTGGTGGCATGACATTAGGTGTAGAATTGTGCACTATAGACATGGCTACTTATTATCTTTCATATTTTTATGAAATGTAGAATATTTTATCAGTTTTGCTGAATTATCAGTCTTTCGCTTTGGTAATCTCCAAAAAGTCTGAAGTTAAGATCCATTGCACCCTAACGTTTTTGTTCATTCTGCTGTGAAAACTGTATGCAATTAGCGATGATTTACTTATTATTTCAGTGACACAGTTAAAGCAGCACCAAGCATGTCTGTAGAGAGTTAAATAAGATATAAATGCCGGCTCCTTTATTTAATTATTTATATTTAACCTGGAATCCTTGCTTGAAGGCATGAGTTATATCTGTAAAATACCTGTTCCTGACACTCTACATGAAAACATCACATCAAGGCAATGTCTAATGACATTTTCCACACCATTAAGCTTATAGGTAATGTTTCGCACTGTTTTTGAGTGTTTTTCCCCCTCGAGCAAGGTATCTGTGTCCATGTCTACATTGCAACGGGACTAGGAGAGGGACTGGGGTTTAGCAAGCTCTAGATTTTATCGTATTTATTTACGTATGTTGAAAGGGATCCTATGAAATATGAAATGAAATATGTAAAGTCTGTTAGAAATTCTTAAATTCATCCTGTGGGTCAAGTGTCTACCTAATCATTTGGACCACCGGTTTTTAAAAGGTGGCCACTGATATTTTTTTTGGAGAGCATATATATCATGACTTTCAGAGCACAATTACAGGAAATATTAGCTAAAATTATTAATTTGTCTAGGAAAAGTGTCGTAATTCTAATTTGAATGCGGAATAGAGAAACATTGTCCTAAATCCAGTAGATTGGTTCCAGTCATCTTCTAAATCGTTTGTGGAAAGTGATCTCGCTTCGATAGGTGTGTACAGCCCATATTATATGGGACAAACAAGATACTTTTAATTATTACAAATTGTGCAATATCAGAAAATGTAACTTTTCTTTTGTTCTAATCATTTCTTCACAAATACACACTTTACATGACGGGTTCATCAAACATGTCCTAATCTTGAAAAAGCACATTCGGTAGATACATAGAACATGCCTAATTGAGGCATTCTGTGCCAAAACTTCACTTTTTGTCTTTGTTTCAGTAAAGGATTCCTTCAGTGTTTCCCGTGTACCTAAAGATAGTGTTTTTTACAATACTTGGAGGTTGTGGCCCTCCACCAGGTTGCTAGCCGGTTGAGGGGGTGGACTCTCATGACAGTACCCGCATCACTGTCTGCCTCTGCCTAGTTTACTAGTGGTTTCATTGTTTGCTTTGCTACCTTACTGTAACGGCTGCAGGATAGACCTGGAGACCACAACATACTATACCAAAACCAATCTTCACCAGGAAAGGCACCAGCATTTAAAATGACTGTCAGGGTTATTCGAAGAGCTCCGATTTGTGGCGGAAAGGTAACTCTACAGTGAAATTCAGCTTGCGCTTACCTTTCCTGGCCATTCGGCTATTCAGAGAGTAAGCAGTTCGCCAAATAATGGCAAATTGCCTGCACATATGGTGCCTGTTCGAGGGCAGTGAAATCCCCATAGAGAAGCAATGCTTTGTCTATTCAGAGAACAAAAAACAGCAGTGAAAAGTTGCATTTAATTTTTTCCATTTTTTTTATTTTTACGCATTACATGATCATGTTTGGTATCATTTGTAAAGACCAGACTGACCTTTCCAATGACACCTCACTTAACCTTGTACGGTGTACAATTCAGAGATGCAGGTTCCAAAGACCCCCTGTCTCTCCTCACTGCAGTGCCACGGTCTAGGTTGTCGATGAAACAATGCATTACATCATCAGCTCCACACTTGCTGGCAGTGCGGGAAATGAGAAGGTGAAGTAGTGCAGCATCACTGTTCACTTTATAATTGTAAACTGAATAATAGTGCTGTGTTACAAAAAAAAGAGAAAAATAAAATTTTATTTATTTTCTTTTTACATAAATCTAACCTGGTAATGTTTGGTTTCACTGGAAAGGCCATGATCTGACCTTTGCAATGATACCTCATATGTCCCTCTAGCCCCTAGGGCTCCAATGATACAGTGGCCTAAATGATTGTAAAAAATAAACCTTATTTCTAACAGAGTAATTAATTATAAATTCGGCCTGGGTCTGGATCCTGGTCCCCCAGGATCCCCCACAAATTAAGCCCTACTAAAATCATTACGAATGTTGTGAAATTTGGTCTCCTACAATAAAAGAATTCGTTATTTATCCTTCTTGCTTTCCTCCCATCCATCTCCTCTAGAGCTCATCTTAGCTTGGTCTTCTACACCTCTTACACTATATTGCCAAAAGTATTCGCTCACCCATCCATATGTGAGTCAAGGCAGGTGAGCGAATACTTTTGGCAATATAGTGTATCTCAATTGACTTGTCAATTTGTTTTTAAGTTTAATCCCCAAAGTATATTGTAAAGTTGTTCCAAAGTAGCTGGGGCATATAAACGATAATTACAATAATGGTAATTGCTTTGTATCAGCCAACATTATGATGTAACATCCACCAGTCTATTGTAAAATCCAAGGAAAACCCCAAATTATGGTGTAAAATGTAAACATGCAAGAGGAGAAATCGGGTCAAGCAATGATAGATTCCAGAGTTTTTCTAAGTCAAGAAGAAGTCATTGCTAGACTCATAGACTCACCTTGTTTTCCAGGACGTTCCAATCAGCCAGTCTTATGCTACAGGTACGTTTCTCTTGGCATATTGATATTAGTATATGGTTTATGATGATTAAAGTTTGATATAGTACAGGCAGATCAATATAATCACAAGCCTGAACAGTGATTCGCGGCAGATGGAATGAAACAATTGCGTTTCTATTTCTGCATTACAGGCTTTATCCATTACCTGTGTAGACGCCTTTATTGTCACCCTTCTCATGGTGCAGGTGTCAGCTGGGGATACATTTTACATTTTTTTTTTGTTTTCTACATGAGTTGATGCGTATATATTTATACACATTCAGTCATTTTCCCCTTCAGAAGCTATTTTGTGCATTATATTCCTCGTGTTAAGAAGCCCTCCTAGGTTTTATTGCCGAAAATCTGATGATCTCGCATTTCTCCCGGAAATATGAGGCTGTGCAGATGGAGCCAGCGTGTTATTCCATTTATTCAGTCTTTTTAGCTCCTTAAACACCTGCAGTATTAAGCTGAGAGGCATCTGAATGAACCCTTTAAAAGCCAGGAATTGGAAATTATAACACAGAATTACAGGAAAAATGTCCCTGAACAACTTTGACGTTGTATAGTCTCTAGAACTGTTAATCTGTTTGTAGAACCTCCATACAGTCTGTACATGCATTAGGTCTCTGAACTACAATTCCCATGATTCACTGGCCCTTTATTACATTCGACAAATTCACCCGGGGCTGGATTTATAATTAGGCAGAGTAGGCATCTGCCTACAAGCACCTGCCACAAGGGGCGCCCGGTTCTGTAAATTTTTTTTTTTACAAATACACTATAATCCAAAAAGGAACCGTCACATCAGGCAGGTTATGTGAAAAATATAAGCAAGCCTTATTGGAAGACATGTGACGTTTTGGTACTATCCAAGGACTTTTATCAAGCATGTATGATTAAGGTCAATGGATAGGACCGGAATGTCACGTGTTCGCCAGTAAATCTTGCTTTTATTGTTCACATACCCTTCCTGATGTGAGCGGTTCCTTTTTGGATTATAGTGATCCACTGGCAAACACAGCATCTTCAACTGTGTGCTAGGCCTTGCCTCGCCAATGGAGGTTTGCCTCATCTCTCACAGAAGAACATCAGATTCTCACTGGCCCGGATCATCCTAACCATGGCATAGGTGAATTTATCCTTCAAAGTTAATGTATTCCCTGCACCTATAAACTGGAGAATGGCCAGTGCCACCATGTCTGAGATATTGAAGTGTAGGCCTGCACTCCACCCCAGTTAGTCTTTCCCCCATCTTTCCCATGCTGAGCCTGCTCCTTTCTCATTTGTACCTCTCTCCTTCTACACTATTCTCCTTTCTTCTGCAAGTCCCCTCTCTTTTCCCAGTTTTCTCTGGTCTCCCTTGTTCCTTCTTATTACCCTCTCCTTCTCTATTTTGTTCCCCTCTCTCTTCTTGCATCTGACTCTCCTGCCCCTTTTCTCATCCTTCCATGGTCACCCGATATGACTTGCCACACAGCTACACCACTCGCACTCAGTGGCCCGATCCTGATCTCTTTCTTGTTACTTGTGATTGGCTGTGGGGCAGTTTACATGCGCAAATTGCCGCCGTAACAGTTAACACTACGCAAGTTACGGCTGGGGTCACTCAAGACCAGAAAGTACTTCCGTTGTAACGGTTGTACTTCTACACTGTCGTACTTGTGGACACCACGGATGAGCATGAATGCTGATGTTGAAGATAAAAAAACCTCGAAAAATATTGAAGCTGAAGAAGCCGGTGCATTTTGTAGTCTCGGTTTCCTACACACGAGACCGACATCATGCTCACTCGTCTGATATCCTGTACTCCCGCTTATAGAAAGCATCAAATCCTTAGACATGTCTCATCGTACATCCTAGCATTTCGACACCGACCAAAAATGAGCGTCTGTTGTAAAATGCGTGAAAAAGTGCAAGTGTTTTGTTCTTATATGGTCCATCAAAATTCTATGATGGACGTCACTACGCGTGTTACAACTAGGGATGTGCGTTTCGGAATTTCGGAATTTTCACGAAATTTCCCGATTCGTGTTTTCGGATGCGGCCGAATTTCCTAAAATTTTTAGATCCGAAAATGGCAGATCCAAAAAGTTTTCCGAGCCGAAATGAAATATTTTCGGAATTTTCGAATGGACTTGAAATGTGTCAAATCGAAATTTATTGCTTTGAAACGAGGAGAACAGACGTTCCGAAGAAACAAAAATTTCCGAACTTACGAAAAGTCTATACAAAAAACGAGCTAAGTGACACGAAAATACGAAAAATGGTCGAAATTCCGAAAACATGTACAATTCCGAAAAACGAAAATTTCCGAAATCACAATAAGTCGATACAAAAAACGAGCTAAGTGACACGAAAATACGAAAAATGGTCGATATTCCGAAAAAAAAAAAGTACACGAAAAACGAATCGAGCCGAACCGAATCGAAACAGAAATCGGTCGAAACGAGTCGAATCGAAAAGTTTAAAAATCCGAAAAATCGAACCGAATCGAACCAAAAAAGAAATCGGTGCACAAGCCTAGTTACAACTGATGCATTTAGTGCACTCGTGTAGCCCCAACCACCTATGGCCTTCATGCACGACAGACCCACTTGGTGGTTATTAAGGCCAAACATTCCTGGTCCATGAGATTGTGATTGAAGCAAAAAGACATAAAGAGAATCAGGAATAGGTAATCTGGTTTTGCGTTGATTAGCTGGAGGCCAAAAATATGATGCTCATCAAATTTATCAATAAACTAAAATAGAACTTTGGAGAATTGGGGGAAAAAAGGACGTACTCCCACTTTCCTTAACATTCAGACAAAACAAATGAAAAGCGGCTTCTCGCAATAACATTGAACTTCCTCTCTTTATATGGTGTAGGTGTTTTTTTTCTTTAACGGCTTATTAAATCTCTATCCAGCTGTCATTCATTTAATTCAGAGGATATTCACTTTTGACAGTTTTTTAATCTAGTTTTTCCCATCAATCAAACAGAAACCTTTTTTTTTTTTTATAATTATATTTTTTCTTTCTTTTTTCCCTTTTGCTTCACCAGTGAGTATTGGAAGAAATAGTGACGGTCCGTGCCGAATACTGAAACATCAAACAGTAACAATAGTTTTTTGAGGGAAACGCGTCGGCTTACGTATTTGAATAACACATACTTCATAGGATTTTTTTTTCAACAGTATTCGTTATACTATATTTGTATAAAAATAAAAATATATAATATATTATGCTAAGGCGGACATTTAAGACCATTTATGTTCTAGAACTTGCATTTTAGGTCATTATCGAGGCATGAACAAGACTGCTGAATGTGTTCTGTGGTATCTGGCACCAAGACATTAGCAGCAGATCCTTTAAGTCCAACAAGTTGCAAAGTTTGAGGTGGGGTCTTCATGGATCTGATTTGTTGTTCCAGCTCACCCCACAGATGCTCAATCGGATTGAGATCTGGGGAATTTGGAGGCCAAGGCAACACCTTGAAATTTTTGACATGTTCCTCAAACCATTCCTGAGCAGTTTATGCAGTATGTCAGGGTGCATTATCCTGCTGAAAGAGATCAATGTAATCAGGGACCACCATGGTCATGAAGGGGTTGCGTGGCCTGTAGCAATCTCTAGGTAGGTGGTACGTGTCACGTGTGATCTGACACCGTTCTATCATGGCAAGCATTGGGGTATCCAGCAATATAAGTTACAGTAGGTCTTCTGTGTGACAGGACCAGACTGGCTAGTTTTTGCTCCCCATGGACATCAATGAGCATTGGACACCCATAACCCTGTCGCCAGTTCATCGATTGTCCTTCTTTCCATCACTTTTGATTCTAAGCACTACATACGGGGTAAACCTCACAAGACTTACCAGTTGGGAAATGATTTGACCCAGTTGTCTTGCTGTCACTATTTGTCACAGTCCTGGAGACCTCTTTGCCCATTTTCCTACTACCAAAAACATGAAATTCAAGAACTGACTGCTCCCTTTTCTACATAATATATCCCACCCCATGACAATATATCCCACCCCATGACAGGTGCCATTGTAACCTCTCTTCCGCCTCGCCCCCCTACAGTCCATGCTAAATGCCTCTGCCAGGCTTATTCAGCTCACCCGCCTTTCTGTCTCTGCCGCTCCCCTCTGCCAGTCCCTTCACTGGCTCCCATCCACTGCAGAATTAAATTCAAAATCCTTACCCTTACCTACAAAGCTCTCACTAACTCACCTGTCCTTACTAATCACCAAATACACCCCAGCCCATTCCCTTTTCCCTTCCTTCAAACACTCCTAGACACATTGCTTTTCAGGGAGACGACCCCCGACTCACTAATACACTTTGCTTCCTCAATCATTTGCATCCCTCTCACCTTGCAGTCCATCACTCTCACCTTGCAGTCCTCTCCTCCTGTTTCTCATCCTCCAACCCTTCTATATTGGAAGTTCCCATGGGAACACGGACCTCACATCCTCCTGTGATGATTTCTCAAATGTTGTTCTGTCTCAATGTATTGTAAAACAGTCTATATTGTAAACGTTGTTCAGTTCTGTGGAATATGCTGGCACCGTACTGTGAAATTTCTGAGCCATTCGGCTTTTCCATACCTGTCAATTCGCCAAATATTGGCGAATTGCCAGCAAAATTCGGTGTCTGGTCGAGGGCAGTGAAATCCCCCATAGAGAAGCAATGGTTAATCTATTCAGAGAACACAAAACAGCAGAGAAAAGTTGCCGAAATGCCCTGCTGTTCGGTGGTTTCATTCGGCAGGTTTAATTAGGCGAATCTCATAGGCTTCAATGTTAAAAATATTCCCGTTTTAAACCAATATCTAATAAACCATTTATCATTTTAAGCTGCAGTAAAGTAGCTGTATTTTTTTTTTTTTAAAGCGTTTTTTTCTTTTTATTAACATTCATAGGATCTTATATGTAAATTTCAGGCATTTTGTTTAGTAGTTTATTTGCAAACAGTGTTTTTCAATTTTGACACTTTCAAGCGTATTGTTTTTTTTTACCCCGTTGGTCAGCTTGTCAGCTTTTTCTGGCGGCTGGTCTGCGCTGTGATTGGTGGCACGTCGGCTTTTTCCGGCGTGTTCGGCGTGTGTTTTGCGGCAGTTTCGATGGGGTTTTTGGTGAGTGTTCAGTGAGTTTTCGGCGGATGATCGACAGGTGTTCGGCAGGTTTCCCTGCACTTCGGGGACCCTGCGGTAAAAGCTGAATTCACCACAGGGTGGGGAACTTTGATTCCCTGAAGTGCAGGGAAGCATGGGGAATGAGAGAGCCCCAAAATGTTGGTGACATTTCAGTGCTCTCTGAATAACCCCCTTTAACCCCTTAGGGACCGTGGATGTACCATGTACGTCATGACCACGGTTCTCCCTTAGACCCGTGGACGTACATAGTACATCTGGGTCCCCTAAACTCCCTCCCGCCCAATACTTACCTTCCCCGCTGGGCTCCCACGGTGGAATGGCAAGCTGGAAGCTTGCCCCGTCTCTTCATAGAGCTCAGCGAGCGCGATGATGTCATCACGATGCATGATGACGTCATCGCCGGGAGCCCACCAACGCTCCTTTGGAGCCCTCTATCTCCCTAACCATTAGGGCTAGACAAAAACAAATTGCACCACTGGAAAGGGGAGAGTCTCTCGATCCTTGGCAGCTAGTTTGACATCATGGCCAGGTTTGGTGTAAAATAATAATAACAAAATAGTTTTTTTTTTAAAAATTGTCTGGGGGGTTTAATTAAATAGGACTTAAGCTGTCAGAGGTGAACTGGCTCAGCAGTGAAGAGGTTAAAAAGCAAAAACATGTAAAATTGGGTATTTCTAATTACGCAACAAAATTTCAAAACTATTTAGCCGGGGTCTTTTTTGGCAGTAGTAGATTTTGGGGATTAAATTACGAAAAAGTGTGTTTTTACCATTTTTCATCATATTTATTTATTTTTTTATTGTAAATTATATGATATGATGGAAATAATGGTATTTTTAGAAAGTCCATTTAATGGCAGGAAAAACGGTATATAATATGTGTGGGTTGCATAAACGAGTAAGTGGAAAATTTGACCTAAACACAAACAGCGCAGAAAAATAAAAACAGCAGCGGGCACAAAAGGATGGATTTTCGTAAAACCGCCCGGTCACTAAGGGGTTAAAGTTAGAAATGTGAAATGTTCTAACTTATCTTACGGAATGGAAACATTTCAAACTTGGTCTGAAATTTTAACAAAACAAAGAATATTATTTTGTCATAAATTGTTACAAGTGAAGAAAGGTTACAGTATTGTGTATCTCTCATGTTGTGTTTTGCACCGGTCATGGTTATATTCTTAGAATTAGAGCTTGCAAACATATGAAGAAGAGATACGACTTTGTGCATGTGTCATAACACCCACATTCCGTGGGTAAATTTACCTCCTCTATTTCCACTTTACATATTGTGTTTGTAGAATGGATGGCAGGGTTTGTTATATAAGATTTAGGATATATATATATTTGAATGATTTACTCTTTTTCTATCCCGTTGCACGTTCAGCTCATTCCTCTGATTTGTCATTCTTCCAGTAAAGGGATGCCGAGACAATACCATGAAGAACAATCAGAATGTGGGAACGACACTCAGATATTCCCTTATAATAAATTCATACGAGATCTGAATTTTAATCAAGGATAGAAACATGATTGCTAAGTTCCAGGTGTACTGATTCCTTTGATTAAGTGGCAGGGACTTGAGCATAAATAAGTGTAAAATCACAGTTTCTAAGCATCTTAGGGGCTGATGAGGAACACATTGGCATGCTGATGGTGTACCTTTTCTTGATGTTACTGCTTCCTGCTGATTTTGTTTCATGATTTCACCCAATCACGCAGCTTCATTTACATCATTCGAACAGACATCCATATGGAAGATACATATTTACTTATTATAGAAGAGTACAAAGATTCAAGATACAAAGTATCATAGGCATTGCACATACTATATACAAGAAGCTTTAAATAAGATGGGAAAAATCTCCACCTGCCTCTATCCAAGTTGTATGTAGGTTATAGTTTGTAAAGTCATATACATCTTCTTCATAAAAATATCATTTAACCCCTTAGTGACCGGGCGGTTTTAAGAAAATCCGTCCTTTAGTGCCCGCTGCTGTTTTTACGTTTCTGCACTGTTTGTGTTTAGGTCAAATTTTCCTCTTACTCGTTTATGCAACCCACACATATTATATACCGTTTTTCCCGCCATTAAATGGACTTTCTAAAGATACCATTATTTCCATCATGTCGTATAATTTACTATAAAACACTATGAAATATGATGAAAAAAATGGAAAAAAACACACTTTTCTTGAAAGTTAATCCCCAAAATCTACAACCGTCAAAAAATACCCCGGCTAAATAGTTTCACAATTTTGTCCCGAAAATAGAAATACACAACTTTTACATGATTTTTGCTTTTTAACCCCTTCACTGCTGAGCCAGTTCACCTCTGAACCGCTGAGCTCATTTTGACTGTTTTATGCTCATCATTTTTAAATGTGAGCCTAGGTCCTATTTTAGTAAACCCCCCCCAGACAAAAAATTTAAGAGAAACAAAAATAATTTTTTTTTATTTTATTATATTATTTTATTTTTTAAAAATGTATGTTTACAACAAACCTTGTCATGTTTGGTATCATTGGAAAGGCCATGGTCAAGGCCTGCCTCTCCAATGATATAAAACATGAGCCGCTAGTTGCCAAACATCGGGAGATACAGGGATCCACTTGGCAGCTAGGGGGTTAAATGGCCCACTGATGTCCTCACACATATGATGAGGATGTCAGTGGGTGGGGGTGACATCTTGGATGTCAGCCACCTCCAGGTTTGAATCACGATCTAGTAGCGAAAGGGTTAAACATGCACAGACTCTCCCATTTCCAGCGGTACAATTTGTGAGTTTCTAGGTGAAACGGTGGGGGGGGGGGAGATAGAGGGCTCCAAAGGACCCCCCTCCCCTTCCACCTTTTTTACTGCTGAGACTGGGGGCGCTTGGCGATTATGTCATAACGCAACATGATGACGTCACCGCAACCTCTGGGCCCCCTCAAAAAGCGGAGCAGACTCCAGCCCTGCCAGAACGCCGAGCCATGTACGTCCGTGGGTCTAAAGGAGACCCGTAGCCGTGACGTACATGGTACGTCTGCCGTCGGGAAGGGGTTAATGTAACTATGTCAAGATAATTGAGCTTCCACAATAATAAAAGTAAATAAATAATAATAATAAGCATTTTTTTTTTTAATGCCTTTATCAAGTGTAGACCAGGGGTCAGCAACCTTGGCGCTCCAGATATTTTGGAACTACAGCTCTCATTTAATGGATGAGCATCATGGGATCATCTGGGGGCCCAAGCAGGGACAGATTTACACTTTTGGAGCCTGTAGGCACAGAAACCTGGAGCACCTCGCCGCCCCCCCCCCCGGGTGTGGTTCACTTCTCTGCAAAACTTTTTTTTTAAAAAACACAAAAACGAGAGAGAGCATATATTCATTGTGGTGGAGGGCAAAAAAAGCCTCCACACAGCAAATAATAAGGATTATTATTGCAGAAGTCATTTACACATCCCAGCAATTCAGAGAACTGCTTCACAGAGCCCATGTGCTACATTTCCTGTATGTAGCAAGGAACTCTGGGTAAAACATGCAAATCCCTATAAATCAGAATAAGGTCCCCCTGCGTGCTTCGGTTTTGCTTTACAAGTTGTTCAGTGATCGTATTGATCTATAGAAAGCAGGTTTATGCATTTTATATCATTTGTGGTATATATATATATTTGTGTATGCTATATCAGAAAAAAAAGAGAGAGCTAAACTTATTTTTCTGGTTAAAAAAAAACCCAGGAAAAAAACCTTTAAAAAAGCCTGTAAAGCTCATAAAATTCCTGAAAGTAGCGCTAGAATAATAGCACAATAATCACTGTGACGCCAGGCCCTCTGGATTTACAGTTTTCGTTCATGGCAATGCATTGCTGCGTGCCGTTCGCATTTTCTGGCAATCAGAAGTCTTTTTGTACCAGAACTAGAGATATTTGTTTAGGAGTTTCTCTGCGTGTAATTATTTGGTCTTTTCACAGTATTTTAAGAAGGAGCTTTATCAGAATTTTAATTATAATGTTCACACACACAAAAGATAAATCGCACTTGCAGCAAATAGCGTTTCCGTGGATTCTGTACGGCCTTTCAGAGGAGAGGAGCGGAAAGCCCCCACGTTCCAAATACTCTTTAAAGGGACACTACCACGTACATAAGCTGTAACGTGATTACTTGTGCATTACAAACAAAAACACACAATAAAACACATAATAAAACACCTTATAAAACACATTATAAACTACATTATAAACAAAATTATAACACACAAAATAAAACACTTTATAAAACACCCTGTAAAACACATTATAAATCAAATTATAAAACACATAATAAAACACATTATAAACCACATTATAAACCAATTATAAAGCACATAATAAACCACATTATAAAACACATTATAAGCCACATTATAAACCACATTATAAAACACATAATAAAACACATTATAAACCACATTATAAAACACATTATAAACCAAATTATAAAACACATTATAAAACAAATAATAAAACACATTGTAAACCACATAATAAAATACATAATAAACTACATTATAAAACACATAATAAAACACATTATAAACTACATTATAAAACACATAACAAAACACATTATAAACAACATCATAAAACACATTAAAGACTACATTATAAAACACATCATAAACACCTTGTAAAACACATTATAAACCACATTATAAACCACATTATAAAACACATAATAAAACACATTATAAAACACATAATAAAACACATTATAAACCACATTATAAAACACATTATAAACCAAATTATAAAACACATTATAAAACAAATAATAAAACACATTGTAAACCACATAATAAAATACATAATAAACTACATTATAAAACACATAATAAAACACATTATAAACTACATTATAAAACACATAACAAAACACATTATAAACAACATCATAAAACACATTATAGACTACATTATAAAACACATCATAAACACCTTGTAAAACACATTATAAACCACATTATAAACCACATTATAAAACACATAATAAAACACATTATAAAACAGTAAAACACATAATAAAACACCTTATAAAACACATAATTAAACACATTATAAACCACATTATAAAACACCTTATAAAACACACTATAAACCACATTATAAACCAAATTATAAAGCACATTATAAACTACATTATAAAACACATTATAAAACACATAATAAAACACATTATAAACCAAATTATAAAACACATAATAAAACACATTGTAAACCACATAATAAAATACATAATAAACTACATTATAAAACACATAATAAAACACATTATAAACTACATTATAAAACACATAACAAAACACATTATAAACAACATCATAAAACACATTATAGACTACATTATAAAACACATCATAAAACACCTTTTAAAACACATTATAAACCACATTATAAAACACATAATTAAACACATTATAAACCACATTATAAAACACCTTATAAAACACAATATAAACCACATTATAAACCAAATTATAAAACACATTATAAACTACATTATAAAACACATAATAAAACACATTATAAACCACATCATAAAACACATTATAAAACACATCATAAAACACATTTTAAAACACATTATAAACCACATTATAAACCACATTATAAAACATAATAAAACACATTATAAAACACATGTTCTGGTTTTTTTTCATGTAAAAATAAAATAATAAAATTAGGGTTTTTTTATCTCCTGTTTCCATGTTATGTATTTTTCCCATGATTTGACCAAAATCTTAGGACAAGTTTCACTTTACAGCTGCGGTATAGCTTTAGGCTGGTCATCCACTGGCATCGTAGTCATGCGACCGACTTGTCACCTGACTACAGACAACGCCATCGGTCGATCAGGGTCAGGCCACCGAATGAAAAATAAATTAAAAACCCCTCTGTGGGGAGAAAAAAGCCTGACTTTGGTGTTGAAATGGACAAAGGACAGCCCCCGTCTAGCGCAGCCGAAGCAGTGAGGGGGAAAATAATCACCCGGCTGTGGATGGGGGGGGATTAACCTCTGTCCCTGATGTTGAAATAGGCTTCAGCACCAGGATAGCATCGGTGAATGCTGCCGGCTAGCAAAAAAAGACGCACGAGATAAAAGAGGCTCGTCTTTTTTTTTTTTTTTAGGAAGACAGAACCCAAAATTTCACCTAAAAATTCAGAAAAATAGCTAAAAAATTCTAAAAAATCAATAAGTAAAAATACTTTTTTCTGTGGATTAAAAAATTAAACGGTTGAATAAAAAATAAATAAAAACGAAAGTATTTTTTACATTCCGTCTGACGGTGATCGGATGTAGTGGAAGAGGGCTGATTCACCTGCATGTTGTAGGATCGATCAGACGACTTCAGACGATATCGGATGAGCGCACAAATAAGGTGTCAGTGGACGGCCAGCCTTAAAAAATGGATTGGAGGAGGGAATGTTTAGAGAAGACTGCAGGGGATCCATTGTGTTGTCTAGACTACCTAACATAAGAGATGGCAGTTGTATGAGTGCTAATAGTGGGCCTCCAACACTGTATGGTAGACTCTGGTGATGTCATTCGCAAAAAGTCTGTTCCGAAAGTGCCCGCTGCTGTTTTTACATTTCTGCGCTGTTTGTGATTAGGTCAAATTTTTCTCTTACTCGTTTGTGCAACCCACACATATTATATACCATTTTTATCGCCATTAAATGGACTTTATAAAGATACCATTATTTCCATCATATCATATAATCTATCCTATAAAAGGATAAGGTCCGGCGTGTCCGTCGCCAAAAAACGGACTGCGCATGCGCGACTGACATTTGAAACTGGCCATTTAAACAAACAGGTAGCTGCACGTGTCAGCCGCCTGCAAAAAAAAAAAAAATCGGCACGACCCGCGCGCAGCTACCTGTTTGTTTAAACGCCGCAAGCCCCGATCCTCCAGCGGTGACCGTCCTCCGGCTGTGGCAGGCTGCTCGGCCGGCCTCCAGGCTCAGGCGAGCCCCCGGCTTGGTTTGGGCCTACAGGCCCAGCCGAGCCGGGGACTCGCCTAAGCCTAGAGGCCGGCCGAGCAGCCAGCGACAGCCGGAGGACGGTCACCGCTGGAGCTCAGGGCTGAAGTTGCCAAAACATACTCCCCTACATTGGCCCTGAGCTCCAGCGGTGACTTCCTCCGGCCGAGCAGGCTGCTAGGCCGGCCTCCAGGCTCAGGCGAGCCCCCGGCTTGGTTTGGGCCTACAGGCCCAGCCGAGCCGGGGACTCGCCTAAGCTTAGAGGCCGGCCGAGCAGCCAGCGACAGCCGGAGAACGGTCACTGCTGGAGGTCAGGGCCGAAGTTGCCAAAACATACTCCCCTACATTGGCCCTGAGCTCCAGCGGTGACTTCCTCCGGCCGAGCAGGCTGCTAGGCCGGCCTCCAGGCTCAGGCGAGCCCCCGGCTTGGTTTGGGCCTACAGGCCCAGCCGAGCCGGGGACTCGCCTAAGCCTAGAGGCCGGCCGAGCAGCCAGCGACAGCTGGAGGACGGTCACCGCTGGAGCTCAGGGCCGAAGTTGCCTACACATACTCCCCTACATTGGCCCTGAGTTCCAGCGGTGACTTCCTCCGGCCGAGCAGGCTGCTAGGCCGGCCTCCAGGCCCAGGCGAGCCCCCGGCTTGGTTTGGGCCTACAGGCCCAGCCGAGCCGGGGACTCGCCTAAGCTTAGAGGCTGGCCGAGCAGCCAGCGACAGCCGGAGGACGGCCACCGCTGGAGCTCCGGGCCAATGTAGGAGGATGTTGCCTACACATACTCACCTACATCGGCCCTTAGCTCCTCCAGCGATGGCAGTCCCGCTTCCAGTGTCCTCTCTCCGTTGGTCGCCGGTATGACGTCACGAAAGCCTTTAACCCAGGGTCAAAGGCTTTCGTGACGTTATACCGGCGACCAACGGAGAGAGGACACTGGAAGCGGGACTGCCATCGCTGGAGGGCCGATGTAGGTGAGTATGTGCTCTCCACACCCACCCTGCTTGCTCGGCCAGTATCCAAGCTTAGGCGAGCCCCCGGCTTGGCCTGGGCTTAGAGGCCCAGCCGAGCCGGGGACTCACCTAAGCATGGAGGCCGGCCGAATTGCCTGCTCGGGCGTCCTCCAGGCTCAGGCGAGTCCACGGCTCGGCTGGGCCTCTAGGCCCAAGCCAAGCCGGGGGCTCGCCTAAGCTTGGATGCCGGCCGAGCTACTTGCTTGGCCGGCATCCAGGCTAAGGCGAGCCCCCGGCTTGGCCTGGGCCTAGAGGCCCAGCCGAGCCGGGGGCTCGCCTGAGCCTGGATGCCGGCCATACACACACACACTGTAAAAACCATATATGTGTGTGTATATATATCCACATGGGGTTACAGTGTGTGTATATATATATATGTGTATATATATGTGTATATATATATATATATATGGACTGCGCATGCACGCAGCCCACGGGGTGCTGTGGCGGTTGGATGCGCGCGCAGCCGGGTGCGCGCGCGCCACCCGCCGCAGCACGCCCAAAGCGTCCTACGGAGGTTTGCTGCGCGCGCATCCAACCTCCGTTGGACGCTTTGGGCGTGCTGCGGCAGGTGGCGCGCGCGCATCCAACCGCAACAGCCTGTTACGGAGGTTGCCACGCGCCTCCCGCCGCAGGACCACCAATGTTGGAAGGGCGCAAAAAGAGCCCAGAGCCCAGCACTGAGCCCAGAGTCCATCACTGAGCCCAGCGCTTGAGCCCAGCGCTTGAGCCCAGCGCCTGAGCCCAGCGCCTGAGCCCAGCGCCTGAGCGCAGAGCCCAGCGCCTGAGCCCAGCGCCTGAGCGCAGAGCCCAGCGCCTGAGCGCAGAGCCCAGCGCCTGAGCCCAGCGCCTGAGCGCAGAGCCCACCGCCTGAGCGCAGAGCCCAGTGCCTGAGCCCAGCGCCTGAGCGCAGAGCCCAGCGCCTGAGCGCAGAGCCCAGCGCCTGAGCCCAGCGCCTGAGCCCAGCGCCTGAGCACAGAGCACAGTGCCTGAGCCCAGCGCCTGAGCGCAGAGCCCAGCGCCTGAGCGCAGAGCCCAGCGCCTGAGCACAGCGCAGAGCCCAGAGCCCAGCGCCTGAGCCCAGTACCTGAACACAGCCCAGCGCCGAGTGCAGAGCACAGAGCAGAGCGCCAAGCAGAGCACAATAGATGGCACAGAGCAGAGCACAACCCATTAAAGGCACAGAGCCGAGCACAATAAACGCCACAGAGCCGAGCACAATAAACGCCACAGAGCCGAGCACAATAGACGCCACAGAGCCGAGCACAATAAACGCCACAGAGCCGAGCACAATAAACGCCACAGAGCCAAGCACAATAAACGCCACAGAGCCAAGCACAATAAACGCCACAGAGCCAAGCACAGCACAATATACGGCACAAAGCACAGCACAATAAACGGCGCCGAGCACAGAACCAAGCACAACACAATAAACGGCGCAGAGCACAATAAAAAGCAGAGCACAATATACGGCACGGAGCAGAGCACAGAGCCGATGTGCAGAGCCCAGCACAGAGCCGAGCAAAACAGAATAAACGCCACAGAGCCGAGCACAATAAACGCCACAGAGCCGAGCACAGTACAATAGACGGCACAGAGCCGAGCACAACAGAATAAACGGCAAAGAGCCGAGCACAGAGCCAAACACAGCACAATAAATGGCACCGAACCAAGCACAACGCACCACACTTATCAATAGACTGCCCTCTGGGCAGGCTTTACACCTAGTTTACTATAAAAAAATATGAAATATGATGAAAATGGAAACAACATACTTTTTCAAAATTTAGGCTAGGGTCAGGTGAGCGTCTTTGGAGAGCAGAAGGAACGTCCATGAGAGAGGACGTTCCTTCCACTCAATGCCCATCTGGCAACCTCGCTGAGCGCTGCAAAGCATGATCCTCCTATGGAGAATCGTGCTTTGCAGCTCCGTCAATGCTCGTCCTAGCGCATCGACGGGGAGGCTTGGATAACGGACGCTTGTTGCGCGCACACGTGCATACACAAGCGTGTAACCGGCCCTGTTGCAGCATCACAACGCTGTGAAGGACACCGGTAAGCACGTCATTATGGGCCCGCATAGCGCGCTCGTCTGACGCCAGCCTAAATCCCCAAAATCTAAAACCAGTGTTTTTGCTTGTTAACCCCTTCACTGCTGAACCATTTCACCTCTGTGCGCTGAGCTTGTTTTGATCATGTTTAAATGCCAGCTTAAGTCCTATTTTATTAAACGGACACTTTTTTTTAAACCAATTTTTTAAAATAATTTTTTATAACAAACCTGGTCATGTTTGGTATCATTGGAAAGGCCATGATTCAATGATATAAAACATGACCCTCTAGCTGCCACGGGTCAGGAGATACGGGGATCCAAAGGATCCCCCTATCTTCACTTGGCAGCTAGGGAGTTAACTGGCCCACTGATGTCCTCGCACATATGGTGAGGATGTCAGTGGGGGGGTGACCCGTAGACTTGGCTGACATCCAAGATGTCAGCCACTTCCAGGTTTGAATCGCGATGCGGCAACGAAAGGGTTAATGGTAGCCACCACTGAAAAGGGGAGACTCAGTGTGGTTATATAAGTAATCTGTTCCAAAATTATTCAAAGTGCATAAAGTGCGCAAGCTCCATAGTGGTGCAAAATGTGTGGTTCCTGTGCTATGCAAGTTGTGTAGGAGCGCAAATTGCATATCAGCTTCAGGGGCTTCCGGTTTGGGAGTCCCTGAGCTGAAGAAGAGGAGCAGCTCGTGGCGATGGAGAAATGGGGAGTAAAATCATCCTCCAAAATATGTAATAATTGGGCAGAGGCTATCAGCATCATCTCTCATTTTAATAGTGTATCCCTTTATTATTATGGTCATCATTTATATAGCACCAACAGTTTCCATAGCGCTTTAAAATAACCAAAGGGGACAAGATACAGATAAGCAGACATAGGATGGAAACAAGAGGTGTAGAGGGCCCTGCTCATAGGATTTTACAATCTAGAGGGATTGGGGTTAAAGTGTCATTATACCCTCAGATTTTCTAACATAAAACAGTACTATAATGTGAGCCTTACTGTAATCCAGGGTAGTATTCCTTCTCTTTGCTTCTGTTTCTTTTAAATCCTCTAATCATGCTTGGCAGGACTTCCTGTTTTCAGGTGACTACCGTCTCTCTGTAATGCCTCATGGTGTCAGCGTTTTCACCCAGAACTACAAGAGGAAGTCCTGCAGAGATCCACATCCCCTCCCACTTGTGATTGACAACTGCTGCCTGAACGTGCTGTGTTTTGTTTTTTTTTGTTCTTCAGATTCTCATAATCAGAGCTAGGTATTTTTTTTCCTTTTTTTAAACAAACTTTATTGCTTATGTTTTATCATAAACAACCTATTCATTGCACAGTTCACAAAAAAAAACACAGCACATTCAGGCAGCAGTTGTCAATCACAAGTGGGCAGGGATTTGGATCTCTGCAGCACGTCCTCTTGTAGTTCTGGGTGAAAACGCTGACACCATGAGGCATTACAGAGAAACGGTGGTCACCTGAAAACAGGAAGTCCTGCCAAGCATGATTAGAGATGAGGATTTAAAAGAAACAGAAGCAAAGAGAAGGAATACTACCCTGGATTACAGTAAGGCTCATATTATAGTACTGTTTCATGTTAGAAAATCTGAGGGTTTAATACCACTTTAAGGAAGACGAGGGGAAATTTACTGGACAGCAGGATCATTAGTGCCAGTGGTTTGGGAATGGTGGGGCCATAGAAGCAGCTTCAATCACGTGTGAGTAGGTGAGCAGGGGATGAGTTGCATCAGTGAATCTGAAGCGATGGATTTTGAGGGATTTCTTGAAGGCATGAAGATTAGAGGAGAGTTTGATAGGGCGAGGCAAGTCATTCCACAGGACCGGTGCTGCCCTTGAGAAGTCTTGGAGGCGAGAGTTGGCAGCGTAGGTGTAGACAGATGACAGGTGGAGAAAGCCCACTGACCTGAGTTGTCTAGACAGGATGTGCTTGTGGAGTAACACTTTAATAGCTTTTAATCGTACACCAGCTGAACAGCAAATGGTCAATATCAAAGCATCGTCCTGAAGAGTCGAGGACATGTCTAGAAGTGCCCAGGAGGGGTTATTAATGTTCAGGAAAGGAGACGGTCGACGAATACTACGCTACATGGGGTAAAAATAAACCTGGTGGTTATCAATGATTTATTAGCGCCGACTACAAGAAAATCGCTTGAAACGCTCCAATCTTTGAATACATTCACTCCAGGTAACAACGTCTGCTTTCCTTTCATTTATACATGCGGCAAAGTAATGTTTTTTATGCGCTGCTCTTCCGCCCCTTCAAGAAAATAATCTTGCTAAAGCCCTTTTGTATTCCCTACTATCTTCCTTTTGAAACGCCAAGTCCTCGCTGATGAGTGCAATGCGTGCCGCGCTATCCGCGTCGCTTTCTTTAACTTTTCCTCTGTACAACAAAGAAACAGAAATCTGTAACAGGCTATGAAAAAAAAAAATATTCTATTTCCAACATAAAACTTGACACAACATGTTACAACCGATGCGCTGTGACAACTGTTTAGCGAGTGCTATGTCTGGGAATCCTTCGGGGAGCGGGGAGATGTATTCTGCATCCGCATTCCTCTTTCATTTGTACTAGCTCAAAACACACGAGACCATTCTTTAGTATGTATTATTAAACACTAAGGGCCGTGCTTTATAGCGAACTAGAAGCCGCACCAAAGAGCGCCGAGCGCATTCCCATACTATGCATTTAAGGAATTATTATCATATCTGAGGCCGGATATCACTGAAAGCTCCCCCTGATAGCAACGAACTGCAAGAAATCTGCTCATGGCTCCACTGTAGGCAACGCCTATAATGGGGTTACCTGGAACTTTGTTTTGTGCTGGGAAAAAAATCTATATCTATTGTTTCAGCCTATCTATGTAACTATAGAGCAATAGTTGAATGTATCTATCTATTAGCCATCTGCTCTATCTATCCCACTATCTATCTATTTACTAAAGGGTGATGTTTAGGAGAATTGGCAGGAGAAGAGAACAATCTAGACCAAATAGCTTCCCCCAGCAGTTCCCTCATCCTTTAACCTCCGATCCAGGACCTGCACCTTAATTGCAATACCACAATACAAAAAGACAGTGGCTCGATCCTCATTTTCCTACAGAGCACCGCAGTTATGGAATAACCTCCCAGACACCATCAAATCTTCCCTAGTCTAAAGTCACTTAAGAGCTCCCTATTAGCATACCTCAATACGGATTGCACCTGTAAACATGTAACATAGTGACTATATACAGAATGCACCTGTAAACATGTAACACAGTGACTATATACAGAATGCACCTGTAAACATGTAACATAGTGACTATATACAGAATGCACCTGTAAACATGTAACACAGTGACTATATACAGAATGCACCTGTAAACATGTAACACAGTGACTATATACAGAATGCACCTGTAAACATGTAACACAGTGACTATATACAGAATGCACCTGTAAACTTGTAACACAGTGACTATATACAGAATGCGCCTGTAAACATGTAACATAGTGACTATATACAGAATGCACCTGTAAACATGTAACAGTGACTATATACAGAATGCACCTGTAAACATGTAACAGTGACTATATACAGAATGCACCTGTAAACATGTAACATAGTGACTATATACAGAATGCACCTGTAACACATGTAACACAGTGACTATATACAGAATGCACCTGTAAACATGTAACATAGTGACTATATACAGAATGCACCTGTAAACTTGTAACAGTGACTATATACAGAATGCACCTGTAAACATGTAACACAGTGACTATTTCCTACATATTTATTTTCTGTTAATCTGTATATTTGTGTTGTTTTTAATATCTTGTATTTTATTACGATGTATTTATGTGCCTACTTTAAAAATTCAATGTTCTTGAACCCAGGACATACTTGAAAACGAGAGAAATCACAATGTATATTTCCTGTAAAATACTTTATAAATAAATAAATAAATTGCCGATTGGGAAAGTGAGATAATTGGGAGAATGTTTCTGGTTTGTCTATTTTGACCTAGGTTGTTCACTTCTCCTGCAAATTTTCCAGACTTCACTGTTTAGTGAATGGACCTTTATGTCCTATCTATCTATCTATCTATCTATCTATCTATCTATCTATCTATCTATCTATCTATCTATCTATCTATCTATCTATCTATCTATCTATCTATCTATCTCTGTATCTATCTATCTATCTATCTCTGTATCTATCTATCTATCTATCTCTGTATCTATCTATCTATCTATCTATATCTATCTATCTATCTCTGTATCTATCTATATCTATCTATCTATCTATCTGTCTATCTGTCTGTCTGTCTGTCTGTCTGTCTGTCTGTCTGTCTGTCTGTCTGTCTGTCTATCTATCTATCTATCTATCTCCAGCTGTCACTCACCATTGCTAAGTCTTTCAAATTTCAGTTTTACTTACCTCCCTATTGTTCAAGACGTGTCCTGCTTGTTGACGATGCTCCTTCATTGGCTGAAACTCAACGCAGCACATGCTTGGAGACTCTCTGAAGCCTCACAGTGCGACATGCTGCACAGCGGCATGTTGGCTCTGTGCAGTGTGTCCGTCAAAAAGATCTGCCGAGCATCTCCCAGCATTTGTACCTGCTAGCGATGCAACGGGAAATGGGTCACGGCTCTCCTGCCACGTTCCCCTTGCCCTCCAAAGTTGGATTCTCCTAGACTCCAAAATCTGGAAGAATCGGAAATCCCTAATCCTGAAGCACTCTGAATAAGGATTGCTCAAGCCATATTTACACCTCTTGCAGGATTTTAAAGTGGAAATCAGGGGTCAGCGTCAACAGAATCGCTCATAACATACAACATTCTAGCAATGCGTTCCTTATCACCATCAAGACTTCGGGTGGAAATTTGATGGCATTGACACACAACCATCTTCTGTCTATTTATTGTGTTCTGTAATGAGAACCAGGGCAAAAACGATTTACTTGATTCGTCTAGGACAATCGAGAAACCTGGCCTATCGAAGGATTACCTCAGTCGGCCCATTTTAATGTAAACCTGACAGGCGCAGATTTTTCTCCTTAGCGTCCCCATTTTAGCGTGATGCATGTACTATAGCCCATAATGTGTACACTTTTGCACACATTTCGATAACATTTTTGATAACAAAGCTTGTTTTCTCTACATGGAAAGTGATAGTGAGCTGACGATGACTTAAAAACCCGATCGAGTTGTAAGAGTAATTCTCCTCTATTTTAATACGTAATTTGGCAAGGTGACATATCGACGTCATCGTCCTTACTCTTTTAAGATTGAAATCAACCTGTTCCTTTTCATAACTATTAATAACTCCTTATCTGTGGTCTCTACATAAAGGAATACATTGGCATTAAACAGAACCCGAGGAGAAAACTTTCATTTATAAGTAAGAATGTTTTATTGGAATATATTTACATGTTATATTTCGAGCTGGCACATAGCGTGGGCTTCTTCCTCTGCAAATGATTTGAAATAGAATCTTAAAAAGTGCCGGTGAACGTTTAGAGTATTTTTAGATAAGTGAGTAATATGTCTGGTGAGTTTCCAATATATATTACATTTATTTATTATAATTATTATTTTTAATCTCAAATATGACTTTGTAACCAAGAAGCCTGTTAATCACAAAGCTGGAGAATTACATTTCCTTGCTCGCGTACCATCAGGGACCCTGAGGTCAAGTTAGATGGACCTGTAGGCACACCTCTGTGTGACGTTGCAAATATACAAGTTGGGCACCTGTATTTCAGATTCTTTAGGATTTCGGGAGAATACAATGCTATTGAAGAAGGAGGTCATGATGGGAGAGCCATGATCTCCCTCCTGCTGCAGCTTCCAGCCTGTACATACACTGTACACTGTGTTTCTTCGCGGATATGCCACCAGAGAACGCAAGGCGCCAGGCAGCATGTCACATACTGAGGCTGATCTGCGTGTGCCGCAGTCTGCAGGGGATGCTGGGGACGGGGCTGTAGCACTGCCCCCAGCATCTGCAAGCTTAGTGACCGCTAAGGGGCAGGCTGCCGGACTCGGCTCCTGTCAGGCGATCTGCTGGGGTGTCAGGAACCTGGACGCCAGCGCCGCAGGAAACCTAAAAGCAAGCCAGTTTCCTGTCAGGAGACTGGTAATTCCTCTACAACCAGGCTGATCCAGCAACCAGGTGCTGACTAAGACATCCTGATTCCCCTCTCTACAAAAAGGAACCTCTCCCAAGACACAATGCTTCTGCATTGTCTTGGTGCATGCCAAGCTGTCAGAGAGCTGCCTCTTGTTATTCTATCCAACTAGACCCTAACTGTTCTGTTTCCACCAGCATTCCCTTCCTCTGTGCTTGTATTCCACAAAAGTCTCAGAACCTGCCTGCCCTGCATCCCGCAGAATCTGCTGCCTTGTATTCCACAGAAGTCTCAGCACCTGCCTGCCCTGCATCCCGCAGAATCTGCTGCCCGGTATCCTCCCGCAGAATCTGCTACCCTGTATCCGCCTGCCCTGCATCCCGCAGAATCCGCTGTCTAGTATTCCACAGAAGTCTCAGCACCTGCCTGCCCTGCATCCCGCAGAATCCGCTGCCTTGCATTCCACAGAAGTCTCAGCACCTGCCTGCCCTGCATCCCGCAGAATCCGCTGCCTTGTATTCCACAGAAGTCTCAGCACCTACCTGCCCTGCATCCCGCAGAATCCGCTGTCCGGTATCCTCACGCAGAATCCACTACCCTGTATCCTGCAGAAACCCCAGAGCCCATTGCTCTGCATTGCCAAGACCCCTTACAGACCCAGGAACCTCTGCCTGCAAAAACACTCTGCCTCCATATATTTCTCTTTTGTCATAGTTTAGTTTAGTATAGTTTAGTATTGTCTTATCTTGCCTTCAGTTAAAGTTATTATTGTTTATTCAATGTGTTCCCTTCCCTTCTATATTCATCTATTGATTTTATGTTCTATGAATTCCTAAATAAACCCTCTTTTGTTTATACATCAACAAACTCTCAGCAAAGATCATTGCATATTGGGCTCAAGTCTACCACCCCGGAACCAGCTCCTTACATGGGGAAACCAGGACAGAAAGGGGAAGTTAGCGAATGCCAATTTTTCCCCTTTGTGTCCCGGATTTAGCTCAGGCCAGCTGATAGTGCCCTTCATGTTTTACAGAGCACAGGCAACGTGTTTAAAGAATAGTGGAAATATGTTCAGTGGGTATAGAAAAGAATTGCCCCCCTTGAAAATAATCACATTTGGTTGCTTTGCAGACTTAAATAAAGACAGACAAAGTTGACAGGCCATTAGCTACACCAGAATGAGTTTACAAGTCATTTTAGGAGGAGGTGATCCTTTTTCCAACTCAGTGATTCTGTTTTTGAATTGTCTTTATTTTTGTCTGACATATTGGTGTTATCTTTCACTTGGATGTTATACGTTGCACTGAGTAAATACAACTGGATAAACAAAAACTGTATCTGTCATTATTTCAGGCTTCACAGCAACAAAATGTGATTATTTTCAGGGGGGGTGTGATTCTTTTCTATACCCACTGTAGTTAAGGAAAAGACTAGCATGGAAGAGAATACATTGGAGTGCAAGCTATGAAATAAAGGCAAAGAATAATGAATAATTCATTTAAGGTGATAAATATATAAATAAAGAGGGTGAAGAATAAAATAGGTGCCCTCCCTGAACAGAAATGGAAGGTTGGGAGATACAAGAAGAAACAGGGAAATGTGCAACGAGCAAAAAAGTGGGAGAAAGGGAGAAAATGATTGAGTTCTGAGAAAGGGTAATATAAAGAAAAAGTAGTGATCCTCAACGACAGACTATGTTATGGCTGCCATGTTCGAGACAGAGGGCCCTATTCCGAAGTTAGTGTAAACATAACCAGAGCTGTTGTAAACGTACCAGATCCATTACAGACCATAGAGTTGTTAAGTTTATAACAGCTCTGGTTAGGTTTACACCAAGGTCAGAATAGGGCCCTGAGAAGGTTAACAGGGTCAGACAAAAAGTTTGAAAGACTTCAATCAAAAGTGAAGATAGGTGGCACAAACCTCAACGTAAACCATAGATAAGGGTGCCAACTGTCACAAAGGGGGGCACCTGGCACGTGCCGAGGTGGGCCTTTGGTACTCGTTAAAAGCCCCTATGTGCAGAGATACACTATGGACAGCAATAACAGGAGCAAACAGCACAGGATAAACGAGAGACCTCTGCACAACCCTAGTAAAGCAGCCCTAAATCTGACAGGCCGGTCATTAGAATAGCCGGATCTATACCAGAGAAAAGATAAACTTAGAAGCTGTGCAGAGTCATGAAAAATACAGATAACAGGGTACACTAGAAACGATGCAGATAGTACAGACAAGGAGCATCCAAAAGAATCATCAAGAAGATAAGCCGGAAGTCAATAGCCAGGGTTTCAGAACCAGGGATGGACGTCAGACGAGCCAGGTAATCAGCGAAATACATAAACAGAAAACCAAATAATACAACAAGGAAGAAATAACTAAAAAATGAATGCACAGGAACTAGACATGAACCAGAACATGAACTAGCTAAAGAAACAGAAGACAGACAGTGAAGACAAAAAACAAATAAATGAACTAAGCAAGAAATACTAACACGGACTTGAAATAACAACAGGGAGCTCTAGAATCACAGCAGACAGGATACTCAGGCAAACTGGAACAAATGATAGAGCAATGGGATATGGGCCCAATGCTTTAAATAGGGAGGGGATCAGGACAAAGACCAACAGGTGAGCAGACTGCAGAAACCAATTAACCCCTGAACTGCAGACCAGAAACAGCAGGCTAAAACACAAGGCCTAAACAGGCTATACAAATACAGAGGGCAGGGGGACAGGTCTGGAAGGACGAAACGTGACACCAACATGTATCAGGAGATATCAACTCCCAGCAAATGTATCCCAGACGACAATACGGACTCTCCAGCTTGTATTCAGAATAAATTTAATGGACTTGCATTTAATACAGAAGATGTTTCAGCTCCACGACGAGTCTTTTTTTAAGTCTCAATGGCAGTATTCCATCCGTAGGCTGTCAATACTGCCTCTGACTTGAAAAAAATCATCGTAGAGTCGAAACGTCATCTGTGTTTGATTCAAGGCCAACAAATGTTTCCTGAATACAAGCTGGAGAGCCCGTATCGTCTTCTGCCTGGATAAAAAAGTTGAAAAGAGACTGAGACACAGAAAGCTAGAAAACAGACTGGTGGACAGAAATTGGAAACTTGGAGATGGAGCTCAGGAAAAGAGACAGACAATAAAGAGAATCCAGAACAGAGAACAAAAACAGCTAAAACATAATCTGTAGAGTATGGACACATGAAAGGACAAAGACACAGATTTTTGTCCAAAGTGGGAAAATTCCTCACACATTCCTTGCGTCTAGACCCCCCAAACATCTCACTTACTTGTCCTTCGGGATAGCTTCATGCACATCTCAACCATGCTTGAACTTCTTTACAAGGTCAGCCTGTGTGTCGTCCTCTGGAAGGATATTCCAAGTATCACTCACATTAATCCTCGCTCTTCCACCCATCGACTTCAAATTGTGTTCTTCTCTTCTAGTTTTTCTCTTTTTTTATTGAAAATACATTGTTCTCCGGCTGTAACCTTAGAATGACTCTATCTTAGTCATTGTTCCTTTCCATGCTCCTGAATTATCACTCATTATGTGTGTAAATAGGTCAACGAGCAAAAAAAAAACAAGCAAACAATAGAACTGGCAAGAGGCTTATATAACTGACTAATATTAATGATGTTCCTCTGTTTTATATTATCTTAGTATGATAGTGCATTATTTTATATTATAACATTTATTTATTTATTGCACACAAAAACAATATGTAAGACTTCACTTTTTTTCATAAAATATATTTATTTTAAGCAATCAAAACAAACAATATATGTTTATTATTAAAATATTTTTAATGCTTTTGCTTCCAGAATCGAGTTAACTCAATTGTGTATTATAATACATCGCAAAGCAATCTTTGGCACGTCAAAACTCAATTTGCACACCTTTAATGCAAGATTGGCGCTCCCCATGTGGGGAAACTAAATTATTTGTTTTATCTCTGTCCTGTCAACCTGTAT
Source organism: Leptobrachium leishanense (assembly GCA_009667805.1). NCBI lineage: Eukaryota > Metazoa > Chordata > Amphibia > Anura > Megophryidae > Leptobrachium > Leptobrachium leishanense. The sequence goes on along the minus strand of CM019063.1, from coordinate 526,679,157 downwards.
TACTGTAAACAAGCTGCAAATAGCAGCCCCAATCCTCACGCTGACAAAAAAAAATCAACAAACGTTACTGTGGCATTACAACAGCCAGGGAGAGGGCAGACTACAGGGAGAGTTTTGGGGTCACTTTCTACTGTACAGGGATAAGATTCAGGTGGTTATAATGAGTGCAAATCCCTGTACAGTACAGATACAAGGAGATACTGTAATTTACAGATATTGGTATCTCCCCCCCCCCCGGCTGCGGTTATCAGAAAGTCACTGGGCGTGCCATGACGCCCATGCGGCATTTAGGCTGGCCTGCCGCAAGGATCATATAGCCCTCCCCGCAGCGTTAAGGGATTCAGTTTATTTAATTATATGGGGCTCCCATATTTTTATTCATTAGTTTTTCATTTTAAACAGGGACATTATTACTCCTTCCCATGGTCCTTGGAATGAGTAAATGGAAAATATTAACACGTACACTTATCACTTTTAAAATCTTTTTCATATCATTTAAATTATAAATGTATATGAGAAACGTCTGTTCCAATAAGACCAGAGAACAAAACTGTAAAAAATATTGATGTTTCAGAAAAAAAAAAGGAATGTCTTCTTTTTTAACCCCTTTACCACCAAGCTGTTTTCCAAAAATTCCCTGCCTGGACCCGGTGGATTTCTGGGAATTTTTTTATGCATAATACATACATTGAAACTGTGTATCAGAAATTGATTCAGATATCAAATACACAGTTTCAAATGCCTGCGCTATTAGAGGGGTGCACAGCTGAATTTTTTTTTGTTTCGTTTGAAAATAATTTTGTTTTCGTAATTTCATTTCGTTATTTCGTTTTGAATAGTTTTGATTTGATTTGAATTTCGGATCACTAAAAAAAACAATAAATCAAATCCTGCTCAATTACTGTTAGTTTAGGGTTAAACATGAGGTTTAAAAGGCAAGCTAGGACTAAATATTGAGCTGTCTATTGGTCTGTGGTGCTGAATACAACAGATTCAGCACCACAGCCTATTGACAGGGACAGGATGCTTTGTGAAACAGTAAAACACAACTGATTTGTTTCATAATTTTGTTTGTAATTTGGGATCTTCTTTCAACCCCTGCACCTCCAAGCTGTTTTCCAAAAATTCACTGCCAGGACCCAGTGGATTTAAGGGAATTTTTTTATGCATAATACATACATTGAAACTGTATCAGAAATTGATTCAAATATCAAATGCACAGTTTCAAATTTCATTTCATAATTTCGTTTCGGAATTTCATTTAGTTTTCTAATTTCGTTTTGATTTGATTCGAATTTCGGATCACTAAAAATAAAAAACAATATATCATATCCTGCTCAATTACTGTTAGATTAGGGTTAAGCATGAGGGTTAAAAGGCAAGCTAGGGTTAAATATTAATAAGTACCGGCTGGGTGGAGTAGAGGTAACATCACTGCTCTATAACTGTGAAGAGAAACTGTGGAGACACAGGTTCAATCCCGGCAAGAGCACCACTCCAGTAAGTGTCCTTGGGCAAGAAACCTAACGGTACATATTCGCCACCCAGGACATATTTGAAATTGAGAGAAATTTCAATGTATCCTTCCTGGCAAAATCCTTTCTAAAAAAATATATATATATATTGAGCTGTCTATTGGTCTGTGGTGCTGAATACAACCGATTCAGCACCACAGCCTATTGACAGGGACTGGGTGCTTTGTGAAACAGTAAAACAAAACTGATTTGTTTCATAAATTCGTTTGTAATTTGGGATCTATTCTAAGTTAAGGATCACTAAAAAAAACAATAAATCCTGTTCAATTACTGTTAGACTAGGGTTAAACATGAGGATTAAAAGGCAAGCTAGGGTTAAATTACTGTTTCGCTGCAGTGTGCATAGAGGAATCATTTAATTAATGGTTCTCTTGTGAACCAGTATAACAAATCAATTTTGTTATACACTGTTACGTTTTGTTTCAATTCGGATGAAATTAATTAATTATTTCAAAAGTACTTCCGAATTCCGAATGAACTAATTTTCAAACAAATTGAGATTTGTTACAAAACAAATGCACACCTCTATGCGCTATATGACAGGCAGATAGAGCCATCTGCTGGCCAAATAGTACAATTACATTTCCATATTACAGCTTGGGATCCAATTTATTTCTTTGGAAAAAAATGGAATCCAAGCTGTTTGAACTGTTTTGGTACGTTGGGTGTCGTGGCTGCGGTGCTTAAACTTTGGGTGCACATTCTAGGGGACATTCTCAACTGAATTTTCTTTCCAAAAATAAAAGCTGGTGCATTGCTCCAATATTAGCCCATATCCAGTATACTTGATACCGGGGCACCAGTAGGTGCTTTGCAGATCGAGTATACTCGAACTTGGTATTGAAACAGTTAATAAAAGGACTTCACAACATCATTAAAAAACCAATATGAATCCTTTTGTTTGTAAATGCACAATGTTATAGTCAAGGTAAAGTATTCCAGAGGAGAATAAAGAAAGGGTTAGGATAAAAGACCATTAGAATTTCTGCGTAATGGAACATTTTTTACAACTTAATATTATTTCTTAAAAGGTCATACAATTCTATTCTGTGTTTCTGTGCAGAAACGTGTGCTCCCATGTTTTCAGAAGCTGTGTATTAATATGGTTACAGAGTATCATTTTTTCAACTCGCCGCAATGGCATTAGTTAATATATACGATACGTGGAGATTTAGTGAATGAGAACTGTGTTTTTTCTGACACTTGCTATATATATTTTTTAATATTCCGAAGCTCCTTCCCACCAAGCCCCAAGAGTCCTATCTAGAAACATATGTGCTGGATGTGACCCAGGTATTGTAGTAAATATACTTTAATTGTTGCTGCATTATTTATTAAGTGTTTTACTCTGCAAGTGTTTCCTACAGATATAGTATTGAATTTGCATGTAAATATACATTATACAAAAAAATAAAAAAAAACTTATTTATGAAACCCAGCCCATTCATTGGCTAAAATAAATAGATTCTATAATATTTTTTTTTGGGGGGGAATAAATGTATCATTGCTTCTATAAAACATTTGCAGAAATAAGATTTTCTGTCTATTCTTTGTTTCAAAGTGAAGCTTCTTCTGAAGCTATTAGAATTTTTTTGTGAAATGTTGGCATTTGCCACCGTTGCAGAAATGGTGATTTTTTTTCTGGCGTTTGCAACTTTACTGTGACGCCTCATAACAGCCAACAACCGTCAACCCGTAACTTAAGTTTTCCTACTGTAAAATCCACAATTTAACAGTAAAACCCTCATTTTTATATAAAACCCTAATTCATACTCTTTTTAGTAGGCTTGTGCGCCGATTTTTTTTCGGTTCGATTCGGTTCGATTTTTCGGATTTTTAAACTTTTCGATTCGGCTCATTTCGACCGATTTCGGTTTCGATTCGATTCGGTTCGGCTCGTTTTTCGGGTACATTTTTTTTTCGGAATATCGACCATTTTTCGTATTTTCGTGTCACTGTGCTCGGTTTTTGTATCGACTTTTCGTGATTTCGGAAATTTTCGTTTTTCGGAATTGCACATTTTTCGGAATATCGACCATTTTTGGTATTTTTCGTGTCACTTTGCGCGTTTTTTGTATTGACTTTTCGTTTTTTCGGAAAATTTTCGTTTTTTCGGAACGTCGTTTGACACATTTCAAGTCCATTCGAAAAATCCAAAAATATTTCGTTTCGGCTCGGAAAACGTTTCGGATCTGACATTTTCGGATCTAAAAATTTTCGTAAATTCGGCCGCATCCGAAAACACGAATCGGGAAATTTCGTGAAAATTCCGAAATTCCAAAACCCGAAACGCACATCCCTACTTTTTAGTATAAAAAATGTAACTTGTAACGTCTGTACGTTAAAACTCGCTTTTACATTATAACCCGCAAGCCACAACTCTCAATGTCGTTTACTATATTACAATAAGCGTGTAACTCCCAATGCCTCTACTTTAAAATACACTATTGTACAGTAAATCCGTAGCTTGCAATGCCTCTGCTGCAACACACATTACTTTACTTTAGCCCCTTCACTACCTGTATACACGAGCAGCGGTACGGACACAGCAGCCTGTAGTCGTGAAACACGATCTGGGTCTGTGCTGCATCATTGCAAATTAAATTCGTTTGTTGCAATCTAATTGTGTTTGCTTTTGGGTTCTAGAAGGTGTCCCCAAAGTTATAGCCATGCAGGCATAATGCACAGGGTGCTAAAACTCGATAAGATCAGCTGGGGAATGCTCTTATAGGGCTTTCACTGCAGTTCTAACTGCAGTATCTCCATTTGGCCAGCAGATGGCAACATCTGTCTGTCACATTATATTATAGTATGAAATCCCCAAATATTTCAAACTGTATAATTAATTAAACATAATTTTTCAAAGAAGAAAGCACTGGATACTGATGGTGGGTTTTTGGAAAATAATTTGGTAGTGAAGGATTTAAATATGTGACTCGCAATGCCCGTACTGTAAAAGCCACATTTTACATTATAACCCGCATTTTGCAGTAAAGTCTGCATTTTACAATATAACACACATTTTTACGTTAAACACATATCTCGTATCCGCGCACATGTATTTACATTCAGAATTTATTTATTGGTTGCGGTATTTATGTGGAGTGATTTAATGGGGGATGGTCAATTTCTGTATTTTGTTTTCTGTTTCGTGAAGCAGTTCAGACAGGCATTCATCGGGATTCATAGCTTTTCTCCTATTCCACGGCGCTAGCAAGAAACCAGCATTTCCGCATGCTGCAATAGCGAAATTTAACCACCAGGGGGATTCTTCTGCCTGCCAAATGAACTCACTGTAGTGTATAGTATTGTACAAATGTGTATATAATATATACATTGGTATATTCATGGTACCTTGCACACGCTGAAGCTTCCCTGTACCTGCAGAAGCAAAACAGCCCAAAGCATGATTGACCCCCCGCCATGCTTCACAGTAGGCAAGGTGTTATTTTCTTCATAGGCCTTGTTCTTCCTCCTCCAAACATAGCGTTGATCCATGGGCCAAACAGTTCTAATTTTGTTTCATCAGTCCACAGAACACTATCCCAAAACTTCTGTGGTTTGTCCACATGACTTTTGGCATACTGCAGTCGACTCTTCTTATTCTTTGGAGACAGCAAGGGGGTGCGCCTGGGAGTTCTGGCATGGAGGCCTTCATTACGCAGTGTGCGCCGTATTGTCTGAGCTGAAACTTCAGTACCCACATATGACAAATCTTTTCTCAGTTCCTCAGCAGTCACACGGGGACTTTTCTCCACTCTACGCTTCAGGTAGCGCACAGCAGTCGAAGTCAGCATCTTCTTTCTGCCACGACCAGGTAGCGTTTCAACAGTGCCCTTTGCCTTGAATTTGAGAATGATGCTTCCTATGGTCTCTTGGTATGTTTAACATCTTTGCAATCTTCTTATAGCCATTGCCCTTCTTGTGAAGAGTAATCCCCTCTTCTCTTGTCTTCCTGGACCATTCTCTTGACTTCACCATGTTTGTAACCACACCAGTAAATGTCTAGAAGGAGCTGAGTATCACAGTCATTTTAAAGCTGCCTAATTGGTGCTTATTATGCTTTATTGCTGCTCCGTGACATCCACAGGTGTTTTCAATACCTGATTGAAAACACTTGAATGAACCTCTGTTCTTCAGAGTGGTAGTCTTTAAGGGGTTGAATAATTGTGTCAATGAAGAATTCACAAAAGAAACATTTATTACTGTATTACAAAACCACTAAATTCCCTAAAAATCAGCGAAAATCAGCGTTCAGTTACCTTTCCTGGCCATTCGGCTATCCAGAGAGCAGGCAATTCGCCAGATCCTGGCAAATTGCCTGCACATACCTGCACAATTGCCTGGCGAATTGCCTGTTTGGTGCCTGTTCAAGGGCAGTGATTCCCCATAGAGAAGCAATGCTTCATCTATTCAGAGAGCAAAACCCAGCAGTGAAAAGTTGCTGAATTGCCCTGCCATTCGGTGGTTTAATTCGGCAGGTTTATTCAGGAGAATCTCATAGGCTTCAATGTTAAAAATATTCCCGTTTTAAATCAATATCTAATAAACTGTTTATTACAATATTCTGCAGTAAAGAGTCTCTTTATTTATAGATATTTAGGATCTTTTAAATTTTTTTTTTTTTTTTTAACGTTTTTTCTTTTTTCTGTAACAGCCCTTTTTATTATCATTCATTGGATTTTATATGTAAATTCCAGACATTTTCGCTCAGTAGTTTCTTTGCAAACAGCATTTCACTTTTCAAACATTCAAGCGTACTGTTTTGGTTTTTTTCACTCCATTCGTCTGCGGCGTTGGGTTTTTCCGGCGGCTGCTCTGCACTGTGATCGGCTCCTGCTCTGGTTTCTCCGGCGTCTTCGGCGGGGTTAATCCAGATGTTTTTGCGCGTTTCAGTGTGCGTTCGCCGGGTTTTGCGGTGAGTGTTCGGTGGGTTTGCGGCGGCTTTTCCCTGCACCATGACGGCCCTATGGTGCTTGCTGAATACACCGCAGGATCGCCGAAATAGGATTGCCAAATCGCACCGAATTGAAGAGAACAAAAAGTCACCGAACGTGCGGTGACTTTTCGATTCTCTTTGAATAACCCTGTATATATTTATAACTACAAGATACCTTATTACAGTTCAGGAAATGCAAAGTGTTTCTCCAATAAAACCACTGGGTCTTGCCAGTAGTTTAATGGAAAAAGCACTTGGTAGTGCAGAGGTTAGTTAAACGTTTTAATGGTTTCCTTGCCGATACCTTCGTCTAAAGAATCCTAGCACAATAGGATTAGGAGTTATTTTGTTATTATTGTTTTAAAGTATTTTTCTTTCTGTTAAACCACTCTTAAAACGAGCTCGCGTTTGTATGAAGTTCCTTTTTCTTCTCCTTTCTTTCCCATTTCGCGAGAAACTGATTATTCTGTCGGAAATGCGAAAGGAGATTAGATTTGGAATGGAGATGTTTCTCCTCACCTTTGCATCACTGATGGACGATTCATTTACTCGGAAAATGTGGCAACATATTATTTTCTTGAAAACGCATTTTACAAGTAATAGAGATAACAGGAGATGAGAAACAAAATGCCATTGTAAATGTCAAATTGTGATATATTTTTCTTTGGGAAACATTAGTAAGGAAATTAGCCCTTGGAAAGGAGAATTCCAACTAGAGTAATAGCATTGGGCACTTTGGAAGGCTTAAAACAACAATCTATTAGAAAGATTATAGGATTACATTTTCTAGGATTCAGATTCATCAAACTTGCAATGTTTTGTTTTTCTTGTTATTTAATATTTAGGCTAAAAAAAACTGATGAATTTGCAAGACTCGGGATTTTTTAATATACAATTCTTTATTATATTTCAAAATATAAAATATGTGATGAGAAACAAAATCTACTGAAATACAGCAAACAAATAGCACCACAAAGCCATAAAAGCGAATATAAAAATCATTATCCTTTCTTTTTTGCGTATGTAGATGGTGTTACGTAAATAGTATTTGATATGTTTTAGGGTGGGATGTACTAATACGCAACTTCTCGGAAAATGAGGGGTTCGAAGAATTCACGGCTGTCGCTTTTTGCGAGACCTCATAAAGTCATAAACATTTAGGCTGGCCGTCCACTGGATCTGTAGTCGGATGACCGACTTTTTCGTCAGACCATGGACGACGGCGCTCGTCAGACCATGTCAGACTAGGGTCGTCCACTGCCTGCTGTCGTGCGACCACAGACGATCCAAATCAAAATCAGGTGGAGTGCAGAGGCTGCCAAAACCAGAATGAACTGGTTTTACATACAAAAACAAGTTCTGGAACCAGTACAGTCCTTTTTTGTTTTGTTACTATTAGGTTTACAGACAAAGCGCATAGTAAAAATGTCAAACTATCCCCTAAACCAGCCTGCAAGGTGTTATCGCCCATCTGCTGTGGTCTTTACCCGTCGCCAGAAGTCGGACGTCTGCTGCAATGGACGATGGTTCCATTCACATTCATGTTACAGGATCGGACGTGCGACGACAGACGATATCGGATGATCGCACCATTGCACGAAAATGGTTCCAGTGGACGGCCAGCCTTAAGCTCGCCCATTGGAGATGAAAGAACTGGCTCATTTTAAGTATAGGAGCTTGCAAATATCAACTTTACAAGCAAGCTTCCGAGATGGCGCCAGGCAGAAATCCCCCCCCCACGAAACCGCTTGTTTTATTAAAAAATTATATTTTAAAATGCCAGGATTCCAGCCCTGATATTCTTGGGAGTCCCAGGAAGTCTTGAAGATGAACTGGTAAGGCCTGTCCATTCTTTTGCATCCGTTCCAGGACTTTCTATGTCGCTGACCACATGACTTCAAGAGTACTGACCCACTCCCAATTTATGGGCGGTTCACCATCTTATCAGTGCTCTGTTGTTGAGTTCCCATCTTGGAGTTGAGTTCCCAGCTACTACTCATCCAGAATGTTTCCTGTGTTCCTAGTCTACATGGTATCCTGTGACCTAAGCCCGCAACATGTCCCATCATCCAAGCCTGCAGTATATCCTATTGTCCTAGCCTGCAAGGTATCCTGAGAGGCCAGCCTGCTTCTTGTACTACCCAACTGCTGTATAATAATACTTTCACGGTCCCCGTAGCTGAGTGTCCTCGCATAAAGGGTTACCATGCCATGTCCCAGAGGGGGTCACACCAAGGCTCACGCCATGTGCTGCACTGAAATAAAATTGCACAATATACACCAGTAGTCCCCAAACTATGAGGAATCAGATATGGGCACACTTGTGATCAGACAAAAAGGATGAATAAAACATAACAATAAAAAAGTGTCCTCTACGCTTATCCCTATAACACTGTGTGAAACAAAACACAATTAGAGGTTTTGGTTTATTTGAATGCCCATTGAAGTTAAGGCTCACCTGCCCCATCAAGGCACCCCCGGTAAGGTGAGTCCTACCTAATGAACCCAAAGGCTGCTTCTAGCAAGCCACATATGCTCATGCTGCTTCCCAGTCATGAGGTAGACTGGTGGACTTCCATGTATACCCTCCCAGAAACAAATCCACCATGGGATCAAAAAAACAAAGCCACGGAATGGAATAGCTGCAAAGAAAACCTGGCTGGAAATTCAACAAAATATGCATAATACAGAAAAAAGGTGTTGCGCCTGATTCCCACTGGGGCGGCTGCAACTGCCAGATGTATTCAGCCCAGTAACATGTATAAAACATAACAAGAAAAAAAAGTGTCATCTGCGCTTATCCCTGTAACACCATGTGAAACAATTAGAGGTTTTAGTGGTTTGCTAGAAAGCAGCCTTTGGTTTCATTAGGTAGGACTCAACTTTACCGAAGGTGCCTTGACGTGGCAGGCGGGCTTAAACTTCAATGGCCTTTCTTCAAGTAAACCAAAACCTCTAATTGTGTTTTGTTTCACACGGTGTTATAGGGATAAGCGCAGATGACACTGTTATTTTTCTTGTTATGTTTTGCAGATGTCCCTGTGGGGATCAGACGTGATGCCTTTTTTCTGTATTATGCATATTTTGTTGTTTTTCCAGCCAGGTCGTCTTTGCAGCATATTCCGTTCCGTGGTTTTGTTTTTTGATCCCATGGTGGAACTGTTTCTGGGAGGGTATAACTGAAAGCCCTGCAGTCTTCCTCATGAATGTTAATAATTTTTTACTACTTTCTTAGAATTGGACATATCAATATTGAACATAGTATTCTCTTATGGAAATACTTTTGTTAACGTTCAGTTATTTTCTTAAAAAAGTGTACATGGTGTATATGATGCTTGTTTAACATTAACAGGGTAATTCAAAGAGAATCGAAAAGTCACCGCACATTCGGTGACTTTTCGTTCTCTTCAATTCGGCTTGATTCAGTGATCCCATTTCGGCGACCCTTCGGTGTATTCAGCAAGTACCATAGAGCTGTCGTAGTGCAGGGAAAAGCCGCCAAAAACCTGGCGAACACTCATCGCAAAACCCAGGCGAATGCACACCGAAACCCGCAAAAACATCTGGATTAACCCTGCCGAACACGCCAGAGAAACCCGATCACAGCACAGAGTAGCCGCCGGAAAAACCCAACACCGCAGACGAATGGAGTGAGAAAAAAAAAGTACGCTTGAATGTTTGAAAGTGAAACGCTGTTTGCAAAGAAACTACTGAGCGAAAATGTCTGAAATTTACATATAAGATCCAATGAATGATAATAAAAAGGGCTGTTACAGAAAAAAGAAAAAACGATCAATTTTTTTTTTTAAAAAAAAGACGGGAAATTTTTTTTGCAAAGAAATCCCGAAAAATGTTTAACAGATCCTAAAAAATCTATAAATGAAGAGACTTTTTACTGCAGAATAAAATAATAAACGGTTTATTAGATATTGAATTAAAACGGGAATATTTTTAACATTGAAGCCTATGGGATTCGCCTGAATAAACCTGTCGAATGAAAACACCGAACAGCAGGGCATTTCGGCAACTTTTCACTGCTGGTTTTTGTTCTCTCAATAGACGAAGCATTGCTTCTCTATGGGGGTTTCACTGCCCTAGAACAGGCACCGAACAGGCACCGTATGTGCAGGCAATTCGCCAACATTTGGCGAACTGCCTGCTCTCTGAATAGCCGAATGGCCAGGAAAGGTAACCGAACGCTGATTTTCACTGTTCGGTTACCTTTCGGCCACAATTCGGGTCTCTTTGAATAATCCTGATAGTGAAACAAATATTTTTTTCTATCATATTTCAATACATGTTATTTTATCCAAGGACACCTGTGTCTGCTTCCATACTATCATTTTATGCAAGGCGATCGGTGGATTCCTACATTCTTTCTTAAAGATGTTTGTACAAGTCTCACAAAGACATTGCCACCTTTTGAACTCGGGATTCTGTTTTTAGCATCCTGTTATTTATTTATGTGGCAGCATGTATTTTTATCTCCTAATAAAAAATGCTGCATACCATGCATGCTCTTTGAGAAATCTGTGTTGTCTCCCAGGAGGAGTTCATAGATTACAGAAAAGAACATGGACCTTGAATATCGAGTTAATACCAAGCTGGATATCATATTATCTCTATGTAAAACCACCTCAAACATTTTTGTCACCTATGGTCTATATCTGTCTTTCCTGTCACCATTTATATTTTAAATATTAGGAGTAACTTTCACCATTATATACAAGTAAATTAAGCTTTTCTCTAAAATAGTACAGGTTTATTCAAAGAGAATCGCAAAGTCGCCGCACGTTCGGTGACTTTTCGTTCTCTTCAATTCGGTGTGATTTGGCGATCCCATTTCGGCGACCCTGCGGTGTATTCAGCAAGCACCACAGGGCCGTCGTAGTGCGGGGAAAAGCCGCCGCAAACCTGACGAACACTCAAAACCCGAGCAGCCGCCGATCACAGCGCAGAGCAGCCGCTGGAAAAAGCCGACACCGCAGACGAATGGAGTGAAAAAAAAAACAGTGCGCTTGAATGTTTGAAAAGTGAAACGCTGTTTGCAAAGAAACTGCTGAGCGAAAATGTCTGAAATTTACATATGATCCAATGAATGATAATAAAAAGGCCTGTTACATAAAAAACGATTTAAAAAATAAAGTTTCGCAAAAAAATCCCAAAAAATGCCTAAAATATCCCAAAAATTTATAAACAAAGAGGCTTTCTACTGCAGAATATTATAATAAACGGTTTATTAGATATTGAATTAAAACGGGAATATTTTTAACATTGAAGCCTATGGGATTCGCCTGAATAAATCTGCCTCATGAAAACAATCAAACAGCGGGGGAATTCGGCAACTTTCCCCTGCTGGTTTGTGTTCTATGAATAGATGAAGCATTGCTTCTCTATGGGGATTTCACTGCCCTCGAACAGGCACCGAACAGGCACCGAATGTGCAGGCAATTCGCCAGGATTTGGCGAACTGCCTGCTCTCTGAATAGCCGAATGGCCAGGTAAGGTAACCGAATGCTGAATTTCACTGTTCGTTTACCTTTTGGCCACAATTCGGATCTCTTTGAATAACCCTGTTATTGATAGAGACCAGCTATTCCCTAAGGAAGGTTCATAAGGACATACTCATTTCCAATAGGAATAAATCCGGTCAATTTGCCAATCTATTATCTTATGAACATTTCACAATTTTTAATTGCGATATAACCATTGATGACAATAAAGTTGTATTTCTGTTTATTATTTGTTTATATGTACCTATACCATTACCAGCACTTGTGGCACCAGCAAGCCAATGGGCAGCGGTATTTTGCCACATTGTTTCTTTGTTTGTTTTTCCACATTTACATTGTTAAACGTATCAGGAAGACCAGTTCATTGGCTGTCTTTAGTAAGAAGGTAGGTCGTCCCCAACCTATATTTTCTTCAAGAAGGCACAGCAGATATATGTTTAACTATGTATAGATAGATGGACAGATTGACTGATAGGAAGATACATAAACTGTAGATATGGATAGATAGATAGAGAGATGGATGGCGAGATTGATAAATAGATAGAAAGAAAGATAAATAAAGAGATGAATTGGTAGAGAGATAGACTGATAGAGAGATGGAGAAATAGATTGATAAATAGAAAGAAAGATAAATAGATGGATCGGTAGAGAGATAGATAGACTGATAGAGAGATGAGAAATAGATTGATAAATAGATAGAAAGAACGATAAATAGATGGATCAGTAGAGAGATAGATAGACTGATAGAGAGATGGAGAACTAGATTGATAAATAGAAAGAAAGATAAATAGATGGATCGGTAGAGAGATAGATAGACTGATAGAGAGATGGAGAACTAGATTGATGAATAGAAAGAAAGATAAATAGATGGATAGGTACAGAGATAGATAGACTGATAGAGAGATGGAGAACTAGATTGATGAATAGAAAGAAAGATAAATAGATGGATAGGTAGAGAGATAGATAGATAGACTGATTGATAAATAGATAGAAAGAAAGATAAATAGATGGATTGGTAGAGAGATAGATAGACTGATAGAGAGATGCAGAAATAGATTGATAAATAGTAAGAAAGATAAATAGATGGATCGGTAGAGAGATAGATAGACTGATAGAGAGATGGAGAACTAGATTGATAAATAGAAAGAAAGATAAATAGATGGATCGGTAGAGAGATAGATAGATAGACTGATAGAGAGATGGAGAACTAGATTGATAAATAGAAAGAAGGATAAATAGATGATCGGTAGAGAGATAGATAGATAGACTGATAAATAGATAAAAAGAAAGATAAATAGATGGATCAGTAGAGAGATAGATAGATAGACTGATAGAGAGATGGAGAACTAGATTGATAAATAGAAAGAAAGATAAATAGATGGATTGGTAGAGATAGATAGATAGATAGACTGATAGAGAGATGGAGAACTAGATTGATAAATAGAAAGAAAGATAAATAGATGGATTGGTAGAGAGATAGATAGATAGATAGATAGATAGACTGATAGAGAGAAGGAGAACTAGATTTATAAATAGAAAGAAAGATAAATAGATGGATCGGTAGAGAGATACATAGACTGATAGAGAGATGGAGAACTAGATTGATAAATAGAAAGAAAGATAAATAGATGATCGGTAGAGAGATAGATAGATAGAATGATAAATAGATAGAAAGAAAGATAAATAGATGGATCGGTAGAGAGATAGATAGACTGATAGAGAGATGGAGAAATAGATTGATAAATAGAAAGAAAGATAAATAGATGATCGGTAGAGAGATAGATAGACTGATAGATAGATAGAAATAAAGATAAATAGATGGATCGGTAGAGAGATACATAGACTGATAGAGAGATGGAGAACTAGATTGATAAATAGAAAGAAAGATAAATAGATGGATTGGTAGAGAGATAGATAGATAGACTGATAGAGAGATGGAGAACTAGATTGATAAATAGAAAGATAAATAGATGGATCAGTAGAGAGATAGATAGATAGACTGATAGAGACATGGAGAACTAGATTGATAAATAGAAAGAAAGATAAATAGATGGATCGGTAGAGAGATAGATAGATATATAGACTGATAGAGAGATGAGAAATAGATTCATAAATAGAAAGATAAATAGATGGATCGGTAGAGAGATACATAGACTGATAGAGAGATGGAGAAATAGATTGATAAATAGATAGAAAGAAAGATAAATAGATGGATTGGTAGAGAGATAGATAGATAGACTGATAGATAGACTGATATAGAGATGGAGAAATAGATTGATAAATAGAAAGAAAGATAAATAGATGATTGGTAGAGAGATAGATAGATAGACTGATAGATAGATAGAAAGATAAATAGATGGATCGGTAGAAAGATAGATAGACTGATAGAGAGATGGAGAAATAGATTGATAAATAGATGATCGGTAGAGAGATAGATAGACTGATAGAGAGATGAGAAATAGATTCATAAATAGAAAGCTAAATAGATGGATCGGTAGAGAGATAGATAGATAGACTGATAGAGAGATGGAGAAATAGATTGATAAATAGATAGAAAGAAAGATAAATAGATGGATCGGTAGAGAGATAGATAGACTGATAGAGAGATGGAGAAATAGATTGATAAATAGAAAGATAAATAGATGGATCGGTAGAGAGATAGATAGACTGATAGAGAGATGGAGAACTAGATTGATAAATAGAAAGAAAGATAAATAGATGGATCGGTAGAGAGATAGATAGATAGATATATAGACTGATAGAGAGATGAAAAATAGATTCATAAATAGAAAGCTAAATAGATGCATCGGTAGAGAGATAGATAGATAGACTGATAGAGAGATGGAGAAATAGATTGATAAATAGATAGAAAGAAAGATAAATAGATGGATCGGTAGATAGATAGATAGATAGACTGATAGAGAGATGGAGAAATAGATTGATAAATCGAAAGATAAATAGATGGATCGTTAGAGAGATAGATAGACTGATAGAGAGATGGAGAACTAGATTGATAAATAGAAAGAAAGATAAATAGATGGATCGGTAGAGAGATAGATAGACTGATAGAGAGATGAGAAATAGATTGATAAATAGAAAGAATGATAAATAGATGGATCGGAAGAGAGATAGATAGATAGATAGATAGATAGACTGATAGAGAGATGAGAAATAGATTCATAAATAGAAAGAAAGATAAATAGATGATCGGTAGAGAGATAGATAGACTGATAGAGAGATGGAGAAATAGATTGATAAATAGAAAGAAAGATAAATAGATGATCGGTAGAGAGATAGATAGATAGACTGATAGATAGAAAGATAAATAGATGGATCTGTAGAGAGATAGATAGACTGATAGATAGAAAAATAAATAGATGGATCGGTAGAGAGATACATAGACTGATAGAGAGATGGAGAAATAGATTGATAAATAGAAAGAAAGATAAATAGATGATCGGTAGAGAGATAGATAGACTGATAGATAGAAAGAAAGATAAATAGATGGATCGGTAGAGAGATACATAGACTGATAGAGAGATGGAGAACTAGATTGATAAATAGAAAGAAAGATAAATAGATGGATTGGTAGAGAGATAGATAGATAGACTGATAGAGAGATGGAGAACTAGATTGATAAATAGAAAGATAAATAGATGGATCGGTAGAGAGATAGATAGACTGATAGAGACATGGAGAACTAGATTGATAAATAGAAAGAAAGATAAATAGATGGATCGGTAGAGAGATAGATAGATGGATAGATAGACTGATAGAGAGATGAGAAATAGATTCATAAATAGAAAGATAAATAGATGGATCGGTAGAGAGATACATAGACTGATAGAGAGATGGAGAACTAGATTGATAAATAGAAAGAAAGATAAATAGATGGATTGGTAGAGAGATAGATAGATAGACTGATAGAGAGATGGAGAACTAGATTGATAAATAGAAAGATAAATAGATGGATCGGTAGAGAGATAGATAGACTGATAGAGAGATGGAGAACTAGATTGATAAATAGAAAGAAAGATAAATAGATGGATCGGTAGAGAGATAGATAGATAGATAGACGGATAGAGAGATGAGAAATAGATTCATAAATAGAAAGCTAAATAGATGGATCGGTAGAGAGATAGATAGATAGACTGATAGAGAGATGGAGAAATAGATTGATAAATAGATAGAAAGAAAGATAAATAGATGGATCGGTAGAGAGATAGATAGACTGATAGAGAGATGAGAAATAGATTGATAAATAGAAAGAAAGATAAATAGATGATCGGTAGAGAGATAGATAGATTGAATGATAAATAGATAGAAAGAAAGATAAATAGATGGATCGGTAGAGAGATAGATAGACTGATAGAGAGATGGAGAAATAGATTGATAAATAGAAAGAAAGATAAATAGATGATCGGTAGAGAGATAGATAGACTGATAGATAGAAAGATAAATAGATGGATCGGTAGAGAGATAGATAGACTGATAGAGAGCTGGAGTAATAGATTGATAAATAGAAAGAAAGATAAATAGATGATCGGTAGAGAGATAGATAGACTGATAGATAGAAAGAAAGATAAATAGATGGATCGGTAGAGAGATACATAGACTGATAGAGAGATGGATAACTAGATTGATAAATAGAAAGAAAGATAAATAGATGGATTGGTAGAGAGATAGATAGACTGATAGAGAGATGGAGAACTAGATTGATAAATAGAAAGAAAGATAAATAGATGGATCGGTAGAGAGATAGATAGATAGATAGACTGATAGAGAGATGAGAAATAGATTCATAAATAGAAAGATAAATAGATTGATCGGTAGAGAGATACATAGACTGATAGAGAGATGGAGAACTAGATTGATAAATAGATAGAAAGAAAGATAAATAGATGGATCAGTAGAGAGATAGATAGATAGATAGATAGATAGACTGATAGAGAGATGAGAAATAGATTGATAAATAGAAAGAAAGATAAATAGATGATCAGTAGAGAGATAGATAGACTGATAGATAGAAAGATAAATAGATGGATCGGTAGAGAGATAGATAGACTGATAGAGAGATGGAGAAATAGATTGATAAATAGAAAGAAAGATAAATAGATGATCGGTAGAGAGATAGATAGATAGACTGATAGATAGATAGAAAGATAAATAGATGTATCGGTAGATAGACTGATAGAGAGATGGGGAAATAGATAGGGATGTGCGTTTCGGGTTTCGGAATTTCGGAATTTTCACGAAATTTCCCGATTCGTGTTTTCGGATGCGGCCGAATTTCCGAAAATTTTTAGATCCGAAAATGACAGATCCGAAAAGTTTTCCGAGCCGAAACGAAATATTTTCGGAATTTTCAAATGGACTTGAAATGTGTCAAATCGAAATTTATTGCTTTGAGACGAGGAGAACAGACGTTCCGGAAAAACGAAAATTTCCGAAATTCCGAAAAGTCGATACAAAAAACGAGCAAAGTGACACGAAAATACGAAAAACGGTCGATATTCCGAAAACATGTACAATTCCGAAAAACGAAAATTTCCAAAATTCCGAAAAGTCGATACAAAAAACGAGCAAAGTGACCCGAAAATACGAAAAATGGTCGATATTCCGAAAAAAAAATGTACACGAAAAACGAGTCGAGCCGAACCGAATCGAAACAGAAATCGGTCGAAACGAGCCGAATCGAAAAGTTTAAAAATCCGAAAAATCGAACCGAATCGAACCGAAAAAAAAATCGGTGCACAAGCCTAGAAATAGATTAATTAATAAATAGAAAGATAAATAGATGGATCGGTAGAGAGATCGATACTGTAGATTGACAGATCGAAGGGCAAACAAAGGAAAAGACCTATTATTTTCTCTCATTTCCAATGTCTTAGAAGAATGCACCGATAGAATAAACTCTTAGCCTATGTTCTTCTGATAACACATTCTTTATAAATTAGAATCTTAATTAAAAGCTTAATTGTACCTCTAACCTAATGTATTAGGTCTGGCTTCTGCATGTTTACATAACTCCTTTTTTTCTCTTCTTCCTCAATCATGTTTTAATACACATACAGCATTTTTGTTTGCAGTGAAACATTACATCACTTTTTTTAAAAAAAAATGTTTAGTTAACCTTGAAATATAAACCATCCCCCATCAACCCATGGGCTTTTAGTTTAATGAGAACACAAGTAAAATTATATGCTTAATAAAGTTTTTGCTTTGCAATAGTTTTTCTATTAACCCCTTCGCTACAATGTCTGAGTATGCTCGATCTTTACAAGGTCCTGCAGGAGCCCTAGAACGAATAAACTCGATCTGGCCTTACTCTGGAGCACTGCAAAGGAATTTTGCTTATTGCGCATGAAATGTCTCTGCGAACGGGCTCCAGGACAAATGCCCCTAAAGTTTCAACACATCACACATGACAACCTATGTGTTGGAATTATTTGATATGCTTTGAGTTTCGTTTTTTTTTCTTCAAGGAAGCACAGAGCACAAGCTGTATTGTACATGTAGTTGCACTTTTTGGCCAGAGAGGGAGCCCCCTGCCTGTCAAATAGTGCTTACCTACAGTGAACATGTATTCAGTGGGACACCTCTGTGTGTATATATATATACTGTGTGGGTAATGGAAAGTGATTTTCTATTAAACCACTGGATCCTGCTGGGGGTTTTATGGAAAATCACTTGGTAGTTAAGGGGTTAGTCTTCACTCTTCAGTCCTGGATGGGGCGCCCTTTATGCTTCTAGCAGCTCAATGTATGGCTGTACGCCTGTATATATGTAAGATGAAACTCTAAAGCTGTAAACTGCAACAGTATACATTCGTTGGCAGGCTCATACTTGCCATCAGGTAGGCAAGGCATTTTCAACGGCAGTCTCAATGGTCATGGGACCGGTACCACAGCCAATCCCAAACCCCACCCACTACAAATGCAAAACCACACCAAGGGCCTACCCAAAGCATACAGGGTAATTCAAAGAGATCTGAATTGCTTGAGAAAGGTAACCGAACGCTGAAAATCGGCGTTCGGTTACCTTTCTTGGCCATTCAGCTATCCAGAGAGCAGGCAATTCGCCAAATCCTGGTGAATTGCCTGCATATACGGTACCTGTTCGAGGGCAGTGAAAACGCCATGAAAAAGCAATGCTTCGGCTATTCAGAGAACACAAACCAGCAGTGAAAGGTTCCCCTAATGCCCTGCCATTCAGTGGTTTAATTCGGCAGATTTATTCAGGAGAATCCCGTAGGCTTCAATGTTAAAAATATTCCCGTTTTAATTCAATATCTAATAAACCGTTGATTATAATATTCTGCAGTAAAGAGTCTCTTTATTTGTAGGTTTTTTAGGATATTTTAAGAATTTTTCTAATTTTTTTTTTTTAAAAGTCCGATTTTTTTTTTCCTCTGGACCTCACATGTAAATTTCAGACATTTTCGCTCAGTAGTTTCTTTGCAAACAGCGTTTCACTTTTCAAACATTCATACAAACTGTTTTCCTAATTTATTCACTGCATTCGTCTGCAGTGTCGGCTTTTTCCGGCGGCTTCGCTGCGTGTGATCGGCTCCTGCTCGGGTTTTTCCGTTGTTTTCGGCAGGTTAATCCAGATGTTTTTGCTGGTTTTCGGCGTGCATTCGCTGTGTTTTGCGGTTAGTTTTCGTCGGGTTTGCGGCAGCCTTTCCATGCAATTCGGGGACCCTGTGGTGCTTGCTGAATACACCGCAGGGTCGCCGAAATGGGATCGGCAAAAGGAACCGAATTGAAGAGAACGAAAAGTCACCGAACGTGCACTGACTTTTCGAATCTCTTTGAATTACCCTGTAAGTATATGTAAGGGACCTGTCCGTTATATTCAACTACAGTCTGCCTCTGGCCACGCCCTTTCTATGGACCAATTTTAGGCCCTAGTTTTGACCCATGTGTACTTCCATAGAGGTATGCTATTGATTAAATCAGTAATACTCCTCTGCTGTCTAAAAGCTGCATTCGAACAAAGGAAAGCCTGTCACTAGGGATGGATCCTCATAAAAAAACAGATTTATTTGGAACCAGTAGTACAGAAATGCAACGTTTCCGCACTATAGCAGAGCCTTTTTCAAGCATAAAACATGTAAATTAAAGAAAATCTTTATATAGTCACCACATAAAGATGGTTAATAGATTGAGTAAAATGATTAAAACCAATAAATTAACAGATTAATCTGTAAAAGCAACGTACAGAGTAGTATACACCAGAGCGCTATAAGAGACGCCACTTCAGCATGGTGTCCCCACAGACAAGCGCACAAACGGAGACCAATTATATTCAAACATGGCCAGCGCAAGCGTCCTAAGTTATAGCGACCGTGTTAAAGCTGCATTCAGACATGGGTAAAGCCCCCACATATATGTTGTGCATTTTAAGGAAAAAAAAAGTAATGTGTGAGGTGATAAATCAGGACCGTCCTGTTCCAAAGGTTTATAAAAGTTTGCTAGGTGTATATCTAGTATATATGACATATTCCACAGCCAACAAGCGCTTAAAACCGAATAAATTAGCATTGATGCTTTATAGACCCGTCCCAGCGGCGGCACGTTAACAGTCACCTTGGAGCTTATTATCTAAGGGTGTACGTTATCAGTAATACCACCACATACATAAAAAAATGGCTTGTAAAAAATGCCATAGTTCAAGTCATGCAATATTCTGCAAATTATACATCCACGTTTATAGACGTGTTCCACCAGCCATTAATTTTATTTAGTTTATTTCCCGCGATAAGAATCTCTGCTCTCCTATTCCCGCTGATGCTCGCTCTATACTGTGTCGTTTTAATCTAGATATGAAGAGGCGGATCATTTGTATCTCTGTACAAGGTCTTTTTTTCCCCATTGTTTCGCTATATGTATATATGTATATATGTATATATGTACTTATTTAAGTTGTAGTGGAGGACAAAAAATTAGATTAAACCCTCCACACTGCAAATAATAAAGTTTATTATTGCAGAAGCCATTTGCACATCACAGCAATTCAAAGAACTGCATCCCAGAGCTCTTGTGCTACATTCCCCATATGCAGCAATGAACTCTGGGTAGGACATGCAAATGACATCTATCTCACTTTTTAGCATCCTGGGTCTGCGTTCACACAGAACCTGTCAATCAATGCCATGTCATACTAGATGGCTTATTTAGCAGAGAGCAGTTTATGCAACTGGTCAAAGCCACTCCTAGGACAGCGCTGTTTCGGGTTTATTGGACACTCTTCAGCAGGAGCTAGGCATGACCAGCTGCAGTTTAATGCTTGGCCCGTCATTTGCATATCTTACCCAGAGTTCTGTGCTGAATATGTGGAATGTAGCACAGGAGCTCTGGGATGCTGTTCTTTGAATTGCTGTGATGTGCAAATGGCTTCTGCAATAATAAACTTTATATATATTATTCTTTTATTATTAAGTTCTAACATTTTATTAATTTTGAAAGAGACCACAGATCTTCATAGGTTTTTTTAGCAATGCATAAAATACTGACTATGTAACAGATTCCCTCACATTTCGTGTTTCCGCAGTCGTCTTTTAGTGTCACGCGTTCGCCTATCGAATAAAATTTTTCCAAGGTTAGCTCGCTAGATATATATATATTATATATATATATAATATATATATATATCTCTATCACAGACTGAAGTCCAGATAGATTCTCTTATTAAGACTAGTAAATATTTTACAGCTAAGACCAACCACTTTGGTCCAATTTATTTTCCTGAAATAAAGGCTGAAATGTCCCATTAAAATAGATTTGGTAAAAAAATAAATGAAATACAAAAAAAAAAAATAGAAACGGTAAATAAATTACCAACAATTATTAGTTTTTTTTTGTTTTATTCTTACAAGGTTTGACAAGATGTTCCTAGTTACGGCAAAGGGAGATTTTATAATGAGATCTAAATCACAACGTGATGTGTTTTCGTTCCGCAAGTAAAGAAAAAAAACACGATGATATCTGAGTAAACTCAAGGTCGTCCTGTTGGCGAAGTGTATTTTAAATACAGTCCCCCTGATAACATAGGGGGGGGGGGGCGGTTAAGAACTGCGACATGAACAATGTAGTTCATGAATACTTTGTCAAGAACGCCCCATCAATGTCTGGTTTACAGATCTATATAAAGATTTATATAAAACCACACACACACACATATTAGGTCGTTTAAATGGAACTGCAGGTTGTGCAGAATGCAACTCCGAGGGCCAGGTGAGGAGAATCGTTTATCTTTGGCTGTAGGTTACATTATTCAGCATTTATGACTATAATCAAAGTGACTAGACTTTTTTTTTATTATAATTGGGTCTGTCACTGGTGTCTCCCAATGTGTAATGGTTATAATAAAAGCTGACTTCAATCTCCATGAATCTCAATTTGCACCGGGCTGAGTCGGGGAGAGCGTACGGATCTGATTGAAGAACAGATCGTAATTGAACAAATGCCTAGGGGACGTAAAACAAAATATTTGATAACATGCACGGATTCGACGCGCAAAAAAAAGGTCATATTCTGGAACGAGCCGGAGATATTTTCGAGTCTTTGAGAAATGTAGGCTGTGATGATGGATCTCTTTATATTTTTCCTACAAATCGTTACTATGTATACTATTTATATAGTATTGTAGCTTATGCCAGGGCTGAACTGGGACAAAAAATCAGCCCTGGACTTCATCTAGATCGGCCCACTTTAACTATGCAAACAAGCAAAAAAATAGTATATACTCCAACCGGATCGCTCAACCAATTGCTCTACAGATACCGGAGTTGCTGCAGCACGATTGGGTAGAGCAACACAGCAGCACTGAGGTTAAGTGCGCACCATGACTTAAGGTGAGGCGGATGTAAAGCGGGTCTCACTGGCACGGCGGCCCCAATATGAGACTGTGGCAGACTGCATCTGTCTTACAGATGGGGAAGAAGTTTTCACCTCATCCATTAACCCCTTAATGACCGCTGACATACTATGTACGTCCTGCCCACGGGTCTCCCTTAGACCCGCGGACGTACATAGTACGTCAGAGGCTCCTAACCTCCCTCCCTGCCCGGTACTTACCTCCCTCACTGGATCCCTCGCAGATCTGGCAGGGAGGAAGCCTGCCCATGTGATTTAGATGGGCCGGCAAGCTCGATAACGTCACCGTGCTGCGTGGTGACATCATCAGCAGGCGCCTCCATTGTATTCAATGGAGGGGAGGGTGGCTCGTTCGGAGCCCTCTATCTCCCCAGCCATTGAACCTAGAGTGTTGTAAGTTGTACCGCTGGAACGGGGAGAGTCTCCCCTTTTCAGCGGTGTGCAGCATTAACAATTTTGCTGCCGGATTGCGATTCGGCGCAACTTTGCGCCAAATCGTGATTCAAACCTGGAGGGGGCTGACATTGTGGATGTCGGCCAAGCCTCCAGGTCACCCCCCACCCACTGATATCCCCACCATATGTGTGGGGATGTCAGTGGGCCAGTTAACCACCTAGCTGCCAAGGGGAGATAGGGGGATCCTTTGGATCCCATTCTCTCCCGATCCGTGGCAGCTAAAGGGTCATGCTGGACATCATTGGAAAGGCCTGATCATGGCCTTTCCAATGATACCAAACATGACTAGGTTCATTGTAAAAAAAGCTAAAAATAAAAAAATTAAAGAAAGTTGGGGTTTTGTTTTTTAAAAAAATGTTGTCTGTGGGGGTTTAGTTAAATAGAACCTAGGCTGTCATCTAAAAATAATGAGCATAAAACAGTCAGAATGAGCTCAGCGCACATAGGTGAACTGGCTCAGCAATGAAGGGGTTAAAAAGCAAAAACATGTAAAAATTGGGTATTTCTATTCTCGGGACAGAATTCTGAAACTATTTAGCCAGGGTCTTTCTTGGTGGTTGTAGATGTTGCGGATTAAAGTACGAAAAAGTGGATTTTTACAATTTTTTCATCATATTTCATTTTTTTTATAGTAAGTTATTCGATATGATGGAAATAATAGTATTTTTAGAAAGTCCATTTAATGGTGGGAAAAACGGTGTATAATATGTGTGGGTTGCATAAACGAGTAAGAGGAAAATTTGAGCTAAACACGAACAGCGCAGAAACGTAAAAACAGCAGCCGTCACTAAAGGACAGATTTGTGTAAAACCGCCCGGTCACTAAGGGGTTAAGGGCAGTGCGAGCGTTGAACCAGCATTCACACTGACCCACTGAGCCATCGGCCCACTGGAAATCTCCCTGTAGTTTCTGTAGGTACATGCCTGCCTTATACACATATTTGTTTAGGGATGTGCATGGCTGAAAATTTTTAGTTTAGTTTTGTTTCGTTTCGTTTTTAAATCACTTTGTTTTTGGAATTTTGTAAGTAATTCTGTTTCGTATTTCGTTTCATTTAGTTTCAGATTGATTTGAAATATTGAATTGATTCGAATTTCATATATTAATTCGATAGTTGATATCAATTCGAATTTTGGATCACTAGATAAAACCCCAATTAATCAAATTCTGCTGTTAAAAGAAAAGCTAGGGTTAAATTTTAAGCTGTGTCACAGATTTAGTATTTGAGTCAAATTAAACAGTGAAACAAAATTAATTTGTTTCATAAAGTCCTTTGCCGACTATTACTTCTATTGTAAGTTAAGATCAATTCGATAGTTGATATCAATTTGTAAGTTAAGATTAATTCGATAGTTGATATCAATTTGATAGTTCATTTCAAACTCAATAGTTGATATCAGTTATTCAATTTTTTCTGTTACGATGAAGGCACAGTGTAAAATGAAATAAATTCGTTATATACTGTTTCGTTTCAAATTCGTTTCGTATCGATTCTTTATTCGGAAGTACTTCCGAATACGAATTATCAAATTCCGTTCCAAATTCCGAATTTTTCTGAAACGAATGCACATCTCTAATTTATATGTTACGAGTAGAGTTCGGAATTGTGTAAAGATAGCTCTGTGTGTTAGGGTTAGTATCGTTGCACCACCAGTGTTTCAGTCAAAGCTTTTCAGTTTTTCAAAATCCCGAAGTATATTCACCGATGTTGGAAACAATGGTGGAACAGCACTAAATGGATAACAGACACAGGTTAAAGAATAGGGATTAATCCCTTTAAAAAGTTTTTGGTTTTTGCTATATAATTTGCTGCTTCCAAAATCATTCAATAGCTAAGAGGTAAAATGAGTCCAGGTGGTAGATGGAACAATAAAATGACAGTCCTGCCACTCTTGGTACAGTTTAACTCAGGTGTAAAAGGAATTTCTGATGCATTTCTGTGTAATGATTTCTAGACCATGATCACTGTAATTTATCTTTCAAAAAAGACATTCTTGCACTTCTCTTGAGCCGAAATAATACATAGTGTGTAAGACTTTCTGATCACATGATATAATGGCAGAACAGCACTTGAACAACAGAAGGCTATTTTTAGTTTTATTTTATGGACCGTGCGCCCAGTGTTAATCTTTGATAAATGGTGGCCTACTCTAAATAGCACTTTGTAGGATTGAAGTCTAGATTAATCTTTTCATGAGAATCACAATGTTTTGTGCGATTTTATAATGGCTTACCTGTTTTGTGTTTTTCTGTTGTTGTTCTAAATGGGTTAGTATTATTATTTCATTGTGACGGTGTGGTTGAAATCAGAGAATATAAACTTTTTTCAATGACGTCTTCCTCGGATCTGTGTATGATACCTTGGATAAACCTCGCATTACACAAAGAGCTTGTTATTTGGAGTGATCTCTGAATTTCAGTGAATGATTGTATTTAAAGTTGTGCATTTCAAATTTGAAAGGGTCTGTCACTTCACTGTTATTAGCAATGCATTATGCTTTTACCGGACAGTCACAACCATTGGCCATTTCAAATTAAATATTATTCCGTTTGCAAACAAGAAAAGCCAGTGTATACAGTACATACGATAAAAGAAAGCAATACTAGAACAATATGAAACAGGAACACAAGGGTTTACTGTTGTGTTGGCACCCCTCATTGTCGCTCCACCGCTCGGTCTGTGGCTCGGCAGTGGTCTGCAGTACCTTGCTCATCGTTGTCCTGCTCCCACCTCATCTTGGATGACGCTTATCATCCTTGCTCCATCTCTCACACACAATATGGATTTGGATGTGAAACGGCAAAACTGTGCGCCACTGAATAGCCGCTCTCAGCGTCATGATGCCAACACTCATTCGTCATCGCGTCAATACCGTAGTTGGACAATTTGGTGCACTCAGATGATGCCAGAGTAGGAGAGGTAGTCTGCACCTACATAAACCTTGACCAGATGGATGGTCACTGCCCTGTTGTGGTCCTTCGTAGTTCCCAATAGCTTGGTTAGATTTATTTCTCTTATATTGTATACCGACCTGGCCAGTTCTTTTGACCACATCTCTGTCTGTTTCCCAGTGTCTTGGCCCAGCAACTTTCTCTGACCACATCTCTCTTTCTATCTGATATTTTAACAAGTGGGTTATTCCTACTGATCATGTCTCTATCTAATATTTTGCTACCAACCCGGCTGTTTCTCCTGTCCAGGTCACCTGCTGATCTTTTGTGTACCGAATCGGCTGTTTCCTTCTGACCATGTCTCTCTCTGTTCCTCTGAGATGATCAGCCATTTTAAGGACTAGTAATGCCTCTATCTGTTTTCTTCTCTCACCCTGAACCCAAGACACCTTTAAGTCAAGTCATTTTAGGACTGGTAAACGGTTCTGGGACTCGGTGCCCTTCTCCTGTCATCATAGCTAGATTTAGCCGTTATAGGGCACACATAGCATATCTGAGATATACTGACTGATGGATAAACTCCCTCTTAATAGTCAATGCATGTAAAAAATGAAAGAAATGCAATTGATATCTCAATCTCCACAGTGATCAGTATCGAGAAAAAGGATCCACACCTCCAAGGATTGTAATATCCAAAATCTTTAATTCCAAAAAGGCAGTATAAAGATATTAAAACACAATATTAAACACACCCAATGCGTTTCGTCGTACCGTGGTTCGCCACTGTGGAAGAAATGTCTCCTGTACAGTAAATAACAGTTTTAAAAACCACCAAAAATGGATGCAGAGAAAGTAATTAAGTGCACACTAACTTAAAAATGAAAATATTTAGTTATGTACTTTATATGAAGTATTGCGGAATGCTAACGCTGCCATCCAAGAGTAGTGAGAGGTGAGTATGGGACTGATTTTTTTGTGTTCTTACACATAGGCATATATGTTAGTGAGCAGGAGATCACAGGTTCAATGAATGACATTGAAGGATCAATATGCAATACAAATTGCTAAAGAATGCAAGTTTATTTATTTATTTATTTATAAAGGATTTTACCAGGAAGGATACATTGAGATTTCTCTCGTTTTCAAGTATGTCCTGGGTTCAAGAACATTGACATGTTGCAGAAATACAAAGTAATAAAATGCAAGATTTAAAAAAAACCCACAAATATACAGATTAACAGAAAATAAATATGTAGGAAATATAGTCACTATGTTACATGTTTACAGGTGCAATCTGTATATAGTTACATGTTTACAGGTCCATTCTGTATATAGTCACTGTGTTACATGTTTACAGGTACATTCTGTATATAGTCACTGTGTTACATGTTTACAGGTGCAATCTGTATGTAGTCACTATGTTACATGTTTACAGGTGCATTCCGTATTGAGGTATGTTAACAGGGATCTCTTAAGGGACTTTAGACTGGGGGAAGATTTGATGGCGTCTGGGAGGTTATTCCATAATTGCGGCGCCCTGTAGGAAAATGAGGATCGAGACACTTTCTTTTCGTATTGTGGTATTGCAAGTAAGGTGCAGGTCCTGGATCAGAGGTTATAGGATGAGGGAACTGCTGGGGGAAGCAGCCTATTCAGGTAGGGTGGTAGCTTCCCAGAAAAGCTCTTAAACACCAGATTGGAACGGTGAAGGGTGCATCTAGATTCCAGTGACGGCCAGTTTAGTTCTTTTAACATGTCACAATGGTGGGTCATGTAGTTACATTGTAACACAAAGCGTCAGAATGAGTTATACAATGTAGTAAGTTTCTGGAGTTACTAAGTTTAATATTTCAGATTCAATTCAAGACTTGATGCACTAGATAGATAGACAAGATAGCACAGCTATATTTACAAATGCATTATATGATGATTACCCTTGTTTTTGGTATGGGAAACTGCCAAACTGAGTATAGCCAAGAAGATGATTTCGACCAGAGGTGGGACAAAGTCATTGTTTTGCAAGTCACTCATAACACACAAGTAAGTCTCAAGTCTTTGTATTCAAGCCTAGACAAGTCTAGGCCAAGTCCTCAGCTTTAGGCTTCAAGTATCCAACAAGTCATTACTGCTCTGTGCATGATTACATTTCAGAGCATTAATTTTTCAGGAAAGACTTTAAAATATGTTTATCTTTCCTCACTTCAATTTCATATGAGATTAAAAATGTGAAATTGTGACGTACACTTAGGGTCCTATTACATTCCTAACGTTAATGTTAGCATTGGTGTGCCTAGCGTGGGCGCGCCATATTACAACCGAACGCTGACAAGTTGAATAACACTAATTACTGTCTGGCTGCTGTTAATCCGAAAGCTAACCACAGTTAGGACCTGGTGCTGATGGATTCCGCTTCTGTGGAATCCATCAGCACCAGCCAAAAATCCCCCCAAAAATCAGATACTCCCATCCCGCGACGAGAACAGCGGCTCCAACCGCTTCTTCTGGCCACCGGGAGCAGTGAGAGGCTGGGAGAAAAAAGTCCCCCAGTCTCCCTCTGCGAATCACTACACTGACCTGCCAGATCTCATGAGGCGAGATCATGCAGGTCATGTGACTGGCAGCGTTAGCCTCAATGGAGTCCTATGGACTCCATGGAGAGGATGCTTGCGGCGGTGCTTAGCGTTCCCGTGAGCATCCGGCGGCTTAGCCTCGTGTAATGGTGCAGGCTGCTGTATTAACACGTGCACCATAATATCACGGTAAAAGGGGACGCTAAGGAGAAACCTGCAGGCGCAGGTTTTTCTCCTTTGCCTCCCCATTTTAGTGTAGGATTGTAATGTGGGCCTTAGTAAGGACAAACTGTGAAAAAAACCTGTATTTATTGTTAACGAAGAATAACAAAAAATATTATAGAAATAACACAATTGCCAAGAACCAAAGTAAATGAAAAATGCTCTGCTGTCATACTTTGAGTGGGGGAATGAATGGTTGAAACAGTGAGAGCTGTTTTCTTTGGACCCTATTATTTATTGCACTTGCAAAATATTAAATTCTCCAAATGTTTGTCAGACATCTGTTCACAATGAGGTCATAGTATGATGCCTCCATGCCTGGTTTTAGAAGGTATAATGACTTTCCTAGTCATAGGGCTTATGTCCAAGTCAAGCCTTGAGCCATTGCTGTCAAAGTCTAAGGCAAGTCACAAGTCCCCTTTGAACATGTTGAGTCACAAGTCATCATATATGTGACTTGAAGCAAAGTCGTCTGACTCATGTCTTCACCTCTGTTTTTGACAACACTCACTCACAGATCTGCTCCATAGTGCACATGATCCTCGGATTTTGCCACATCCAGAATGTCCAAGAAATCAAGAAGTACCAGCACGTGTGGTCTATGTTGAAGTGTCTTTTTATTAGATGCTTTTCACACTAGAATAACAGCAACATTTCAGCCTACTGGTTTTACCAAGCTTGACAAAAGCCAGTAGGCTGAACGGTTGCTGGTAACGTACTGTGTAAAGCATCTAATAAGAAGACTCTTAAACAGAGACCAC
This sequence comes from Leptobrachium leishanense, assembly GCA_009667805.1. Taxonomy (NCBI): domain Eukaryota; kingdom Metazoa; phylum Chordata; class Amphibia; order Anura; family Megophryidae; genus Leptobrachium; species Leptobrachium leishanense. Next base: position 526,649,389 of record CM019063.1, on the reverse strand, counting down.
ACGTGATGGTACTTCTAGGTTTATCACTACTAGGCTAGTGATTGAAAGAATTGATATTTTTAATTTCCTGTATGAATATAAATGTACAGTTGTGTTCAAAATTATTCAACCCCCAATGCTGTAAAGGGTTTTAGGAAATTTAGTGTACATTTGTAATTGTATTCAGAATGAAATCCTACAAGGACTTTTTAAAGAACCATATGCAACTAAAATGACATCAATTGGTTTTGTAATACAGTAGTAAATGTTTCTTTTGTGAATTCTTCATTGACACAATTATTCAACCCCTTAAAGACTCCCACTCTGACGTACAGAGGTTCATTCAAGTGTTTTCAATCAGGTATTGAAAACACCTGTGGATGTCACGGAGCAGCAATAAAGCATAATAAGCACCAATTAGGCAGCTTTAAAATGACTGTGATACTCAGCTCCTTCTAGACATTAACTGGTGTGGTTACAAACATGGTGAAGTCAAGAGAATGGTCCAGGAAGACAAGAGAAGAGGTGATTACTCTTCACAGGAAGGGCAATGGCTATAAGAAGATTGCAAAGATGTTAAACATACCAAGAGAGACCATAGGAAGCATCATTCGTAAATTCAAGGCAAAGGGCACTGTTGAAACGCTACCTGGTCGTTGCAGAAAGAAGATGCTGACTTCGACTGCTGTGCGCTACCTGAAGCGTAGAGTGGAGAAAAGTCCCCGTATGACTGCTGAGGAACTGAGAAAAGATTTGTCAGATGTGGGTACTGAAGTTTCAGCTCAGACAATACGGCGTACACTGCGTAATGAAGGCCTCCATGCCAGAACTCACAGGCGCACCCCCTTGCTGTCTCCAAAGAATAAGAAGAGTCGACTGCAGTATGCCAAAAGTCATGTGGACAAACCACAGAAGTTTTGGGATAGTGTTCTGTGGACTGATGAAACAAAATTAGAACTGTTTGGGCCCATGGAGCAACGCTATGTTTGGAGGAGGAAGAACAAGGCCTATGAAGAAAAGAACACCTTGCCTACTGTGAAGCATGGCGGGGGGTCAATCATGCTTTAGGGCTGTTTTGCTTCTGCAGGTACAGAGAAGCTTCTGCGTGTGCAAGGTACCATGAATTCTCTTCAGTACCAGGAGATATTGGATGACAATGTGATGCAGTCCGTCACAAACCTGAGGCTTGGGAGATGTTGGACCTTTCAACAGGACAATGATCCCAAGCATACCTCCAAGTCCACTAGAGCATGGTTGCAGATTAAAGGCTGGAACATTTCGGAGTGGCCATCGCAGTCACCTGACTTAAATCCGATTGAGAACCTCTGGTGGGACTTAAAGAAAGCAGTTGCAGTGCGCAAGCCTAAGAATGTGACTGAACTGGAGGCTTTTGCCCATGACGAATGGGCGAAGATACCCGTAGATCGCTGCAAGACACTTGTGTCAAGCTATGCTTCACGTTTAAAAGCTGTTATAACTGTAAAAGGATGTTGTACTAAGTACTAAGATTGAATTTCACTTGGGGGTTGAATAAAACTGATAATGATGTGAGCACAGAAAAGACATTTGTGGTTATTTCATTATAAATGTTATGTTATATTTGTCTGACCTACACGTGCCTCTTTGATTTAATTGTAAGCAAGATGACTGAATGATCAAAATCAATGTCAAACTGGCCAAAACACTCAATTTCAGTGGGGGTTGAATAATTTTGAACACAACTGTATTGTGATTCAAATATGTACTGTAGTAAATATATTGGGCTGTGGTTTCCCCCCTCCCTTTCATAGCACGTGATTCTGTTAGGAATGTTGGGAAAGTGAAAAAAAGATTTCTCTGAACCATACATGGTAATAAGTGTTTCTTTGTTGAACTGTGTTGGCCAAATTCTGACGTGGAAATATATCTGTATACTGATTGGCTGTTATATCACATTCCTGTTTGGGGCAGAAATGAAACCCTGTCTATGACGAACGCTCCTATTGGATGTTTAAAATCTAATAAATTGGTCTGTCTAACAAAGAAAAAGTCAGACATGATGATGAACGCTGTACATTGTGTGTAGCTGATTTGAATGTCTCCGCTATAGCGTAAGCGCGCGTCTTTCTTTATATTTTCTTATTTGAGAAGGAACTTGCAGATGTTTATTGGAATTCCAATTATGGTAATTATAAATAGGAAAACTGATTTTGGTTGGTTAAAGTTATTATTTAACAGTGATATATTATAATATAAATTTTTAGAAGCAATTGCATTCACGCTCCTGAAAACAAAATAGTTTGGAGGTTATTCAAGAGGCACAATTTGTTTCCCTAGTTTGGAAAATCATAAAGGGTTAGTCAAAGAGAGCTGAACTGGCCCCAAATTTCACGGAATGGTGAAATTCCTGGTGGAATTTCGGTGCTCCTTGAATAACCCCTATAGTTGTTGCAATGGTGGCAAATGTTGGTGTTTTACAAAAGGGAAAATTAAATAGCGGCAAGAGAAGATTCACCGATGAAGCTTACTCTACTCTTTGGTTTTGTGTCCTTGAAACACCGAAGTGTATTATTGTTGGAAAAATGGCAAGTTTCGACGTTGTTTGCAGCTACAGCTTTTTGAATATCCCTCTATGTAAACAATGGAACACAAACCGATATCTGATTTCAATAATTGTTTCTGACCGGTGTCTTTTTTTTAAATTGGAATCCTAGAGGGAATCTTTTTATGTTCTTTCCAATGACGAAAACCACTCTTTTCACCTTTTCATTTATACAGATGCCTTGTTTAGAGGCTTTTTTTCCCCTGCATTTATTGTAACTGAGGTTTGCAGGGCAGCACTATACATTTTTTATGAGCACTCTCCATGACCTGTGTTTTTCTTTATTTTATGTTTACACTGATGATGAAGACAGGCTGCTCTACGGACATTCATTTTTTTTTGCCACCCATTTGATGCAGTGTGACCTTACACAGCAGTCCTTTCTCATTTCGAGTTTAGACATGCATTGCAAGCTGGCTGATGTTAACAGCATGGGACCGGTTAGATTCATTTTTTAAATAGAATGTTCTAATGTTTCTTTTTCTCTTTGACCCCTTTGGGGACCCAGAGAAATAAGCAGCACCTTACAATTTATTCTTTAATAAGTACGTCCATGTTTGTACTCCGAAATTACCGAATTCTCATTCTAAGGGTTGAATTTTATTAAAAAAACTCAAAACCTCTAGCACATGACAAACTATGGTCCCCGGTTAGAATGAACCAGTAAAAAGGGAGGCATTAAATAATTGTGAGCAAAAAATGTGTAAAAATTAGGAGCGAAAATTTTAAAACCAGGCGCTCCATTAGTGGTACAAGGAGCAGCTTTATTTGGATAATGTGAACAGCAAGGGTTCGAAGAAAGTGTGGTATCCTGCACACTGTATTTGAAATAAACAACAAAGGGTGCTCACCATCAATAAGGACTTTTCAACTGTCCTAAACAAACCATAGTAATACAACAATAGAAATGGCACACCTGAATTATATAAGAAGTAAAAATAATTCTTTATTGAATACAACAAACAATGGGCTCTATTACATTCTTTGCGCAAAAACGCTTGCGCAGCGCGTTAATTTGTGCGCGAAGCGTTAAACGTTAACGCGCGTAAATTAACGCTGGTATTACAATCCGAGCGCATTTATTCATCCATCAAAAAATAATGCGCATAAAAAAGACACGCAAAACGCACACGCATTAACGCTGCGCACAGAAATCGGTGTGTGGACTGTTTTTTCACGCGATTCAGCCAATCAGGATTAAGAACCACAATTGTCTCCCGTTAAGTTTTTTGCGCCTGTCAATCTGAGTATATATGCTGCAGCAATAACAAAAACACACACAACTTTTAAATTTTATTGTTTGGGTATGCGTAGAATGTGTAACTATACTTTGCTGTATTTTTTTTTTCGGGCTGGTGTATTTGGTTTCGGCCAGGACGTTCAGATTTGCCGTTACCACCAGCTTTTAAAAGACGTTAAAATTATGCGCGCAAACGCTGTGCATTAAATCCTGCGCATAGATTCTAATACCATCCGCGTACCAGCACACAAACGCATTTGCGCTCACAATGTTAAGTATAGGACGCGTGCAGTTCAGTACGCTCGCGCAGCGTTTGCGCAGGTTCACCCCCGGTAGACAATTACGTGCGTTTGTTGCGCTGACATTGTAATACGACGTTCGCAAAGAATGTAATAGAGCTCTAAGTGTATATATAAATATATATATATCAGAGCAGCCAAACTGATATTTGAAGCAATTTTCTACACTTCTAGGTTCAAAGAGTAGCCAAAATACCACATGCACAAAAAATACCTAACTGCAAGAAGCACCAGGTGACGACGTAATAAATAAATAGAGGCAGCTAAATCACAATATGGGTCAACACAAACCAATTCCCAGACGCAGAGGCAAGGTTCCCAATGTATCGGCGACAGTTCGCCTTTATCAAGGGATAAACGAACAGCAAGGTTTCGGTCATACGAATGGCCTTTGTCAAGATCAGATGGCCTGAAACATTGCTATTTATCTTACCCAAATAAAGCTGTTGTTTATACAGCATGTGGAGGACCTGAACTCCCTTTTTTTTTGCTCCCAATCTGGATATTGGGGCTGGCTTTACAGGACTTTATTAGAGCAACCACAATTGGAGCACTATTTTATATAAACGTAATACTAAGTGCCTAGGTAAGCTCCATGTATATACTAATGAAACAATGTGAATGTGACGGTGCTGGAGAATGGAGTTTTCTCTTTTTCATTTGTAATTACATAAATGATAAGCTGTATATGCACCACAGTTGAAATCTGTGATCGTATATAATGTTTGTTGTGTAATTTATCACACCTTCTCCGTCCCTTTTATTTTTCCTTTTTCAATCCTGTTAAAAATTCTGCTCTCCTAGAATAAATTCACATTATTTGCTTTCTCTGAGATAGTCATGAGGCTCTCTTCCATAAACCTTTGAAATGCTTAAAAAAACAAAATATTACACAGATCAAAATAATATTTTTTAATACACTCCATTAAAAATGTTATTCTCCAAAGATGTGAAGAGTGATTTTGTGTCTCTATAATAATAATTTCTAACGTGCTTCTGTCTTTGAATAGCAGGCAAGTTGAGTGACAGCAGAACTATTAGAAACTTTTATTAAAGGGGCACTCCAAACCCTGTGACTAATTAATGCACATTAAGGTTGCGGTCACACGAGCGTGCGTGCGTCCGTGTGACCCCTCCTCCCTGTGTCCATCGCAGCTTTCTGACGGCTCGACGGGGAGGGCCACATGGTGTAGATTGTGCACTAGTTGCGTGTGCGACACTGGACGTGCTGAAACCCTTCCCTGTTGAAAAGCTGTGACGCGCGTGCGACGGGGCTACAAAGTGCAATCCTCCATAGATCGAGCTTTGTAGTGCTGAGCGCATTAACTGCCCTCAGCGAGGTGGCCACATGGGCATCAGAATGGAAGGAATGTCCACCCTCAAGGCCGTTCCTTACACTCTCAAATGCGCTCGTGTGAACGCAGCCTAAACGGTTACAATGACCCGAGTGTCCTCCCTCCTTCCCTCTCTCCTTAAAGTGAAGAGGACTAGCTCCACCCAGGAAACTAAGATCAGAGGGTGCTGATCAGACTTTGTGTAAAATGTACACTAGTTCATTACTGTCTCAAGCCAACGACTCCCAATGCACTCACCTTGAGAGCCAATGGACTGGCTGGATGCTCACTTGATCATCCAGCCTCCCCGAAGGTCACATGACAGCTACAGCTTGGTCATGTCTTGGTCTGAGCCAAGGGAGCTCAGTGCTGGATTCAGGGGGAGTTTTACACTAACTAAAGGGTTAACCCTAGAACATCCCTGATACTCTAGCCACCTTGACCACTTAAGTTAATTTAACTGGACATGGTGGGAGGAGCATGTACCCCCTTCTCATGACCCTCTGGCTTTCTATAGTCACAGGCACAGTTCTTCAGAATGGAAGCCTATGCTCCTCTAGGAAACTGACCATCGACAGCCGCAGGACAACCTTCTGGAGGCCGTGGTGCCCCAGAGTCAAAATTACATCAGTACGTACTAGCATCTCACAATCACCAACCTAGATACCATTGCCTCTTAATGCAGAAAGATTGCAGAGTGACATCTGACATGCTGCATGTGCTTTTTGTCACTCATGCACCAATCATTTTGGGGTTGGTGTCAAAGCTGTATACCTGTAGCCAGGCGCCGGCACCTGGAAGAGCTTCTAAAAAGACCACAGCATGGGAGAAAAGATAGTTTTTTGCAGTTCTTGCAAATAAACCAATGGAGTCTACAAGGGTTCATTAATTCATCTTTCTGATGTTCTTCTCTCTTTTTACTTATATATTTATGTTTTGCCTAGAGCGGTGGGGGCAACAGCCTTGGCCTTTAGATGTTTTGAAACTATCAGGGTTATTCAAAGAGATCCAAATGGCTGGAGAAAGGTAACCGAACGCTGAAAATCTGCGTTCGGTTACCTTTCTTGGCCATTCGGCTATCCAGAGAGCAGGCAATTTGCCAAATCCTGGCGAATTGCCTGCACATACGGTGCCTGTTCGGTGCCTGTTCGAGGGCAGTGAAATCCCCATAGAGAAGCACTGCTTTGTCTATTCAGAGAACACAAACCAGCAGTGAAAGGTTCCCGAAATGCCCTGCCATTCGGTGGTTTAATTCGGCAAGTTTATTCAGGAGAATCCCATAGGCTTCAATGTTAATAATATTCCCGTTTTAATTCAATATCTAATAAACCGTTCATTATAAAATTCTGCAGTAAAGAGTCTCTTTATTTATAGATTTTTTAGGATATTTTATGCATTTTCTGGATTTTTTTATTTTTTTAAAAAGTCCGATTTTATTTTTAACTTTACTTATTTTTTCTGTAACAGCCCTCTTTATTATCATTCCCTGGACCTCATATGTAAATTTCAGACATTTTCGCTCAGTAGTTTCTTTTCAAACAGTGTTTCACTTTTCAAACATTCATGCAAACTGTTTTCTTAATTTATTCACTTCACTCGTCTGCGGTGTCGGGTTTTTCTCGGCTTTTTCCGGAGGCTTCGCTGCGTGTGATCGGCTCCTGCTCGGGTTTTTCCGGCATCTTCGACGGGTTAATCCAGATGTTTTTGTGGGTTTTCGGCGTGCATTCGCCAGGTTTTGCGGTTAGTTTTCGTCGGGTTTGCGGTAGCTTTTCCCTGCAATTCGGGGACCCTGTGGTGCTTGCTGAATACACCGCATGGTCACCGAAATGGGATCGGCAAAACAAACCGAATCGAAGAGAACAAAAAGTCACCGAACGTGCGGTAACTTTTCGAATCTCTTTGAATTACCTTGTATATTTCCCATGGATCTACACCAGCCTATTGATTGGCTGAGCATCATGGGAGAGGCCATTCCAAAACATCTGGAGGGCCAATGTTGCTGACCCTATGCCTAGGGTGTCCCTTCATGTTTGCCAGTAGGCAGCCTACTAATAAGTCTTTCCTATATAATTGAATTGTATTTGTGAATTGTGGTGCTGGTTTCATTTTGTTCTTGTCTGTTGTGTAAATGTTGAGAGTGTTAGTTTGAATATGCTGATAAATTGATTTGCTGGCATTTGCAGACAATCAAAAGATTACTAGAATAACAGCAACATGCCTGGATAAGACGAGCTGGGTCTGTGCCGGATGGAATATACAGCTTTTTTCCCTTATTCCCGTCTGTTTAATGATACTTGGAGACAGTTCACTGTTTTAAATTCATTTTCGTTTTATAATTGCATTATATGGCAGCGCCGTGTTATTAACGGCTCTACAACAAATAAGGGAAGGTTTTTGGGCGTTGATTAAAGATTTGTAGTTCGGTGTCACGTCTCTTGGCATATGTCTTGTCCATTTTTTTCTTATATTTGAAAAAGCAAATCTGTGATAAAGTAAGTCTTGCCATGTCTAGATTTTTGTAAGGAGACTCATGTCTAGATTTTTGTAAGGAAAGTCTCCATAACGTCAGGACTTGAAGTGCCCAAGCAAGCCATAATGATTAAGGAGTGAACTGTTATAAGAGCTCTATTCATTAATCCCACCAGTTCCTGTCCTATTCCAGCAGTCACAGACGTTGCTTGAGGCTGTCTACTCTAAATTAAAGCTTTCTGTTCTTAGTGTCTTTCACTGACCCTTTATGTCCTCAATTACGCAATAATGCATGCCTCGAGCATGTCTCCAGCATGGAATTCTATGGACTTGCCTCGAATATGTCTCAATGAAGTTCTGTGAACTCGCCTCCAGCATGTCTCCATGGAGTCCTATGGACTCGCCTTCGGCATGTCTCCTTGGAGGTCGGTCTATGGACTAGCATTTGGCATGTCTCAGTGGAGTTCTCTGGACTCGCCTCTGAAATGTCTCCATTAAGTTCTATGGACTTCTATGGAATATGTTCTCATGGACCTATATGCACTCGCCTTCAGCATGTCTCCATGGAGTCCTATGTACTCGCCTTCGGCACGTCACCATTGAGTGCTATGGACCCACCTCGAGCATGTCTCCATGGACTGCTATGGACTCGCCTCGAGTATGTCTCCCTAGACTTCTATGGACTCACTCCAGTATCTCTCCTTGAAATTTTATGGACTTGCCTCGAGCATGTATCCCTGACGTTCTATGGATTGACCCCTGGCATGTCTCCATGGAGGTCTATGGACTTGCCTTGAATATGTCTCTATCGACCTCTATGGGCTCGCTCCAGTATTTTTCCTTGCATAATATCACTTGAATGGAATATACCTGTATTTATATGAAATTATAAGATTGTTATATACTTTATAGTAATGTCTTTACATTTTACGTAAAGATAGAAGCATATGCTTTTTCATTCATATGTAGATACAGGCAAGTAACACAATACAAAGCAATATTGATGCTTTCATTGTCTGGATACACTGGTGTTATTTTTTGTTTTCTGTTCTCATGCATTTTGCTCGCACAAACATTTAAGCATTCAATGCCAACATATAGATACAATAATGAAAACAAATCTATTTTCACTGTGTAGAAATTACATTTTGAACAGGTGCTTGAAGATAAAATCATATTCTTGTCATTGGGCATAAAGAAAATATAAAGCAAAGTATAATGGAGAGTGGATCCGTTGTTATTTTAATTAACAGAATGGATTTTTTTTGTATATGTATGTATATACAGTATATATATAAGGGTTGTGGTGGAGGACAAAAAGTGAGATAAAAAGCTTCCACGCTATAATTAGTTTGTTTATTATTGCAGAAGCCACCTGCACATCACAGCAATTCAAAGAATTGCATCCCAGAGCTCCTGTGCCACATTCCCCATGTGCAGCAAGGAACTCTGTGTAGGATATGCAAATGACCCCTGTCTCGCTTTTCTGCATCCTGGGTCTGTTATTACACAGAACCCTAAAATCAATGCTATGCCACACTGTGGCTTTCTAGCAGAGATAAGGTTTATGCAACTGGTCAAAGCCACTCCTAGAACAGCGCTGTTTCGGGTTTGTTGGACCCTCATCAGCTAGGGTTACAAGGGTTGTGGTGGAGGTCAGAAAGCGAGATAAAAAGTCTCCACGCTATAATTAGTTTGTTTATACCCAGAGTTCCTTGCTGCACATGGGGAGTGTAACACAGGAGCTCTGGGATACAATTCTTTGAATTGCTGTGATGTGCAAGTGGCTTCTATATATATATATATTACATACAGTGGCTGGAAAAAGTATGTGAATCCTTTGGAATTAGTATTCTATGAAATGACCATAAACTGTAATCACATCTGCATCAGAGTCACACCAATAGAGAAACGTGTTGTGCTTAAGCTAACAGCACACTAACAATTATAATCTTTTACAGGGCTATTCAGAAAGAGGTGAAAACCTTGAGAATGACTGGAGAATTGAAAATTCTAGGTCAAAATAGTCAAACCAGAAAAAAATTCTCCCATTTATCTCACTTTCCAAATTGGCTATTTGGTCTAGATTGTTCATTCTCCTGGCAATTCTCAAGGTTTTCACCTCTCTCTGAATAGCCCTGTGTGTCTTGTATTGAACACATCCCAGTATATATTCACAGTGTGGAAAAAGTAAAAGTCCATATGGATATAATAGCTAGTTGATCCTCCTTTGGCAGCAAAAACCTCTAACTGAAAATACTGATAGTGGAGAGAGGGTTGGGGGCACTCAGAAAATAGAAGTGAAAGGGAGATACACAGGGAAGAGAGGGTGAAGGGGTCACACAGGGAAAATTGTGGGACGTGGATATACTGGGAAGACAGGGGCAAGTGGGACACACGGGAGAGAGGAGAAATGGGACACATGGGAAAGACAGGGGAATGGGAGACACAGGGAAGAGAGAGTGAATGGGACACACAGGGAAGACAGGGGATGAGACACAAAGGGAAGAGAGGGGGAGGGAGACACACGGGTTAAGAGAGGGAATGGGACACACAGGAAAGAGAGAGAGAATGGGACACACAGGGAAGAGAGGGGGAATGGGACACACAGGGAAGAGAGGGGGAATGGGACAAACAAGGAAGAAAAAAGGGAAGAGGATGCACATCCCGAGGGGAATTGGACATACTGGAAAGAAAGGGGGAGGAGTCACGTAGGGGAGAGAGGGGGAAGTGGGCACACATAGAACTTAGAACTTTCATTCCTTATTTCCTGTTTTTCAGCTTTTTTTTATATTACTCTTGAATGTCAAGGAAACAATGCAGAAATACACCAATTAAATAATTATACACCAATCAGAATCTTTATATAATAATAGTTCTTAGTTTTAATAATGTTTAATTGCACATTGATGATAGGGTCGAACATTCCAGCGCATGAACAATGGCTGCGTCCCTATGAATCACGCGTGGCTAAAATGATTGCATGTTTGGTGTAAACAGTTTGGTCTTGTAAACACCTTAAATATCCAGTCTTTTCATGCCGTACGTGTCAGCTTTCACCAGCTAAATGCACAGCATAGCGGTAACTCATTTCAGACTGTCAGTGTATTTGGAGCATATTATACACGTCTCTCTCTTTCTTTCTTTTTTCTATATAATGGAAAAATAAACCATACTATTCTTTCTTTTCTTTTTTTAGAACGGAACAAAACATCCTTTTGTGTACATTAAAGCAGCGCGATAAGAAACGCGTCGGGTTCTTTAGATGTCTGAAAAATATACAATTTCGGTACACAAGCTCATGACTGCCCTTGTCATCTACGTCTTTATCTAGCTGGATCAATGGTCTGCATTATGAGCATTCACTATGGGTTTCTGGTGGTATTTCTTTTATCCAGTATCCATTATAGAAGCTGAAAAAGGAGGAAAAAAATAACCATTTCTGAATTTGCGTCGCCTCCATCCTTTTGACTGTGTTTTGTCTTGAGTATTTATTCCACCTCGCTCCATTCTACGTCTTTCGAATCAGTGGTAGCGCAGAGATCAATTATTGCAGTAGGGGAATGTGGAGTCGCACACTGGCACGGCGTCTTGGTCGCACGCTGCACCTTTAAACGCGTTATCATCACAGGAACCATGTTGATTACACTAGATTGTCAACGCAAGTCGGGTCTATTGAGATCCAAAGTAATGGGTAAAATGGAACAATTGAGCTTCTTTTTTTCCGCCTCCGAGAAGATTTCCACCTCCGATTGCCTTTAAATGAACAGTGAATAGACACCTGTTCTTCTGAATCTTGAAAGGCCCCAGTCGTCCTCCCACATGGGCAATGGAACAGCTGTCAAACCGTAATGATTTCTCAGCCCCTATCGAACTAAGCCAGGTAACAGCCAATAACTAAGCCCTTTGAAGGGCTGTCTGTGCTTTTGTTATATCCATTGAGTCTTCCAGCCCTCAGATCCCCCGCTATCCACTGCCAGAATAGTTAAAAAGACACAATAAACAAGAGAAAGGCCGAGGAACGAGAGCAAGTTTCATTAAATTGACAGTGAAAAACGATGTTCTCTCTGCTACATCTACAATCTCTCTCTCTCTCACTGTATGTATATATATATATATATATATACTGTATATATATGGCACTATTACACTCATCGCGCAAAAACGCATTAACACGAGGGGCAAAACCCTTCATGCTGAACATTGTATTACGACGTTCGCGCATACGATGCGCGTTAACGTCTAACGCGAGTGACCCAGCGCGAACGCAAGTTCGTGCACGCATCCCCTACTTAACATTGTGAGCGCAAATGCGTTCGTGCGCTGGTACACGGATGGTATTACAATCGATGCGCAACATTTTACGAACGACGTTTGCGCGCATAATTTTAATGTCTTTGAAAAGCTGGCGGTAACGGCAAATCCGAACGTTCTGACCGAGCATGAAAAATAAAATACAGCACAGTATAGTTACACATTCTACACATACCCAACCAAAAAGAGGTTGTGCGTGTTTTTTTATTGCTGCAGCATATATACTCAGATTGATTTTGACAGGTGCAAAAACTGAACGGGAGACAATTGTGGTTCTTAATTCTGATTGGCTGAATCACGTGAAAAAACAGTCTGCCCACCGATTTCTGCGCGCAGTGTTAATGTGCATGCGTTTTTGCACGTCTTTTTTACGCACAATATTTTTTGACGGATGAAAAATTGCTCTCGGATCGTAATACCAGCGTTAATTTACACACGTTGACGCGCGTACGAATTTGCGCGGAGAATGTAATAGAGCCCATAATATATATAAACATATGTGTGTATGTATAGATGTTCACGTTTTCAGAATTTAGAATTTCAGAATCTGGGGCTTATTGTTATTCTGCGTACATTCTAATGCAGTTTCTTCGTGTTCAATATCAGTTTGTAAAACTCCGGTACATGTTCACTGACCCCTGATAACTAAATAAATCCCAGTTTGTTGCTGCACAAATAAGTCCCAGTACATATACATACGGAGGATGGATACAAGGAATTGAAAACAAATCAGCCATTAAATCCGGGGATCTTAGTAAAATAAGTATGAAGGAACAATCCTATTTCTCGGTAAATGCATTATTCATCACCCTCACGGGATATGCTGGATTCCTCTCCGTTTCATTTCTCTGTCGGGGAAAAGCTTTTTTTCCGACTTGTTTATGGAGTTTAAAAAACTATTAGACTGTAGAGGACAAACTTTGAAGACAATACGCTGATTTATCTGTCTATTCTTTGTACTCCCGTCCGGCGTTGCCACCGGCTGGGAGCCCTCATGCCTCATCCGATCAGGGTGTCTTGACCAAGTGAGCGGTGGGAATTATCTTCATAATAAGCTACAACCCCCGCAAGGCTCGTCTTATTTATTATGCGCGATCGGTACTTCTAGCATAGCGGTAAAACAGCTAGAAAATTAAAATATTGATTTTTTTTGTAAAATATATTATCCTTCGAGGGCCTGGAAATATGTATTTAATGAGAGACGAACAAAGTAGCTGCTTGTTTTTTTTCTATTGTAGTGCTTATTGTTTATGGGAATATACTTTCGCGCTTTATAGGGACGTGTTCCGTTCACATTTAGATAAATTCTTTTATACCTTTTCGCTGTTTGTGCTGTTTAAAAGAAAAAGGAAAAAAACTGTGTTGCTGGGCGAGGAGCGTTTTTTTACACCCCAGTGGCTGCCATTTGGAAGTGGAGGCTGTAAACACGCAGTTATGGCATGCTGGCCAAGTCGCGGCCATCAGAACCGCTGAGCTAATTCAGACTACCTTTGAACATTTTTCCCCTAGTGATATAAAGACGCATGTTTTGTACCTTTTTAAAAATAGAAGCAGGTCAAAATATGAGGTGATGTTATTTAAAAAAAAAATATAGAACAAAATTGAATATTAAAGGAAGTAATCGCCAAGATAAATGTGTATCTGCCGGACTTTCCGTCCTAAAAGTTGCTTCTACATTTTGCTGAAAGAACACTTGGACTTTATCATTAGTCGTTTTGAGACTTTCCTGTTGGACTGGCTGTGTTATACATCATCTGGCAAAGAAAGAGTCACTACCTACTGTACGAGCCTTTTATGACCTGGGGTTGGTTCACTTGGTCAAGTCTATGTTCAGCAGCATTATTTGCCCAACAAAATGAGGTCACGTGACTCCCTGAATGTACTGGTTGAGCAGGTATTTCCATAAATTGTTTTTTTTTCTCCCCTGATGACACAGCAGGCATATTCCAAGATGTCAATGCCAGGATTCGTCCGGCTCAAATTGTCCAAGAGTGGTTCAGGGAGCAGGAGACATCATTTTCACACATGGATTGGCCACCGCACAGTCCAGACCTTAACCCCATTGAGAATCTTTGGGATAATGTGCTGGTGAAGACTTGACGTAGCGTTCCGACTCTCCCATCATCAATACAAGACCTTGACCATCTAGTTCAGGTGGTGGGCCCACTATAAAGTGATACAGGGAAAGCCTTCCAAAATTGTGAAAACTCTAAAGATCTATTTATCCAGAATTTTCCAGATTCTCCTTTGTTTCTCCGACACGGTGGTAGCAGAACAGACAGGCAACATGCCTCTATCTACAAGCAATAAATCAAGCCTTCAATTTTGCTACCGAGAGGCTTTGAGGCCTTCTTCAGACAGGGCCTAGTGGGTCCTATCAGGTCCCTCACAGCATATTGCAGTCACTTCCTGTTTGGGGCCTAAATGTACCGTACACAGGAAGTTCACAACATTGAATACTCATGGTAAGGAATTAGAAAGGGAAATAAATAACACATATTTGAAGGAAACCTTCACTTCTAAAACATGACATTTCCAACCACCACCACCAGTGCTTTATTAAATATTTAAAACGCTGGCTTTAGTGTTTTCACCTCAAGGAATTGACAAATCATTTTACTTCTGGTGTGATAGAATTTATTCTACTGGAGAACGACTATGTCATTGATGTGTCAGAGCGCAACTGTACGAGATCGCGACCCCCTGCTGATTTAGGCCTTAAGCCTATATTGAGTGCTTTTTATATCTTCTGTAATGAGGATGTGGAGTGTGATTATTGACCTGTACAGCCTTTCTTTCATTGGTGATATACTGTATGTCACATATTATTTCAGGCGGCACACTGTGAGTTTCCCAGCATGTTATAAGCCACATAAAATGCTTAAATAAACACAAAATTCCATTGACACAATATTGCCATATTTTTTCTTGTTTCTGATGCTGAAACACAATCTCTCCTCTCGTTCCTGGTACATAATACAGTCTTACAATATTCATCAGCTCATTGGTACTGGCCTGACTGTAAGCTCCAGGTTCTTGTCAGGATCCTTTTATTAGATGTCTACACTTGAGACGATAGACACATTGATTGACTTGCTCCAACAAGAACTAGTCACAGTCTCAACATGAAGCTTCATTGTTTATTCCCTTTGTTTTTCATGCTGGTAGTCTATCTTATACAGACAAACAGAAGCGAATAAAGAAACAAAATATAAGAAAATACAGTCAGCGTGGAGCTGCAATGCTCTGCACTCCCTGAATACATCCACAAACGTACACTATGCACTCAGATTTAATGTTTTTTATTCTCCTTCCATTTTTCCAAGCGTTTTTCTTTCCTTTCTTACAGTATAATTATTACTCCTTCTTTTCTTCCAATCAATTTTCTTCATTCCTTACAGTACAATTTATCCATCATTCCTTCCTATATAATTAATCATCCTTCTTTCCTTGCTTTGTTACAGCACAATTATCATTTCTTCCTTCCTCACATTTATCCTTACATTTGTTCCTTTTTTATTGCATTTATGCTCCTTTTTTCCTCATTACAAATCAATTACCTTACCTTTCTCTTTATTTCCTTCATAATTTCAAATTATTCTTTCTTCCTTCTTGCCTTCCTAATTTCAGTTTATCCTTCCTTCCTTATCTCTTTCCTTCCAATTATCATTCCTTCCTTTCTAATTTCAAATTATCCTTCCCTCCTTCCTTCCCTCCTTACTTTCTAATTTCAAATTATCCTTCTTTCTTTCTTTCTTTCTCTCTTTCTCTCTTTCTCTTTCTTTTTCTTTCTTTCTTTTTCTTTCTCTTCTTTCTTTCGCTCTTTCTTTCTTTCTCTCTTTCTTTCTCTCTTTCTCTTTCTTTCTTTCTCTCTTTCTTTTTCTTTCTCTTCTTTCTTTCTTTCTTTCTTTCTTTCTTTCTTTCTTTCTTTCTTTCTTTCTTTCTTTCTTTCTTTCTTTTTCTTTCTTTCTTTCTTTCTTTCTTCCTTCCTTCCTTCCTTCCTTTCTTCCTTCCTTCCTTCCTTTCTTCCTTTCTTCCTTTCCATCCATCTTTATGAACCAGCCCTTAGATGAGCTGTAAGTATCAGCCAAAACGACTGACACATTGTTGTCACTTCTTAAAGGATATCTGCATGAGTTTCTGTACATGAAGTCCTCTGGCCTGATACAGGAGCCTAATTATAATAAATAAACGCTGTGAATTAATATTTGGGGTTGTAGGAAAAGCACTGGACAAAATCTATCATTTGCGTCAATGTCACATATATTATCAAATGTTTTTTGCGTTTACATTCTCTTTGTTTTGTTTCTTTTTACATAGTAATTTCTTCCCATTTCATAGGACGGTGTCAAGTGACACAATGTATATTTTTAAACCAGGGCTTTTCAGCTGCGAGAGTTTTAATTGTATGAGTGATGTGCCAAACGATACTACACACATTTTCAAACAAAAGCATGGTATATGCTAAGAATAGACACCCCAACCACCACATGCATAGAGTAAACCTGAAAGCACTCTCTAATCCAAGCGGAGTTAAAGGGATACTCTATTGAAAAGAGTGTTCCCTTTTTTTTTGCCCATAAATGATTGGTCAGATGCTGCTGACAGCTTCTGTCCAATTACTTTCTTATTTTATTTTTTATGGGTTATTTTACTAACCTATTTTCCCTCATCTTGAGCATCTCTTCCTCTTTTGCTCAGGGACCCCCTAACCCAGAGATTCCTAAAGCTGTTCTGCACAATTTGCCCTCCTAAGCATCTTGCGTAGCGTACGAACTGTAAACTGCGCACTATGGGACTTGCACACTCTACCTACACAATTTCCTTAGTGCCTTCGCAGAATGATAGATCAGAGTCGTGCGTATATGCAGATCTTATACACCGGCTGCCTCTCTGAGACCACTCTCTAGTGGGTGGTCTAAGAAGATAACGTCATCACATCTCTGCTTGCTGATGTCACTAGTGACCGATCTGGTGACTAGCACCTGGGAAATTCAAAATCCCAGCTGCTGGACTGGTGACGATGAGTGGGGTAAAGGAAATTCCTCCACTTCACCCAGCAATATCTCTAGATCGGGGCAGCAGGGAGAGGGGAGCAAGTGGGATCACTCCTCACATCCTGTCCACTTTAAAACAATAAAGTGGTTGGGATGAGTAGAGTGTCCCTTTAATGAACTCTGGGTGAACAGGCGGAGGAGGTCTCCCAATCCTCCATTCAAATGGCAAACCACCATCATTCCAGGACTTCTATATCTTTCTAAATAAAGCTGAGACGGAGTCCCCAGAGTGCTGGTGGTTGTACGTGCTTTAGTCTAGCCACCACGACTGTTTAATATTATCAATGTATTTTATAAAGGGCTGATTTAGACTTCCAAACTGGAGGGCTTTCCTCTGTATGGAGGGCTGCCAACCAGTTCGTGCTGGACAGCCTTCCAGAGTTTACGTTGGCAATGCGCAGCTCATTTCAACTGAGAAAAATAAAGTTAGCCGAATGCGTGAGTGAGTATCCAGCCTGATGACGAAAGAAGCAGCGCTGTCAGAGCGGAAGATGATAAGGAGGACCCTGGTGCTGAATAAACATGGCTTTTTAAGGATATTCTACAGCTAATTTTCCGTAGATTTACTTAAAACTAGTATTTTTAATTGGAATAATAAAAGGAAAAGAACGAAAAGAAAACCAATATGTGACTACTAGTATAATGTCAGCTCACTGTTGTCGAAGCTTAAATGCTTTGTGTTGCCTGATTTGTGCCGATTGACTTCTCTGTGTGCATTTATAGCCTCATTGAACTATTACTCAATGTATACCCAAAAATTAATTTCCTCCACGCCGTATGAAACAGTATTGGAGAATAATAGAGCATGTTAGACCAATCATTTTTCTTAAGGATTAAATGAAATCAGGCCAATGGCAGAGAGTAGGGATGTGCGTTTCGGGTTCCGGAATTTCAGAATTTTCCCGAAATTTCCCGATTCGTGCATTTGGATTCGGCTGATATTCCAAAAATTTTCGGATCCGAAAACGGCAGATCCGAACAAATTTTCGAGCTGAAACGAAAACTTTTTGGAGTTTTCGAATGGACTAGAAATGTGTAAAATCGAAATTAATTTTCGTTCCATTCGTGATTTCGGCTCCATTCCTGATTTCGGTCCATTTCAGTAATTTCAGACATCGTATTTATATTGCTGATTCTGTAATTAAATGTTGTATCATTCCCATCTCAATGTATCCTTCCTGGAAAACCAGAGAAATCTCAATGTATCCTTCTTGTAAAACATGAGAAATCTCAATGTATCCTTCTTGTAAAACTTGAGAAATCTCAATGTATCCTTTTTGTAAAACCAGAGAAATCTCAATGTATCCTTCTTGTAAAACATGAGAAATCTCAATGTATCCTTCTTGTAAAACATGAGAAATCTCAATGTATCCTTCTTGTAAAACATGAGAATTCTCAATGGCAGAATTATCGTATCGGCAGAATTATCGTATTGTATAATTATCGTATCCGAAAAACCATTAGTTTACGTCAAAACAAATAGACACTTTGAAAGGAGGAGAACAGACGTTCCGAAAAACACGAAAATTTCCGAAATCACGAAAAAAAAGTCGATACGAAAAACGAACCGAAACGAACCGAACCGAAACGGAAATCGGTCGAAACGAGTCGAAACGAAAAAAAAATCGGTGCACAAGCCTAGCAGCGAGTGATAGGGTTTCTTATTTAAGATCTGTTGGTTTTGTTTAACCCCTTCACTGCTGAGCCATTTCACATCTTAAAAAAAACACTTTCTTTTATTATTATTATTTTTTTTCTTTACCTTAAACATGGTCATGTTTGCTATCATTGGAATGGCCATGCTCTGGCCTTTCTAATGATACCAAACATGACCCCATTAGCTGCCAACAGCTGGGAGATATTGAGGTTCAAACAAACCTCCTATCTCCACCCCATCTTTCCTTAGGAGTCAATGAGGACGTTCCCCAGACGTCCTCAGCAGTGAAAGGGTTAAAATATTATGTTTGTCCTGTGTGTAGCTACAGTATTGCACAATTATGGGACAGTTTGATTTAGGCTTTTTCTAAATCAAGAGTGACTAACTCAAGGTCTCAGGAATAAGAGTTGCTCGAACGCCAAAACTCTCCTATGGATTGTCTGAAAAGCCTGTATGGCTTGTTGCAAAGGAGACAGTATTTATTATGACAAAGAGCATCCATGTCTAGAAGAAGTCCCGCTCACAGCTCTATCACTTACTCACATTGAATGTTTGTCATGCCCCCCGCTGCTGACTGCACCGTGCTCACCATTCATGTTGAGGTAGCACATGTAAAGTGCTGCCCATGCTCAGCTCTGATATGAAACCTGAAATCAAACAGTTAAACACAGCAACACACACCACACCTCTGCCCTGAATAAAGGTCAACTCCCCCCTTCACTCAGGGCTTCGGCATAAAGGTTCTTTCTGTGTTACTAGCCAGTCTGACCTTCCCGAAGCTCCTATGATCTGCTCTTGAACTCCCATGTACCAGACCCCCTGCTTTGCCCACCGATTGCCGCCTTTTTTTTTTCTTTTTCAGAAAGGAATTTACCAGGAAGGATACATTGAGATTTTCTCTCGTTTTCAAGTATGTCCTGGGTGGCGAGTATGTACCGTAGGTGTCTTGCCCAAGGACACTTACTGGAGAGGTGCTCTTGCCGGGATCAAACCTGTGTCTCCACAGTCTCACAGTCTCTAGATAGAGCAGTGATGTTACCTCTACTCCACCCATCTGGCACCTTTGACCTACGTTCTATCACCTTCTATCAGCCTTTGACCTACGGACCATCCTGAGACCACTCTCTGGGAATACCCACTTGTACCTTGCCTGGAGTCCCCCTTGTGTCCTGTCTACCACCCCCCCAAGGTACATTTCCAAGTGTCTCCCAAGAATCCTGGTCCCCCCTGTCTGTTTACCTGTGTGTCCTTGCCTACTGGGCTGAGACCACCCTCAACCATTACAATGTTGCTGAGATGACAATGAGCGAACGATCTGCCCAACCTTCAGTTCAAAAAGTCCAGATGTAACATAGATCCAAAAAATCAACAAAAGGTCAGAAAATAGTTAATTATGTGGAAAACCAGAACAAGTAATAGTTCTCAGGTCATTCAGATTTTGCAAAACTGGATATGGTCCATGTAAAAAGTAAATAAAATGCTTTGAAAATTGTGTTTTGTTGATGGAACCAAGTCCTTCTAATCTAAGTTCATCTTTAGTTAGATATGATCGAGCTATTGGCGAGTTTCCCATAAGGTCATCTGCTAGGGTTGGTGGTCCTCCAACTAGAGTTTGTAGAGGCCCAAGTCTCATCATGCGATAACACGACGGCAGTATATCCCCAAATTTATTTTTGTAGATGTCTTTGCCTCGTGACACCATATTACCACAGCCATATATCTCCGAATAGGTTTTTGTAGGGGTCAATGTCTCATAACACTATAAAACATCACCAAATATCTCCACATAGGTTTAAATATCGCCAAATTGTATTTTTTTTTCGGTACATGTTTCATAACACTCTAAAGCCATGGCTGGATGTCTCCAAATAAGGTTTTCCTAATATAGTTTACATTAGTGTGGTGGTGCCCAAACGTTCTCTCATATAACACTCAGTGAGTTTGGTAACCACCAAAATTTCATGGGGAATCTAACTAGACAAATGTCTAGATACCATTGAGCACATTGAACTTCCTAAATAAATAGCTCAAGGAACAGCAACTTGTTTAATTGATGACCCTGAAATACTTTAATGTGTAACAGTAGTCACGTAGGACTCTTGGCACCTGGACTTGAAATTACTTTTGGGAGGTGTGGGATTGCAGTAATTGGTGAATCTGATATTTTATATTTTTCCGCAGCCATTTCCTGTATCAAAGAAAAACATGTCATACATGCTCAACCCTATATAAAGCCTACAATAAATAAGATTTTTGGTTCACTTACAATGACCATTGCAAACATAAGCCCACCCGCCATGTCAAGGCAAATCTCGTGGGTGAATAAAAACAAAAAAGTGGAAAACCAACAAACAAATAAATGTGAAAAATACTTTATGTGAGAAAAGGTATAAATCTTAACCCCTTCGCTGCGGTGGACGCGCTCAGCGCTTCCAACCGCATGTCACGTTCCATGCGGTGGACGCACTGAGCGCGTCCTCTTTGGGGTCAGCGTTCGGCCGGGTTCTGGCCAATCGCTGGCCCCCCCGGTGCGGTCTGACATCCTCGATGTCAGCCCAGCATCTGGAACCGCCGCCGGAGTAATTAGGTGTCATCGCGGGGGCGCGATGACACCTAATTCAGGCGCCCCCCCGCATGTGCGGAGGAGGCGCCTGAAAGGGAGGGGGGGAGGTCCTTCGGACCTCTCTCCCGATCGGCGGCGTTGCGGGGGTTAACCCAGGCACCGTTTGGAAGGGCACAGCCTGCCCTTCCAAATGGTACCTGGCATTAACCCCATGGGCCCAGATCACGAATCGGTGCTGAAAAGCGCCGGTTCGTGATCCTTTCCCGGAGCTGGCCGACATCTTGGATGTCGGCCAAGCTTCCGGGAATGCCCCCTGAGGACTGGCATCATCGTGCATGGCACGATGACGCCAGTGTTGGAGTTAACCCCTAACTGCCACCAATGGTGGAGATAGGGGGTTACAATGAACCCTATATCTCCTGATCCGTGGCAGTTAGGGGTTAATGTTTGGTATTGTTGGATCGGCCAGAGCATGGCCGTTCCAACGATACCAAACATGAGTATAAAAAAAGTTTGTAAAAAAAATAAAAAATAAAAAAAAAAAATATATTTTAAAAAAAATTATATAAAAAAATAAGTTTTTTTTTCTTTTTTTTGGTTCGTTAATGCAGAAATATTGTTCCCATTTCAATTATAATGTGAACAATGATGCTGCACTAACGATTTTTGTATGCGGTGCGTTTGTTAAAAATCGTGTAATTTTCCCCAAAACAAAATGTAACGAGACCCCATCTCTAATTTTTTTAACAAGCGCACCCCATACAAAATATAACCGCAATTGCTCGCATGTTAAAATGTGAAAAAAAAACACTTTACACGTTGTAAATTATTGAAAATTCATATTTTATTGCATTTTTTGTTATAATATACAGACAGGTCATGACGTATACATATAATAATGACATATTATGAATCTGCCGAGTCTGACGGAAAGAACGATATATAATATGTCTGGGTCATATACTAAAATAAGCCTTCAAAACACGTTTAAACATGATGAGCAAAACCGGCAAAAATGAGCTCAGCACAGAGGCGGGAAAAGCCTCAGCAGCGAAAGGGTTAAAGTGCCTAAAAAGGAAAAAAAACTCTCAAACAAATAGTGCTGACGTCTTCTAATGTAGCTACAACAGTACAAGGCTAAATAGAAAAAAGCATTAAAACATAACTTTTATTTAACATACAGGGTTATTCAGAGAGAGGCAAATTGGTCTTGAAATTGCATTGAACAGTGAATTTCCCCATACGGTGCAATTCCATTGCATTCGGCTATTCAAAACTTGGCAAATCGGCAAATATTGGCGATTTGCCAGCGAAATATGGTGCCTGTTCGACGGCAGTGAAATCCCCATAGAGAAGCAATGGTTAACCTATTCACAGACACCGAACAGCAGAGAAATATTAGAGAAATGCCCTGCTGTTCGGTGGTTTCATTCGGCAGGTTTAATCAGGTGAATCCCATAGGCTTCAATTTTAAAAATATTCTAGCTTTTAACCAATATCTATTAAACAGTTTATTCTTTTAATTTGCAGCAAAAAGACTCTTTATTTGTTTATTTTTAGATTTTTTTTTTATTTTTTTCAGCAATTTTTTTTTAAAAAAATTTTACATAGTGTTTTCTTTTCACAGACCATTTTAATATTATTCATAGGACCTTATATGTTAATTCCAGACATTTTCATCCAGTAGTTTTTTTTGCAAACAGCGGTTAAAATTTTTAAAGTTTAAAATCGTTTTGTTTTTTCTGACCCCGTTCGTTGGCTTTGCTGCTTTTTTCCGGTGGCTGGTCTGCGCTGTGTTCGGCGGATTGTCATCTTTTTTCTGTCATGTTTGGTGGGTTTGCGGCGGATCATCTGGTACATTTAGCGGGCTTTCTGTGGCATTTCGAATCCTTTTTTCTCAGATTGTATCGGTGGGTTATCGACAGATTGTCAGTGGATTTTCAGCGATATTTTCCGTGATTTTTCAAATCCGTTCGGTGACTTTTCTCTGCACTTCGTGGACCCTGTGGTGAATGCTGAATTGCGCTAATCGAAAGAGCACCGAAATGTCTGTGAAATTTCAGTGCTCTCAGAATAACCCCTATAGCTAAAAACTGATACCTAGGGATACTCGGTAGGTAACCATAAAACTAGCATCCAACAAATGTCAAACACACAAAAAAGACACAAAATAAAAGCAAAATAAACACCAGAACTATGAACCAGAACTATGTTGGCTTCATATCTCTGTCGGAATCAAGGAAGCACTCTGATGATACTCCTGAGGATGCCAGTATTGTTGGCGAAACGCGTAGAGTGATGGAGTGATGCTTTTCTTTCTTTTTAATGTAGTCACACTATGTCATGTTCTGTAGAGTGAGCAGATTTTTGAGTGCTCAGTTTTATCCTTGTGCATCTTTCCTATTGGTCTTGAACTCAATGGGCTGTGCTGGGGCAAATTTGGTGACCAGTTGGACTAATTAGATCTCCTCTTTCTATGTCTCTGTACTTTTCTATTATTGGGGACCCATGAAGGCTCGCATTTCTGCTTTCCAATAACGAGACTTTCTCTGATCTAGTTGGACATGGTACACTAGTCTTTTTGCACTGTATATGCAGCATAGTGGTTGTACATTTTCTGTTTATTGCACTTCATATTTTACTTTATTTTCTTTGTATAGTTTCTGGATTTGACTGCTGGAGTTACGTAGCTCCTCCTGATAGGAGTTGAGTACACAACATTTTTTCTTGTAGTAGCACATTTCCTATGTCAAAGTCACCCTATTCCCCTTGTAGATTTTGGGTGTCCATATTCTTTAGGGGTTATTCACAAAGCACTAAAATTTCATTAAAAAATTCAATTTCTTTGGGACAATTTTGGTACCGTTGAACTTTCGCTAACTGCACCTTATTTCACAGTCAATTTGCCAGTATTTGGTAGAATTGACAGGTTTGTGAATAGATAAACTGCCCCGAAATTGCACCATGAAGTGAAATTTACTGTTCAGTGCATTTCGGTGGCAAGGTCAGGGCTTAGTGAATAACCCCTTTTGTGTCCTATTCCTTAATGTCTGTTTTATACCTTGGGAGATGTGTTGTATTGTTGCCGAATGTATCCATTGTAGAGTGTCATGTTGTATATACTGTGCTGTTTCTCTGATGTGCAATGTATTGCTGTTTTATTGTTCCAAATGATTCTCCATGCTCCCAACTAACCCCTAAGAGCTGCGTTATACCAAATCTCTTCCACCAACCTCAGGACCTGGTGGAAGCCAGTCCTAGCACAGCTGCCTTTCTCCTCCCTACCATGCTAGAAAGGGGAGGTCCTTCCTTTGTCTCTTATATCATGGCATGTGTGTGGGAGGGGGTAGCTATTCAGTGTGTTAATGCCAGGATGTATTTTACCTTTGCTGGGCTGTCCATCCCATATTTGTGTTGTCCCATTGTAAACCCAAAATAAAGCAGCCTATGTTTTGCTTTCAACCTACAATGAGCTCCAGCTATTGACTGAGTGAGATTGGGCCAGAATCGGTACTTCTTTGGGATACTGAGGGTGAGAGGGAGCCTTTCTGCATGTGGTACACACCCTGTGCACTGATTTCTGCTACATAATGTACCACTCCAACAATTCTTAAAATGATTTGCTCATTGACTATACTTGGGCTGATTATGACATTTATTTAATTCTAGGACATACTTGAAAACAAGAGAAATCTCAATGTATCCTTCCTGGTAAAATCCTTTATAAAAATAAATATATGAAGATGAATAAAACATACATCTCTGATTCGTATGTATTGTTGGGACTCATCATCTGCCAACGTCATTATGTAATATTAATTTCATGATTGATGCTTTGAAGTGCACTCACTATTGTATTCAATGATGCATTTCTCAACAATACTCCCTTTAATATATGTCTGTACAAAACATAATAGTATCCTTGTTGAGACCATTGAAAATGATAATGAAATACATAGAGTAAATAAATGAGTAATTGGGCTCTAAAAACTATTATTAGCGAACAAAATAACATGCTGTTCCAACTCAGATCGAGCTCTGCTTCACTTAAAAAAAATGAATATGCTGGGTTTAATATTGAGTTTTTGCCATCTAATTATTTTTCTTAAGCAATACTGAAAAACACCTCGATAATTTCCTTATACAGCTGGATATTCCTGTAGTATTCCAAGGGTAAAATGATTATCATTTGGATGCTTTGCTTTAACGCTTAATTTAATCTGAACCGAGTGAACATGAAAAAGCACAAATTTATTTATTTATTTATAAAGTATTTTACCAGGAAGGATACATTGAGATTTCTCTCATTTTCAAGTATGTCCTGGGTTCAAGAACATTAAATTGTTACAGTCGTTACAGAAATACAAAGTAGTAAAATGCAAGATATTAACACAAAACAAATATACAGATTAACAGAAAATAAATATGTAGGAAATTGTCATTATATTACATGTTTACATGTGCATTCTGTATATAGTCACTGTGTTACATGTTTACAGGTGCATTCTGTATATAGTCACTATGTTACATGTTTGCAGGTGCATTCTGTATATAGTCACTATGTTACATGTTTACATGTGCATTCTGTATATAGTCACTATGTTACATGTTTACAGGTGCATTCTGTATATAGTCACTATGTTACATGTTTACAGGTGCATTCTGTATTGAGGTATGTTAATAGAGATCTCTTAAGGGACTTTAGACTGGGGGAAGATTTGATGGCGTCTGGGAGGTTATTTCATAATTGTGGTGCTCTGTAGGAAAATGAGGAGCCACTTTCTTTTTGTATTGTGGTATTGCAAGTAAGGTACCGGTACTGGATCTGAGGTTATAGGATGAGGGAACTGCTGAGGAAAGCAGCCTATTCAGGTAGGGTGGTAGCTTCCCAGAAAAGCTCTTAAACACCAGGTTGGAAAGGTGAAGGGTGCGTCTAGATTCCAGCGACGGCCAGTTTAGTTCTTTTAACATGTCACAATGGTGGGTCATGTAGTTACATTGTAGCACAAAGTGACAAAATGAGTTATACAATGTAGTAAGTTTATGAAGGTGCGTTTGCGAGGCAGCTGCATACACTACATCTCCGTATTCAATAGTCTGAATTAGACTTTGGACGCGTTGGATGCTGAACACGGGGAAAGCAATGCACAGCCTCTGATTATTATAAAACATATATTGTCTAAATACGTGTAATAATATAGTCTGGAGGAAAAGAATAATTCGAAACAATATAAATCATGAAAAATTACTATATTCACCTTCATATTACTCGTTCAGTGTATTGTAACAAACGGCTGCTCTGATTCATACAATTATATGATTGAGCTGTGATTATATTGTTGCTTATTGTATGTTAACCTTTTGTTGACCAGGTACATTTTTTAAAGGGTAATATTTGAAACACATTAGTCTCTATTCCGTTCCAGTAAGCCAATAAGTATAATGGCCCACTCTTAAATGTGGCAGCTCATGCCCTTTTCCAAGCATTGGTTAACCTCGCCCAGCTGCCACTATTTCCAGTCGATCCAGTCCAGATGGTTTCAGTCGTGCGGCTACTATAAAATCTGGATAACTGAGCAGCTAATAGCAAATATAGCAAAGTCTATATAGCTCAACAAACAAAAAATAGCTCAACAAACAAAAAATTCTCTAGTGCTCTCTTTTCCCATGGTGCAGAGGGTAGTATGATCCCCTGCTTCCTCCCTCCACTAGTAGAAGGGGACGGGACAGATTTTGATTGACGTCTATATGGATGTGATGTTTCCTGACATTGAGGCAGAATATCAAAGTTCCCAACCCTGCGGTGTATTCAGCATTCACCGCAGGGTCCCCAGAGTGCAGGGAAAGCCACCGTAAACCTGATGAAAACCCACCTAACAGGCGCCACAAACTCGCAGAAACCACCGCAAAAAACACGCCAAACACACCGGAAAAAGCCGCCGAGCCGCCATTCACAGCGCAGAGCAGCTGCCGGAAAAAGCCGACACGCTGACGAACGTGGTAAAAAAACCAAAAAACAGTAGGCTTGAAAGTTTCAAAATTGAAACGTTTGCAAAAAAAACTTCTGAACGAAAATGGCTGGAATTTGCATATAAGTTCCTACGTTTGATAATAAAAAGGTCTGTTACAGTAAAAAGAATTTTTGTTTTAAAAAAAAACGAAAAAAAGAGACTTTTTGCAGCAGAATAAAATAATAAACGGTTTATTAAATATTGAATTAAAAAGGGAATATTTTTTACATTGAAACCTATTAGATTCACCTGATTAAACCTGCCAAATGAAGCCACCGAACATCAGGGCATTTCACTGAGATTTCTCTGCTGTTCGGTGTCTCTGAATAGATTAACCATTGCTTCTCTATGGGGTAATTTCACTGCCATCGAACAAGCACCATACTTGCTGGCAGTTCGCCAAAATTTGGTGAACTTTCTGCTCTCTGAATAGCCGAATGGCCCTAAAATATCACCGTACGATGAATTTTGCCATCCAGTTACATTTCGGGCCAGATCGTCTCTCTCTGAATTACCCCTAAAGTTGCCCACTCTGTTCACCTTGCATCAGAGCCCTAAGAACCCCTTTGTCCCATAAACTTCACTAAAATTAACCCTACAAAATAAATTAACCGCTGATACCTCACATAGCACACATTTCCTTTAACCCTCAATGAGCTTTAAATCCCCCTAATTAAACCCCTTAAAGTAAAACCCAAAGTTGGAATATAGTGATCATCTTCCAGGCCATATGAGCCCTACAGGGTCAATAGAAATTAACTAGGAATGCAGTCAGATATCATTCTGCAATAAAATTATGTTTCGGCCAATGAAACCGCTCCATCTAGTGATCTGACGTAAAGTGGGCGTGTGACCCAGAATTAACCATTTGAAGAAGAGATGAAAGGGCTCTTCTCAGACTGGTTTGACATAGTGTGGCCATGCGTAAGAAACTGACCAATCCGAGAAGGGCTTTTTTACCAGGTGACCAGATGTTGGCCCCTATTACACGCTTTGCGCAAATCGCATGGATAAAAAAACATTAGCGCGCGCAAATTAACGCGGTATTACGATCTGAGCGCAGTTTTTCAGCCTTCAACTTTTTTCGAGCGCAAATCCGACGCGCAAAGCCGGGCGCAAATGACCGTTGAATGCAGGAATTGATGGACAGACTGTTTTTTCACAGGATTCAGCCAATCAGAATTAAGAACCACCATTTGCTAGGTTTCGGTTGTTACGCCTGTCAAAGTCAACCTGCGTATATGTGCTGCAACAAAAATATAAAATTAAACAATTTACAAATTTTACTGTTTGGGTATGTGTAGAATGTGTAACTGTACTGTGCTGTATTTTTCTTTTTTGCGCAGGTTCATTTAGTTTCAGCCAGAACGTTCAGATTGTAAATTAACTCCAGGTTTTCAAAGACGTTAAAATGATATGCGCAAACGTCGTGCGATACATTTTGCGCTAAGATTGTAATACCATGCGCGCATACGCGTACTAACGCATTGGCGCTCACAATGTTAAGTATAGGATGCGCGCAGGAACTTGGGTTCGCGCAGGGTCACTCGCGCATCGTTTGCGCGAACGTCGTAATAGGACGTTATGCGCTAATGGTTTTTTCCTCGCGAAGAGTGTAATAGGGGCCGTTATTGGGTAATTGGGAGGACTAAGGGGAAAACATGTTCAAAATATTTGGTTCAATTTAGTAGCTGGAAAAAAAAGAGTCTGTGTTCAACATGTTTGCTTTCTGCTTTTCTAATGGACATAGTGATCTATTTTCCATCTTGCCAGTTTTCGGCTCCCCCCCCCCCCAATTCCTCCTGGGGTATGACACATGGATGGGCTATCTGTTTCCATTAGCTATTTCAAATTGTATTTCTCATGCTATGGAGATTTTCTCTTTTCCATGCTCAATGGAATACATTTTTCTATTTCTATTTCTGTCACATTTAGTTTGTTTCCACCCGATCATTTCCCATATGCATAGCTGACAAAATGATTATAGTTTTTAACGGATCTCGGAGAGGTCCCCACCACTGTGCTGTCTCCCCTCTTTATCCTATCACTATCACCAACATGCAAGACGGTTTGGGTCTTATGTAACACCACACCTCACCCATACAAGTAAACCGACGAACGTATAAACAACTATTGGTGTCTTATTTAAATATATTTCTAGGCTCTTTAACCGTTCAACGCCATGGAGGTTATGCTACTGGTTTCACTTCTTCTGTGAAATGTTTCAAAAAGATAAAATAGAAAAAAATAAATAATGGTTTTCTTGTTTTCCTGGAAGAAAGGGAAAATGCTCTTTCTACTTTCTTTTAATAGGAAATAATAGGATATAATTGAGTTCTGTGACCACAACGGTTTTGACTAGAACTAGAGATAAAAATAAACGCTGCAATTCAGTAGGGATGTGCGTTTTGGGTTTCGGAATTTTGGAATTTTCACGAAATTTCCCGATTTGTGTCTTCGGATTCGGCGGAATTTCCGAATCGGGTCGGACCCGAAAACCGATAGATCCGAAAAGTTTTCCGAGCCGAAACGAAAAAATTTAGGATTTTTCAAATGGACTTGAAATGTGTCAAATCTAAATTTATTTTTGCTTTATTCATGATTTCGGTTCCATTCGTGATTTCGGAGAGGTCCCCACCACTCTGCTGTCTCCCCTCTTTATCTTATCACTATCACCAACATGCAAGACGGTTTGGGTCTTATGTAACACCACACCTCACCCATACAAGTAAACTGACGAATGATTAACAACTATTGGTGTCTTATTTAAATATATTTCTAGGCTCTTTAACCGTTCAACGCCATGGAGGTTATGCTACTGGTTTCACTTCTTCTGTGAAATGTTTCAAAAAGATAAAATAGAAAAAAATAAATAATGGTTTTCTTGTTTTCCTGGAAGAAAGGGAAAATGCTCTTTCTACTTTCTTTTAATAGGAAATAATAGGAAATAATTGAGTTCTGTGACCATAACGGTTTTGACTAGAACTAGAGATAAAAATAAACGCTGCAATTTAGTAGGGATGTGTGTTTCGGGTTTCGGAATTTTGGAATTTTCACGAAGTTTCCCGATTCGTGTCTTCGGATTCGGCCGAATTTCCGAATCGGGTCGGACCCGAAAACCGATAGATCCGAAAAGTTTTCCGAGCCGAAACGAAAAATTTTCAGATTTTTCGAATGGACTTGAAATGTGTCAAATCGAAATTTATTTTTGCTCTATTCATGATTTCGGTTCCATTCGTGATTTCGGTTCCATTTCGGTAATTCTGGAAATCGTATATTTAACTATTATCGGTTATATCGCTGATTCTGTAAATTTTGTATTTGTAAATGCGTATCACTTGTTTCTTGTGGCATTCGGGTCAGTTTAGCGTTTTTTTAAATCGTTTTGTTCATTTTTTTGTTCCTTGGCTTTCATACCATTTTAATATGATTAAATAAATTTGTGAAATGTATATTCATAAGAAAAAAAGGATCTTTATTTAATAAAAAAAAACACGATAGAATCGCCAGAATTATCGTAGACACTTTGAAACGAGGAGAACAGACGTTCCGAAAAACGAAAATTTCCGAAATTTCTGAAAAGTCGATACAAAAAACGAGCAAAGTGACCCGAAAACACGAAAAATGGTCGATATTCCGAAAAAAAAATGTACACGAAAAACGAGCCAAACCGAACCGAATCGAAATAGAAATCGGTCGAAAATGAGCCGAATCGAAAATTTTAAACATCCGAACAAATCGAACCGAATCGAACCGAAAAAAAATTGGTGCACAAGCCTACAATTTAGTAAAATCTGATTAAAGTAGTATTTTGTGCCCATTCCCTTATGTTATAGATATGGATGGATAGATAGAATGTTGAGCACTCACAGGTCTGTCTTTTAATTTTACTTTATTGATACATCATCGGCGTAGTATGTGAGATGGAAAACTGACCTATTGTGATGGACAACCTTAGCCTTCTTCTTCTCTTCCTATCGGACCCCACCGTCCTCATACCCTGCTGGATGCCAGTGGTGAGAGCTCTCTCTGGATCACTGGCCGCTGCACGAGCTGACCCTCAGATGAGCCGGAACAAGGGCATCCCGTGCAGCTCCTGCGAGACCGTAGGGAACCTTGGCTTCACACACGGCCAAGATGACGCAGGGCCACAACCAATCTGCATCTGTAGGCAACCAGCCGGTGCCTTCCTCTGATTAGTGGTCCCTGCACAGGTGCCCTATTTAACTCGCATGCTGCCCTTTGCTCAGTTGTCCTGCGCCTCCCTAGCATTTCCTCTTTGTTCTCCTATACCGCCTAGTTGGATTCCACATGTACCAGATGGTACATTTACTGGACCACGCCTGCCAGCTGCCTGCCCTTGACTATTGACTAGTTTACTGGACGGGCCCACACGCCCGAGA
This sequence comes from Leptobrachium leishanense, assembly GCA_009667805.1. Taxonomy (NCBI): domain Eukaryota; kingdom Metazoa; phylum Chordata; class Amphibia; order Anura; family Megophryidae; genus Leptobrachium; species Leptobrachium leishanense. The sequence goes on along the minus strand of CM019063.1, from coordinate 526,617,482 downwards.
AACCCGACTAGCCGCCGATCACAGTGCAGAGCAGCCGCCGGAAAAAGCTGTCACGCAGATGTATGAGGTTAAAAAAAAACAAGAAAACAGTACATTTGAGGCCGGGTGCACACTAGGCGTTTTTTTCTGCGCACTAGCGCGTGTTATGACGCTCTTTATGACATGCGTTGTAGCATGAGCATATAGTTACGTGGATAGAGAAGAACACACGTAGTACGTGCGCAACGCATAACGCGCGCTGAAGACGTCCGTCATGGAAACACCAAGGCTGTTGCGCTAGGATCGACGCGACGTTGGCCGCGTGCTTAACGTCAAATGTCAAAAGCCCAGCTTTTATTTTTTTCATTCAACTCAAATTCAGTTTTTACGACGTGCATCAAAATGAACGCATCGTCTGACGTCTACCATCTCTTCCGTCATAAAGTGCATCCTTTTAAACACACGCTAGTGCGCAGAAGAAAACGCCTAGTGTGCACCCGGCCTGAAAGTTTGAAATTTGAAACGCTGTTTGCAAAAAAACTACAGAACGAAAATGTCTGGAATTTACATGTAAGATCCAATGAATGATAATAAAAGGGCTGTTACAGAGAAAAGAAAAGACGATTTAAAAAAAAACGGGAAAAATTTTTGCCAAGAAAATCCGAAAAATGCCTAACAGCTCCTAAAAAATCTATAAATAAAGAGACTCTTTACTGCAGAATTTTATAATGAATGGTTTATTAGATATTGAATTAAAACAGGAATATTTCTAACATTGAAGCCTATGGGATTCGCCTGAAAAAAACTGTCGAACAAAAACACCGGACAGCAGGGAAATTCGGCAACTTTTCACTGCTGTTTTGTGTTCTCTGAATAGATGAAGCATTGCTTCTCTATGGGGTTTCACTGCCCTCAAACAGGCACCGAACAGGCACCGTATGTGCAGGCAATTCGCCAACATTTGGCGAACTGCCTGCTCTCTGGATAGCTGAATGGCCAGGAAAGGTAACCGAACGCTGATTTTCAGCGTTCGGTTACCTTTCGCCAGCAATTCGGATCTCTTTGAATAACCCCCTATATGTTTTGTGTCTGACAGAATTATTCAGAGAGAGCCGAACTGGCCCTGAAATTGCACCAAACAGTGAATTTCCCCGTACGGTGCAATTTGTTGGCCATTGGGCTATTCAGATATTGGAGAATTGCCATTGAAATACGGTGCTGTTCTGCAGCAGTGGAGTCCTCATAGAAACACAATGGTTAATCTATTCAGAAAACACTGAAAAGCAGAGAAATGTCAGTGAAATGCCCTGGTGTTCAGCGGTTTCATTCGTCAGTTTTAACCAGGCGAATCCCATAGGTTTCAATCCAAAAAATATTCACGTTTTTATTAAATATCCATTAAACCATTTATTCTTTTAAGTTGCAGCAAAAGACTCTTTATTTTTATTGTTTTATGGATTGTTTAGGAATTTCTTGGCTAATTCCCCCTCCCTGTTTTTAAAAATCGGTGTTTTTTTGTTCTTTTTTTTCTGTCGGTGCTGTGTTCGGCGGATCGTCGTCTTTTTTCAGACACGATCGGCGAGTTTGCACTGGATCATCTGGTGTGTTCGGGTTTGCGACGGCTTATCGTATCGTATCGAATGTTTTCGGCGGTTTTGTGGTGGTTTTTACTTTCGATTCGGCGATTGTTCGGTGGCTTTAGCCTGCGCTTCGGGGACCCTGCAGTGAATACTGAAAATCACCGCAAGGTCGGGGAATTTGATTTCCCGGAGTGAGGGGAACGAAAGAGCACCGACATCCCAGTAAGTGGAATTCCAGTACTCTTTGAATAACCCTGAAAGTGTTTTTCACATTTCTTTGTTTGTTGGTTTGGACCTTTTTTTGTTTTTATTCACCCATTAGACTTGCCTTGATGTGGCGGGTGAGCTTATGTTTGAAATGGCCATAGTAAGTGAACCAAAAATTTCATTTATTTTATGCAATATTAGATTTGATTTCCCGAAGTGTGGGGAACGCAAGCGCTCTTTGAATAGCCCTTCTTCTTACTCCACACTGTGTTTGCCTTTGATCGGTTCAATGACTGCACTGCTCTCTAGAGTGAGGAAAAAACACTTTGCTCTACAGTCTGGTTTAAGATGATCAAATAAATTGAAAAACACAATTGTGCCACTTTTATTTTAATGTTTATACTCAAAAAGCAGTCTACGGTGAGATGAAATCCTGGGTCTGGAAACCCGAGACGTTTATCATGATATAAATATGTGTTTGTTCTAAATCAAGTTCAAGGGATATAAAAAGATCTGTCGCCCTTAAATAATTGGCGGATGATGTTGACATCCTCCGCCCAAATAGTTTTATTTATTTTTAACTCTGTCGGTGATTTTACCTTTTTGTCCCTCGCCGCGCGCTGCTCCTCCTCTTCAGCTCAAGCTTTTCTGTGCAACTTGCGCTCCTACAAAACTTGCGTAGCGTAGGAAGAAGAGAACTGTGCACCGCTATGGGACTTGCGCGCTTAGGGCCATATTACATTCCTAACGCTAACGTTAGTGCTCCGCTGTGTGAGTGTTAACGTTAGCCGTGATGGCCCTAGCACTGGCCGACCATATTACAATCCGAACGCTAAAGGGTTAAAAAACCCGTTAGCGATTCAGAGCTTGCGCTTTTCAGCGCGAGGTCACTGTACTTTGCACTCCCTATGCCTAACATGGGAGCACAAAGAGTTAATTAGCGTTAGCATTACAAAGTCCTAATGCTAATTACCGTCCAGCTGCGGTTACTGGAAAGTTACCCACTGCTAGACGTAACCCAGAGCCACACTCGGGCTGCATACATTACCTGTCCCTGCGCTCCCTCGCTGATCCCCGCTGTCTCCTCTGGCGATCGCAGCGTTTTACTTCCTGGTTCCCTTCTCGCGAGAAATTAACCAGGAAGTAAAACTCTGCGATCGCCGGAGGAGACAGCGGTGATCAGCGAGTGAGTGCAGGGACAGGTAATGTATGCAGCCCGAATGTGGCTCTGGGTTACCACTTTCAGCACTGAAAGTTAACCCCGAGCCACACTCGACCAGGGGGCGAGGGACGTTAAAAAAAAACGAAAACACGTTTATATACACGCACATGCGCAAACAAAAACGTGTATCCGTGTGAATGAGGCGTTAAACTGCACGTTCTGCCCTCGTTGTGGGGTCTGGGGTACCTCTCTCCCAGGCAGGCTTACGTCTCTTTATGAGAAGCTTTCTCCTTAAATTTTTACTCTGCCTCAGCTGCTGTTTCTGAAAAAGGAAAACCAATAAAGCTTATCATGACGGCGCATGTGGTACAGTAATTTCCCTTTTACCGAAATGACTGTTTATCTGACATAAATTACAATATAAAATTAACAGACCATGGGACGACGCAGCAGACCTTAAACATACTTATAAAGTTGTTAGCATTTTTGCCGTGGCTCCTTTTGTGACTTTGTTCGTTTCTGTTATGCAGTAGATTGCAGAGAGCAAGAGCTTTTCAAACGCGTTTTCAGTCAATCAGAGATAATGAAATATGTAATTTTTGTTCTACATAACAAACTCAGGGGTTGGCATTTGAATGGTCAAAATGGTATTTGCCCTTTAAAGCTTTATTTTTATGTTAAATGCGAAAAATGTGGTGTTGCGCCTGGTTGAAAGATTAAGCTTTTCTTACTGTATAGAACCAGATATCTCAAGTGACGTTTACTATTTATAAAAATAAATCGTTGATATAACCAGATAATATATCTGAAATGGTGAGGAAACATTAAAGGGATACTCTGTTTAAAAATAGAGTTCTCCCTTTCGCCCTTAACAACGGGTTGGTAAAGGTACACCTCGCTGACAGGTGCCGTAGCGAGCCGCAGATTTGGGCCCGCCCTGCAGCCAACACGCGGCACGCACAGGATGCGTGGAGGGCAGAGTCTGCCCATTGAAGACAGCAGGGTGTACCTGTATGCCCTGCGTCTTCAAAGCCCTCCCGTGCCCAGGACGGCATAACACATCCTGGGGCGGCAAGGGGTTAAATAATTGGGTACAGGCTGCTGACATCTTAAAGGGACACTCTGCTTTTAGATTATTTTACTCCCCTTTTCTCCCTTGCCACGCGCAGCTCTTCTTCTTCGGCTCAGGGACTCCCAAACCGAGAAGTCCCTAAAGCTTTTCTGCACAGTTTGTGCTCCTTTGCATTTTGCGTAGTGTAGGAGCCGCAAATTGAGCACAGCTACGGGACCTGCGCAGAATGGTGGATTGGAGCTGCGCGCAAGCACAGATTTGATCCATCAGCTGTCTCGCTACAGAGAAATTCAAATATCTCGGGTGCAGGTGACGCTGGGTGGGATGTAGGAAACTACTGCACTACATTCAGCATTTTCTGTCAAATCGGGGCAGCTGGGGGGGAGCATGGGGGGCACTCCTCACATCCTGACCACTTTAAAACAATAAAGTGGTCAGGATGAGTAGAGAGTCCCTTTAAAATAAAAAGGCAGAGCACATAGTTTATTCCATAAAAACAGCAATGCACACAAAAAGGAGATAAGCGCCACTCACATGAAACTGAGCCTTATCTAGACTCTAACATACTCATGCCATTTATCGGCTGTCCATCGGCCTCTTCAGACCTTTATGTCGGAATCTCTCCAATCCTTTATGCTCAAAGAACAAGAATATTAGAATATAGGACATAGCATAGACTGCAATTGTATATAAGTAAAATGCGCACTTACATGGCAAAGAGCCCAGATACGGCTCTACATGTAGCGCCCATAAGTGGGTGTCTCAGTAAGCCCTCTTCTCAGTAAAACTCCAGAGCAAAAACGTGTATCACCTTCACTTCCGGCTTCCTTATTTGCCCATGAGAGTCTCCATCTCTTGCATCCCATTATATACAGACTATTAACCCGTGGACCAATCCACTTTTAAAAACAATTAAACACGTATGTACTAGAGATGTTTCAGAAAAATTCTGAATTTGGAACGGAATTTGATAATTCGTATTCGGAAGTACTTCCGAATAATGAATCGATACGATACGAATTCGAAACGAAACAGTATATAAAAAATGTATTTCGTTTTACACTGTGTCATCATAAAAGAGAACTTTTAATAACTGATATCAACTATTGAATTTGAAATGAACTATCAAACTGATATCAACTATCGAATCGATCTTAACTTACAAATTGATATCAACTATCGAATCGATCTTAACTTACAATACAAGTAATAGTCAGCAACGGACTTTATGAAACAAATAAATTTTGTTTCACTGTTTAATTTGACTCAAATAATAAGTCTGACACAGCTTAAAATTTAACCCTAGCTTTTCTTTTAACAGCAAAATTTGATTAATTGGGGTTTTATCTAGTGATCCAAAATTTGAATTGATATCAACTATCGAATTGATATGTGAAATTCGAATCAATTCCAAATTTAAAATCGAATTGAAATTTAAAATTGATCCGAAACTAAATTAGTTACGAAATTCCGAAAACAAAATGATTTAAAAATGTAACGAAACTAAACAAAACTAATTTTTTAGCCATGCACATCCCTAGTATGTACACTTTATTTAGTCATAACATTATCCTTTATTTTATTTTATTTTATTCAGCTCCAAAATGCTCCTGAAATAGAAACCTTTATATTTTGGGGTAAAAAAATGTCTACATTTCTCACATTGTTTGTGGGTTTGCATGGACGATGTTGAAAGGCCCTTGCATTCATATCTTCACTAGTGATGAGCTGAACACCCCCGAGTTCGGTTGGCATTCGAACTCGAACTTTCAAAATGTAAATGTTCGAACTCGAACTTTCCAAATGTTCGAACTCAAACTTTCCAAATGTTCGAACTCGAACTCAAACTCAATACAAGTCAATGGGACTCAAAATTAGATTTTTAGAGTGCCCTCCAAGAGGGCATATATGCTAGATATTTGCCATAAAAGGTGTATGGGGGTCCGGGTAGTGCCCTGGGGGACAGGAAACAAGGACAAAAAGTTAAAAAAAAAGTTTTTAAAGGGACAGTGAGTTTTCCATGAAATAAGGGTTAAAAATAAAAACCAAAAATTCCTTCAAATATCGTGCCTAGGAGGTCCCCATAACCTGCTCGTGAAGTGGCAGATTTATAGGATGTATAGAAACATTTAAAAACAAAAAAATGACGTTTCAAATGACGGTAAATGCTTTTCCTTTAATCTATTCATAAACAACTGCTTGGGGCGGCAGCCTGTATGAAAAGACATTTTAGGACGCGCAGAAAAAGTTTAGTGATTTTTTGGCTAAATTATGGTGAAACTTATGCAGGCTTTGGGTGAAAGTAACAATAGGTGCTTTAAAATTGGGCTTTTAGCGTCGGCAACAGTGCTGCCACTCCGTAACCCCTCTGAGGATCTGAATCTGATACAGGCGTCAGTGGCAGTGCACCCAAATATTGTGCCTTTGGTGCCAGGCCAGCAAGTGCCATCATACAGTAACCCCTCTGTGGTTTTGTGGAAGAGTGCAGAGGTGGACCATGCGGTCAGGGCCGGTGCTAGACTATTTTGCGTCCTAGGCAAGACCAGCTACTTGCAACCCCCCCCCCCCCTGGAAAAAAAAAAACGACACAACATGAAACTGCTAAATTTCTTTTTATTTAAGAATAAAGTTTGAAAAGCACCAATAGTAAAGGTAAAATAAATATAAATAAACATTATTAAACCATTTTAAATTAACTCTATTAAACAAATTAAAATTAACTGTATTGAACAAATATAAATTAACGGAAAAAAAGTAAGAGTTGTCACGTAAGTTTCAATTTCAGACACATCAAAATTTCACTTTGTGTGCCTTATCCTTTGCAAATTTTCATCATGCGTATATATATACAGTGTATATTGCCCAGGCCAGCTCACATCATGCGTATATACACTGCAGATGATTAAAAATTCAATTTGTATTGCATTTTTTTGTCATAATATACAGGCAGGACATGACGTATACATATAAAAATGATATATTATGAATCTGCTGAGTCTGCCGGAAAGAACGATATCTAATATGTCTGGGTTATTTAATAAAATGTGGCTTCAAATCGCGTTTAAACATGATGAGCGAAAGCGGTAAAAATGAGCTGAGCACACAGCAGTGAAATGCAGCATATTAGAGGAAGATTTAGCAGAGAGATTAACACTTCTCAGAAACAGACACCACACCCTCAGTATACTCTACATACATACAATGTATCAAATTCATTAGACCAGACTAAAAACACCTGTTGTTTATGCCCGTTTGTGAACACAGGTCATTTAGAGGTGAGAATCTTTGCACGTACATATTATTTTTTAATTCAATATCTAATAAACCGTTGCTTATAATATTCTGCAGTAAAGAGTCTCTTTATTTCTAGATTTTTTTAGTATTTTTTTAAGCATTTTTTATACTTTTTTCAAAATATTTTTTTTTGCGAACTCGAACCGTACACGCCAAAAAGTTCGAAGTTCGTGAACTTGCGAACGGCCAAAGTTCGAATCGAACTCCGAATTGATCGAACCGAACAGCTCATCCCTAATCTTCACTGATTGTGGTATATTCCTTCATTCACGCTTATTGGACATGTGCATTTTGTTATTATTATTATTATTATTTTTTATTTATAAAGCGCCAGCATATTCCGCAGCGCTGTACAATAAGCACAGTATAGACAGGGTTACAATACATTGAACAACATTTGACAAACAGTACAGGAGGAGATGAGGGCCCTATTCCCGTAGGAACTCACAATCTGGGAGGGTTGGGGTTGGAAACAGGAGGAGAGGACTGTAAGGTGAGAGTGATTGATGGTTGCGTCAGTGAGTTGGGTGGTAGGCTTCCCTAAATAGGAATGTTTTCAGGGAGCGTTTGAAGGAAGAGAAGTTAGGGGAAAGTCTGACAGTACGAGGGAGAGCGTTCCAGAGAGTGGGGGCTGCGCGTGAGAAATCCTGCAGTCTATCATGGGAAGAGGTGATGCGGGGAGAAGCTAGGCGCAGGTCACTGTTTGACCTTAGGGAGCGGGCTGGGGTGTATTTGGTGATTAGTGAGGACAGGTAGTGGGGAGCTGAGTTAGTGAGGGTTTTGTAGGTAAGGATAAGGATTTTGAACTTAATTCTGCAGTGGATGGGGAGCCAGTGAAGGGACTCGCAGAGGGGAGCGGCAGAGACAGAGCGGCGGGTGAGGTGAATTAGCCTGGCGGAGGCGTTCAGGATGGATTGTAGGGGGGAGAGGTGGGACAGAGGGAGGCCAGATAAGAGATTATTGCAATAGTCGAGTCGGGAGATTACCAGGGCGTGTATGAGTTGTTTTGTGGCGACAGCGGTAAGAAATGGCCGAATTTTGTTTCGTTCCGACCACAGATTCGGACGAAAATCACAGTTTGTTATTTTTTTTAGTTTCCTTAAAACAAAAAAAATCAGCCATCCGAATTAACGAATCGGCCGAAAATATGAATCACGGTAGCGTAATGAAAACAACAAAACGAAATATTGGACCGAAAAATTTATGTGAAAAGGATCCGAAACAAAAAAAACTGAACGAAAATGATCCGAAAAGAAAACAAACAAACGAAAATTACTCAAAACGAAAAAATAAAAAAACGGTACGAAATGACCCAAAACGAAAGAAAACGGAACGAAAATGACCCAAAACGAAAAAAATAATGGAACTAAATGATTCAAAATGAATAAAAACGGGGATTTTTTTCCATTGAAACCTATAGCATTCGCCTGATTAAACATTTTCAAATAAACCACCAAGAATAAGGTTTAGAATTTAGGGTTAGACGTTAGGGCTAGAAATTAGGGTTAGTTGGGATTTATGGCTGATTTGGTGGAGGGAACGACTGCTGAGGTTCCTTATACAATCCTCCCAGGTCCTTCAAGATTGGTTCAGCAAGAAAGGACTACAAAAGAAATAAAAGGTAATTTATTATGGTATATATGAAATACATTGAAAAAATCAATTAAACATAAAATGCCGATAAACGCGTTTCGCCTGCCCGGGCTTCTTCAGTCAGCAGGGCATGCTTGTGCTGGTTGTGGATATAAATAGTGCAAGATCTTGTAGGAGAAGTATAAAATGTAGTCTGACAAAATGTCTATAAAGTAAATTTATCTCTACACGTTCTCCGTAACATCCATAACCTTATGGATATACACATAGAATCATTAATGATGTTTCATGAAGAGAACAGTACAATTATCTTCGCATAATCAGTAAAATTTCAACAAATCGCATTACCTTCATTATAGCAGATCCAATCACCATGAATTTAAATTTGAGCAGATTTACACGTTTTCCTTTATGTACAATACCCTGTAAATTACCTTATTAAGAGCAAGTATAAATTACATTGCATAACATTATATGCGCTTCGAACAATTGCCTGATAATGCACTACCACTGCATCGAGATAAAGTTAGGATTTTTCTACCTCTAAAAGATGAACAGTCTTGAATCACAGAAAAACCCATTCCGGGAAATAGACTTAAAAGTGCCTTGTGCCATCTTTGTATCGTAATGTTACCATATATAAGTACGCGCTGAAAGCAGTTGGGAAAAAATAGGGCTCACTTAAGAAGATTGCTTTTCGAAGATATTTCCATGATATTAGCTCTCTCGCCAACGCCATTCTATCATTTTCCGTTCAAGAACAGCCTCTGTTTCCTAGGCGTCTCTAGGCCATGCTTTTTGCTACCTTTCCAAGCAAGAGCTAGTAGACTTGGCCTTTAATAGTTTTTGTTTTCTTCCAATACATTGATTTAGAATGTTGTGTAGCCTGAAGTGCATTGATCACAGCTTCGTCCACACGGCCAGTAACAAACCGAAATGGATGACTTTCCACCAAGTTCTTGTAACAGAAAAAAAAATCCTTTATTGTAGCATCACAAAAAAGTCACACTTTGGCCAAGCCCGACCTTTCACAATACACAACATTTAATTAAGGTTAGATTTGGCCAAAACGTCACCATTTTTCTTATAAAGGACTATTCTTTTCCATTGCAAGAATATGTTGGCTATTCATTATTTTTATTTCTTTCCAAGCTATTTTTTAACATACTCCAGTTCCTAAACAAAGAACTGCTGATGGACTTGTTGACTCGGTTTAGTGGTCCTTCGGTTGGCTTTTTCTAAAAATATAACATTCCAAGGGGAGAGCATTCCATTACACATATCATACCATCTCACCACCTAAAGATTAACATGTTGAAGACTGAGCTCCTACCAATTCCTCCCTCTAATGCCTCCCCGCCTCCTGACTTCTCCTTCATGGTTGATGGTATCACTATATCCCCATCAAGCCAGGTTCGCTGTCTCGGAGTTACACTTGACTCTGCTCTTTCCTTCATTCCCCACATCCAGTCTCTTTCCTCCTCCTGCCGATACCAACTACGTAATATTTCCAGAATTCGGCAATTTCTTACCACTGACACCACAAAGCAACTCATCTATGACCCTGTAATTTCCAAACTTGACTATTGTAATAATCATCTTGCTGGCCTCCCTCTCTCCCGCCTCTCCCCCTACAATCGATTCTGAATGCCTCCGCCAGGCTCATCCACCTCACCTGCCACTCTGTCTCTGCCGCTCCTTTCTACGAGTCCCTACACTGGCTCAGCATCCACCTCACCCGCCGCTCTGTCTCTGCCGCTCCTTTCTGCGAGTCCCTACACTGGCTCCCCATCCACTGCAGAATTAAATTCAAAATCCTCACCCTGACCTACAAAGCTCTAACTAACTCAGCTCCCCACTACCGGTCCTCACTAATCATCAAATACACCCCAGCCCACTCGCTAAGATCAAACAGGGACCTACGCCTAGCTTCCCCCCGCATCACCTCTTCCCATGATAGAGTGCAGGATTTCTCATGCGCAGCTCCCATGCTCTGGAACACTCTCCCTCATACAGTCAGACTTTCCCCTAGTGTCTCTTCCTTCAAACGCTCCCTTAAGACATTCCTATTTAGGGAAGCCGACTACCCGACTCACCGATACACCTCACTCCCCCATCCAGTCCATCACTCTCACCTCGCAGTCCATCACTCTCACCTTGCAGTCTTCTCCTCTTGTTTCCACCCCCAACCCTTCTAGATTGTGAGTTCCCACAGGAATAGGGCCCTTGTTTCCTCCTGTACTGCTTTTTCAAAATGTTGTTCAATGTATTGTAATCCTGTCTATATTGTGCCCATTGTATAGCGCTGCGGAATCTGCTGGCACTTCATAAATAAAGAATAATAATAATAATCTCAAACCTCATACAACTCAAAGACTTTCAAAGATTTCAGTATTTTTAATGGTTTTTCAAAAGTTTAAGATTTTTACAGATTTTTCCACAACCCAGCTCAGATAATAAATAATGGGAGTTTAGTTCACAAAATATGGCATGTGTTGCTTAAACCTGTTACAAATGTCAATGTATCCGATCAATGAAAGGTCCTATTATCAACACCTACTGAGTACTTTTATGGGAAAAACTTACGGAGAACTCAATTCTTCCTGGGGGCTCCGAGTGACTCAAGGTGAAGTAGAACCTGCAATAGAACACCTGAAACTAGGAGAGGGTGCTTGACCGGAGGGTTGTCAGCTCTCTTACTGTTCAATACAGCCACCAGGAGGTCAGCACTCTTCCTTTACTAAGCATCACGGGTGAGTGCTTCTCAAGACAATTAAACACAACTTGCCAAGCACTCCATTACACAAATTACACCAAATTACACCATTAGGCCATGCTTTTTTACTACCTTTCCGATCAAAAGCTAGCTGACTTGGCCTTTTAACCTCCCTGGCGGTCTAATTTTTTCAGAATTTCGTGTCTAAAAGCGTCTCAATTTTTTTTAAAGGAAACGTGTTTTTGTACATAGTTAGCCTGTAATAATTAGGAATCACGCACTGAAATCCATGCAATCAAGAATCCTTACTGGTAAAATACTTTATAATAAATAAATAAATAATAAAAAAAAATAGTAAATACACTGAGTCCGATAAAGTTTGAAACACGACATAATAATTTATTATCCCAAAAATAATTATCCAAATAATGCAAATAAATTATATTCAATAAAATACAACAAAAAACACTGAAAACTGTCTGAAAACAAGGGTGAGACGATGTATGGTCTATTTCTTATCCCGTAGTGCCACCTAGTGGCCGTTCAAAAACATTACACAGTATAATCCAAAATGTAAACTGTAAAATTCTTTTTTTTCTAAGTTTGCTGCTGATCCCGCTCCCTTGCATCGTGTGACTCGCAGGGAGCCTTCCAGGAAGCAGCTCGCCGTGATCACACTGCGAGGGACAGCCAGGCAGCCAGTAGGAGGTGAGTAAACATCCAGCCCGAGTGTGGCTCGGGGTTACCGTTCGCGGTAGCGAAATTTAACCCCGAGTCACACTCGGGATTAACGCCAGGGAGGTTAATACAGTAGTCTTTGTTTTCTACCAAATACATTGATAGTAGAATGTTGTTTAGCCTGAAGTGCATGGATCACAGCTTCGTCCACACGGCCAGTAACAAACCGAAATGGATGACTTTCAAAGATTTCACAGTTTCTAAAGATTGTTTATAGAAAAAATATAAATCACTGGTAAATAGTTTGTGAAAACATGCACATCTTGCTTAAATCGTTTTAGTCTGAGTGTTCTTAAAAGGCTCTATAAAGATTCACCGTTAATTTCCTATCAAACCAGTCAGAACAAAGAGTTCCCAGTGTTCTTGCGTGTAGCCACCTCCCCCCTGGCTGGATCTCATTCACATGCTCTCTCCTCAGTCTCCATGGAGTCCTAGGGACTCCTGGAGCAGATAACACCAGCTGGGCTTAGCGCGGCTGGTGTTATCTCCCCTGCGGCTCCGCAGTAGTTTGACTCGAGCTGCTGGCAAACCGGCTTGGTCGTAATACGGATGGAAAAGTCTTCCATTTGCCTCTTGCCTTTAACATCCCTGTTGCTATCGAAAAATAAATAAATCTGTCACTCTTCAGCATTAATGATGGATTTTATTCCTCAGCATAAGAAAACGACGTTTCGACCCTGACGGGTCTATGTCAAGTCTGAAGTGAAGGCCAACTTACAACATATAAATAGCATTTAATGCTACTTCTACAGTATGTTGTAAGTTGACCTTCACTTCAGACTTGACAAAGGCCCGTCAGGATTGAAACATTGTTTCTCTTATGCTGAGGAATAAAATCCATCATTAATACTGAAGAGTGCCATATTTATTTATTTTTCACTGGATGTTACTGGATTTGGGAGTGGATCCATTCTGGCACAAAACAAGTGGTGAGGAGTATCCAGAACCATTGCTTGGCTATCATTCCCATAGTAATTTTTAATTTTATATAGTATTTTACCAGGAAGGATACTGTACATTGAGATTTCTCTTGTTTTCAAGTATGTCTTGGGTGGCGAGTATGTACCGTTATGTATCTTGCCCAAGGACACTTACTGGAGAGGTGCTCTGGCCGGGATCGAGCCTGTGGCTCCACGGTGTCTCCATCTAGCCGGTTTTATTTTGGTAAAAAAAGAAGAGATATATATATATATATATATCATACAGCGTAGGCGCCTATTTATAAACCAGATTACTATAGTGTTATGAAGTAGTTAAATTATAACTAATAAGTAGTGAGATGCTGCCCAAAGGGGTAAGCGCAATATACAGAAAAAACAACCAAAATCTGCATTAACCAAAAATGAAATTATAGATCGAACCTTTGTAGCGCAACAAAAATAGATTTAAAGGTAGACTTCAACAAAGAGGTATATCAAACAAAGTGCTTCAATCTTAAGGTGACAAATATTCAATGTACACATATAAAAGTGCAATGTGCCATAGAACACAGTAAAGTGCAACAATATATAAAATTCCAGCAGTGCGATGGATATAAGAGTCTATAAAGTGCAACAGTGTCCGAATGTGCAAAATGTGCAAATTCAATGATATCCAATACAACAGTATGAATACCAGTGGGAAAAATTCCTTAAAATTTACTTCTCTTTATGTTCAAGCGATGCAAAAATATAGTCCTCCTTTCTTGGTCTGTGTATCTCTTGCCGTCTCTCAATAGTGGAGAGGATAGCCAGAAAGGAGAAAAAAGTGAGAGAAAGGAAAAAAAAAAAAAAAAAACATTTCGAGGAGAGAGAAAAAATTAAGAAATAATCGTGCAGAAAATCCCAATTAAATATGGCAAATAAATCACTCGTAGGAATATGGAAACTCACATTTATAAGAGCCCAAAAAATCCCTGGCTCTAGGTTTAGGAGCTTCCAGCCATATAGAGGGTGGCGTATCCCTTCTTAAATCTTCAACTCTGGTTGCGATGGCTACAATAAGATAATAGACAGCGCTCCCATAGTATATTACCGTATTATGATAAAAAAAGAGGTGATAATGTATTGAACTCACCAGATATGGAGCCTCTTCCACACAGGCTCACTCAATACAGCGTCAGGTACACTATGGTGGATACCCAGAACCTCTTCTCAACCGTCTGAGGGCCAGATATCAGGAGCTTCCAAGCGGTGGCAAGTATATATCCAAGGAGAGTAGTCAATAGAATATAAACCATATAAAATTTATTAAAAAATTAATTGCATATTAAAAAATGGACAGATGCGTTACCGAGATGCGTTTCGGCATTAACAGCCTTCCTCAGTCGGTATATTTAGGTGCACTATTGTCCAAAAAATCTCCAAACAGGTGCAAAAGTAAAAAAGTCCTCTTTTATAGTCCTTTCATGGGATTATGTGAACCACATGAACAACATAAGACTTCCTGCATCCTGTTGTGTGACCTCTGTGATTTCATATCCGGTTCATTACCCAGAGGTGCTTTGCAGTAATCACCTGACAGAGTAAACCAAAAAAAAACAAAAAAAACCACTTCACTGACAACCAGGAAAAGGAAGTAAATAAAAAAATAAAAAACACTGCTGCTTAAATAGGCAACAAACAAAATACATGGAGCCTGGAGATAAATGTCCCTCTGTGTATGCATCGCAAGTCCACAAAGGTTTTATTTTGGTGTTTATCAGTGAAATCATTTATTATATTTTAATTAAACGGGATTGGATGAAAGTATAATGTGTGGGTGAATTCCCTGCTTTATCCATACATATATTTGTTACTTGACTAAAGATATTAGAATCAAACTTCGAGTCGTAAAAAAGCTTCCTGTGACAGAGCGACTGGGACTTGTGGTACAATTACAGGCGCAGTGCTTTGTATACTTTTGACTTAATCATTGTCCTTTTAGAGAAGATCATCAGGCTTAATGTACGGATATACAATATGTTCTTTAATGGTACCGACGCGTTTCTGGTAATCGGCGAAACGCTCGCTGTGGCAGTGCTCTTTCCTCTGCTGTGCCGTATCACCTTACGTACCACAACACAATCTTCATATCTGGAGAAAGTTCTGCGTTGAGGATCATGCAGCACTGTGTAGGAAATTAGACGTCCTAATTTAGAAATATAATAATTTAGGCATATGAATTCAAGCTGCTTTAAATAATAAAATCCACGCTGGATTCTAAGCCAATTACATGTTTCCTTTTCTTGCAGGAATGCACAGCTTTACGTCCTATCAAAACTCATTTTCTTTTGCGCGAGGCTATTTTGTGCATTAAAAGTGGAAGCGGTCTACTTCTAATTGCTTTCATCTGGAGGGTGGGGGGGTTAGAAATGGTAGGAAACTATTAACCCCCTGGATAAAGCTGCACTTTGTGATTGGTAGACGTGCATAATGTCTGCACAGTCCTGTACCAAAGTACCGGCGTTACATCCAGCTCTTATCTCATGCCGTGAGTTTTCTCAGGTCTTCTGCGTTAGCGTAATGTTGGTTGTTCTGCGCAATGTACAGCTTTGATTGGAGACTGTGCTGCTTTGTCACTGACAGAGACATTTTATTGAAGTACAGAAACTAACATTTTATACGCTATACGAAGGTATTGTTTATTTTTCTCTTTGTACATTCGATACACTGTATAAAAGAGTTTTATGAGCTGTAAATAAAGTGAGACGTTTACAATATAAAGCTGTAACGTGTAACTTTGCAAGGAAGGAATTGTGATATATAGAGAGAATGGTTTTAACCCCCCTGATGGTTATCCCGAATGTGTCTCGGGGTTAAATTTCACCACTGAAAGCGGTAACCCCCGGGAGACGCTCGGGATGCATACATTACCTCTCTCTGTGCTCCCTCAATGATCTCTGCAGTCTCCTCCGGCGATCGTGGCATTTTACTTCCTGGTTTCCCTCTCGCGAGGAGGGGACCAGGAAGTATGAGGTCGCGATCGCCGGAGGAGACTGCGGGGGACATCGACAGAGCGCAGGGACAAGTGATGTATCCAGCGACATCCCGAGTGTTGCTTGGGGTTACCGCTTCCAGCTAGGGATGTGCGTTTCGGGTTTTGGAATTTTGGAATTTTCACGAAATTTCCCGATTCGTGTTTTCGGATGCGGCCGCTTTTCCGAAAATTTTTAGATCCGAAAATGGCAGATCCGAAAAGTTTTCCGAGCCGAAACGAAATATTTTCGGAATTTTCGAATGTACTTGAAATGTGTCAAATCGAAATTTATTGCTTTGAAACGAGGAGAACAGACGTTCCGAAGAAACGAAAATTTTCGAAAATACGAAAAGTCGATACAAAAAACGAGCTAAGTGACACGAAAATACGAAAAATGGTCGAAATTCGGAAAAAAAAAATGTACACGAACAACGAGTCGAGCCGAACCGAATCGAAACAGAAATCGGTCGAAACGAGCCGAATCGAAAAGTTTAAAAATCCGAACAATCGAATCGAATCGAACCGAAAAAAAAATCGGTGCACAAGCCTACTTCCAGCATAGGAATTTAACCCCAACTCAGGATACCGCTAGGGGGGGGGGAATAGACCGCTTTTGGGCAAGAAATTTTAAAAAAATCAGACCGCCAGGGAGGTTAAGGCATACTTAGGGGGCTATCGGTAAGTGCCAATGTTTGTTGTAGTTGTGAATATCTCCATTACCAGGGCTCAAGTCCTAAAATATTAAGAGCTCTATCACCTCCTTCAAGCTAACACTAGCATCAGCGTTAGCGTTAGCTTAAAGGAGGTCATAGCGCTGCAGCCACATTGCCTTCGAATCGCTAACAGGCAGGGCTGGACTGGGACAAAATATCAGCCCTGGACTTCATCCAGACTGGCCCAATTATGCAAACACGCACAAAAATGTATATATACCAATCAATCGATCAACAGATAATGGAGTTGCTGCAGAGCCATTCGGTAAAAAGATGCAGCGGCACTGAGGCTAAGTGCGCATCACGTCTTAAGGTGAGGTGGATGCACAGCAGGTTTCACCAGCACGGTGGCCCCAATATGAGACTGCAACAGAGTGCGTCTGCTTTATAGACTCTGAGGAAGTTCTCACCTCACCCATGAAGGGCAGTGCGAGTCGCACGGTGAACCAGCATTCACACTGGCCCACTGAGCCATCGGCCCACCGGGAATCTCCCTGTAGTCCCTGTGGCCAGTACATGCCTGCTAACGGGTTAAAAAACCTGTTAGCGCTCGTTAATTAGTGATTCGTAGCGCAAGTTTACTGTACTTTCCGCTCCCTATACCTAAGATGGGGAGCCCAAAGTGAAAGCACAGATAAACTAGTGTTGGGATCACTTTGTCCTAACACTAGTTACTAAGAGCTGGTGCTAACGAAAAAGTTACCACCAGCTCAGAGGTGCAGGTAATGGATTGCACTGCTGCAGAAACCATTACCTGCAGCTAAAACCCCCCCCCCAAAAAAAAATCACATACTCACCTCTCTTCTCACGGCGACAACGGCGGTCCGATCCATTGCTTCAGACCGCCGGGAGCAGAGTGAGACTGGGGGAAGGAAGTCCCCGGGCTCCCTCCACGATCACTCCACCTACCAGCAGGATCTTGCGAGAGGCCAGATCCTGCCAGTCATGTGACCCGGCAGCATGTTCCTCCATGGAGTCCTATGGACGCCATGGAGGGGATGCAGGGGACGACGCTGTAGCGCTGCCCCCAGCATCTGTGAGCTTAGAGCGATTGCTAAGGTGCGGGCTCGATGCCTGCCCTGTGATCTGCTGGGGAAACCGGGCGCAAATGGGGAAGTTAGCGAATGCAAATTTTTCCCCTTTGCTTCCCAGTTTTAGCTCAGGACACGTGATAGTGCCATAAGTGCGGGAGCTCACCAAGATTTTAGTCCACCAAATTAACACTTATTTACTGGAGATATATATATATATATATATCATTGGATCTGTGCATGTGCTCACAGCTCCAATCCATCAGTCTGCACAGGCTCAATGGAACCTGCATACATCCTGGGATCGGGAGTCCCTAAGCCGAAGAGGAGGGTAAGGGACAAAATGTAAGTAAAAACCCTAAGGCTAGGGTCAGACGAAAGCATTTTTCGCCGCGAACGGGAAAAAGTGCGTCCGAACGCATTGATGTATTTTTTCACGGAATGCGCAAAAACGGTCAGACGCCGTGCATTTTCGGGTGTGATTTTGTACGGATCGTCAATAAAACTCTTTTTGCGTCTGGACGTTATGTAGGCCGGACATTAGCAGCATCTGACATCTCCTAATCATGCAAACACGCCGCTATGCCGACGCAGCGCACTCTGTACGTCAGTACTAGCGGTTCAGCGTTCTCAGAAAAATGCGTTCAAATTCCACTTGCGTTGCACGGCCGGACTTTTGTGCGGCCGTACATCGTATATTGGCCGTCATTGCCCGTCATCTGCTGCTAGTGCGGCCGTGATTATGTGCGCCAGAACGCACGTTAAAAGTGCGCTGGTCTGACCCCAGCCTTAAGGGGAAAAAAAAGATAATAATTATTCAAAACATTTATTCAATGGCAAAAAAAAAAGGAACTCTAATTTTTAATAGAGTGTTCCTTTAAATATGCATAGATAAAAGATAACAAAGAGTACAAGGACAATACAGGTAACAGGGCTGATGAAATGAGATTATTCTTTGTCAGGCGGATAATAATAGAACAAAAGTATTGGCGGTGCAAAGATTCCCTATTAAAACTCAATGCGAAGGTTCATATTTCAGTGCGTAGGGTATTGAATATGTATGTGTTTAATAGCTGCGTCTCCAGAGATCTGGGACGGAACTTTGCATTGTTTGTAACACAGTGTTTTTGTAAGGATGGATATACATCAGTGTGACAGTTATAATGCCTTAAAATAGCTACCAATTGCATTTTGGTTTAACAGCCTCTTCGGCCACATATCCGCGTGTAGAAATTTATCAGAAATGACTTATTTAAGTTGTGTTTAATTTATGAAAGTAACACACTGCTATCGTCAGCACTTAGTCAGCTTAGGATACTGTTACATTCAGCGGGGCTTTCGAGGAATAGGACAGGAAAGACGTCGCTAGCCAGTTTAGGATACATTCCATTCAGCGGGGCTTTCGAGGAATAGGACAGGAAAGACGTCGCTAGCCAGTTTAGGATACATTACATTCAGCGGGGCTTTCGAGGAATAGGACAGGAAAGACATCACTAGCCAGTTTAGGATACATTCCATTCAGCGGGGCTTTCGAGGAATAGGACAGGAAAGACATCACTAGCCAGTTTAGGATACATTCCATTCAGCGGGGCTTTCGAGGAATAGGACAGGAAAGACGTCGCTAGCCAGTTTAGGATACATTCCATTCAGCGTGGCTTTCGAGGAATAGGACAGGAAAGACATCACTAGCCAGTTTAGGATACATTCCATTCAGCGGGGCTTTCGAGGAATAGGACAGGAAAGACGTCGCTAGCCAGCTTAGGATACATTCCATTCAGCGGGGCTTTCGAGGATTAGGACAGGAAAGACGTCGCTAGCCAGCTTAGGATACTGTTATATTCAGCGGGGCTTTCGAGGGATAGGTCATACTACGCGCATGTTCGTGCGTGACTTTTTACAGATCGTCAATAAAACACTTTTTGCGTCTGGACGTTATGTTGGCCGGACATTAGCAGCGTCTGACATCTCCTAATCACGCACACACGCCGCTAGCGGACGCCGTGCACTCTGTACATCAGTACTAGCGGTTCTGCGTTCTTGAAAAAATGCGTTCGTTTTACACTTGCGTTGCGCAGCCGGACTTTCGTGCGACCGTACTTCGTATATTGGCCGTCATTGCCCGTCAATTGCTGCTACTGCGGCCGTGATTAAGTGCGCCTGAACGCACGTTAAAATGCGTTAGTCTGACCCCAGCCTTAACGCGCATAAATTAACGCTGGTATTACGATCTGAGCGCATTTTTCATCCGTCAAAAAATATTGCACTTAAAAAAGACGTGCAAAAACACACGCGCATTAATGTTGCGCGCAGAAATCGGTGGGCAGACTGTTTTTTCACGCGATTCAGCCAATCTGAATTAAGAACCACAATTGTCTCCGGCTCAGTTTTTGCACCTGTCAAAATCAATCTGAGTATATATGCTGCAGCAATAATAAAAACACGCACAACCTCTCAATTTTATTGTTTGGGTATGTGTAGAATGTGTAACTATACTGTGCTGTATTTTATTTTTTCGTGCTGATGACCTGATTCAGATTGGTTTCGGCCAGAATGTTCAGATTTCGGCCAGAACGTTCAGATTTGCAGTTACCACCAGCTTTTCAAAGACGTTAAAATTATGCGCGCAAACGTCGTTCGTGAAAAGTTTCGCATCGATTGCAATACCATCCGCGTACCAGCGCATGAACGCATTTGCGCTCACAATGTTAAGTATGGGATGCGCGCACAAACTTGCGTTCGTGCAGGGTTGCTCGCGTTAGACGTTAACGCGCATCGTACGCGCGAACGTCGTTATACGACGCTCAGCGCGAAGGGTTTTGCCCCTCGCGTTAATGCGTCTTTGCGCACGCGCACATTTTTGCGCGGACAGTGTAATAGTGCCCAATATCGACTGTGGGGTCCAATGGTAACGTCTCTGCCCTTCAACTGTGAAGAAGCGAGTCAAAATCCCATTCAGCACATCCCTCCAATACAACTGTGGAGGAGCAAGTCTTGATTTTACGAGAAGCGGGTTCAACCTAACTACCAGGTCGCTGATCTACAATCATAGAAAGCCCACTCAGAAGACGCCACCAGTGAGTGTCCTTGGGTGAGACACCTAACGATATGGATGTACTACCTCACAAAATACTTGTACATCTCATAGATTGTAAATTCCCTTGGGAACTGGTCTGAATCAGGTCATCATCCATGTGTGGTATTCCAATGTATCAACACCTTGCACACTGATCTTGTAAAGAGCTGCGGAATTTCTGAGGCTATATAAATAAAGGATAATAATAATTTTAGCAGCTTGACTCATAATAGAAGAGGGCCACTAGCTCATACAGGCAGTCGTGCGGTGACACGGCTACTGGTACCGGCTCTTAGAGTACCACAGAAACCAGCGCAAGCCTTGTGTAGGGTCATCAAATAGACACTTCTCCGTTTCATTGTGCATGTGGAGAGAATGTGTTTGAGCACTGTCCTTTGCACCGTAGAACCACAGGTCGTTAACCCCTTCACTACGAAGATCGACTTTACTCCATCTGCCCGGCACTTCCTGGTGTCCCAATGTCAGGTATTATTGATATAGTGTTCTACGGGAGTGATGCAAATATTTATTCCACATCAAATTAATTTGCAATAGCAGGCATGATACCCGAGGTGCTAACACCTTTTAACACCAGCTGGGCATATCTGTCTCAAACACATATCCCCCGCTGGTCCTGCATGGAGCTCAGGCTACATTATCTCCTTTTGGTCAGCAGATGGCGACGTTCCTCTGCCAAATAGGTTATGATAGTTATATTACATATATTTCTTACTGTATGATTCATTGAAAGTGATTTTCCCCAAAAAAAATATTGTTTCCTACAAGTGATTGTCAGAAAAATCACTTTGCAGTGAAGAGGTTAAGGGATTTGCTAAAGGGATTCTCCTGCATTAACATGAAAGAGATTAAACATCAACACCTCCAGACCCCTCCTCCCACTGTAACCCTTTCGATTGTTTAAATACTCTCCTTTGTTCCACTGTTGACCTACCTGTGGCGCTGGCTGGACATCACAAGCTGCTGCTTTCCTGCCAAGTCGCAGCTGATGCATGACCGGTGGGAGGCTGGCTGCTCGAGCAACTATCCAACCAGTCCGATGGCTCTCAATGGTGAGCCCATTCAGAGTCACCGCTTAAAAAAGGGTACCTAGAGTTTTGATATCCGGTTACCTTAGATATTGGACTAGCCCACGCATTCGGGGGCTGATTGGATTACCCTCACTGGGTGGCTACAAGGAAAAAGGATGGAAATGGGTATGTCTTGAGGGGTTTTCAATAACAGCCAAACTTGTCATTGAAGGGCATCGGACGGTGAATTTCACCGTATGGTGAAATTTCAGGGCAGTACGTCTATTCACAAAGCTGTCGATTCGCCAAATACTGGCGAACTGACAGCAAAATATGGTGCAGTTTTCCGCAATACGATGATTTTTGGCGGCAACAAAATTGTCCCATAGAGTAATGATTAATCTATTTCGACGTCAGTGAAATGCCCTGATTTTTGGTGATTCAGTTCGACAGGATTAAACAGGCGAATCCCACAGGCTTCAATGTAAAAAATATTCTCGTTTTAATCCAATATCTAATAAACCGTTTATTATTTTAATTTGCAGCATAAAGTCTCTTTATTAATTTATTATTTAGGATGTCTTAGGCATTTTTCGACAAAAAAAATCTGATTTTTTTTAACCCCATTGTGACCAGACAATATTACCAATATTATCAGTCCAAAAGTACCCGCTGCTGTTTTAACATTCCTGCGCTATTTGTGTTTAGATCTAATTTTCCTCTTACTCGTTTATGAACCCCACACATATTATATACCATTTGTCTCGCCATTAAGTGGACTTACAAAGGATACCATTATTTTCATCATATCCTATAATTGACTATAAAAAAATTATTATCATTTTTTTTTTTTTCGACAATTTATTGTTTTCATTTTCAGAAAACACTCTTTTTATTTATTTTTTGGAAATGTTTTGTATTTTTTTTACAAAATATTTGATGCTTTATTTTTTTTAAAGGCTTTTTTCTATTCTAGTAAAAAATTCTGTTTAGTTATGTTTTGTTGGACCTTTTTTATTATCTAGACACATTTTCATGCATTTTTATTGGTTTAAACACCTTTCAGAAGAATATCAGAGTTACTTTTTTTTCCCCTGCAATTCGGGGGTCTGTTCAGCAGTCTTCAACAGCGTTCAATTAGCAGGGTAATTCAAAGAGATTCGAAAAGTCACCGCACATTCGGTGCAGTGACTTTTCGTTCTCTTCAATTCGGTTCCTTTTGCCGATCCCATTTCGGTGACCCTGCGGTGTATTCAGCAAGCACCACAGGGTCCCCGAATTGCAGGGAAAAGCTGCCGCAAACCCGACGAAAACTAACCGCAAAACCCAGCGAATGCACGCCGAAAACCCGCAAAAACATCTGGATTAACCTGCCGAATACCATGGAAAAACCGAGCAGGAGCCGATCACACGCAGCCGAAGCCTCTGGAGAAAGCCGACACCGCAGACCGAGTGAAGTGAATAAATTAGGAAAACAGTTTGCATGAATGTTTGAAAGTGAAACGCTGTTTGCAAAGAAACTACTGAGCGAAAATGTCTGAAAATTACATATGATCCAATGAATGATAATAAAGAGGGCTGTTACAGAAAAAATAAGAAAACTTTAAAATAAAATTAAAAGAAATCGGACTTTAAAAAAATATATATATATTCAGAAAAATGCTTGAAATATCCTAAAAAATCTATAAATAAAGAGACTCTTTACTGCATAATTTTATAATAAACGGTTTATTAGATATTGAATTAAAAAGGGATATTGAATATTTTTAACATTGAAGCCTATGGGATTCCCCTGAATAAACTTGCCGCATGAAACCACCAAATGGCAGGGCAATTCGGGAACCTTTCACTGCTGGTTTGTGTTCTCTGAATAGCCGAAGCAGTGCTTTTTCATGGGGTTTCACTGCCCTCGAACAGGCACCGAACAGGCACCGTATGTGCAGGCAATTCGCCAGGATTTGGCGTAGTGCCTGCTCTCTGGATAGCCGAATGGCCAAGAAAGGTAACCGAACGCAGATTTTCAGCGTTTGGTTACCTTTCTCAAGCAATTCGGATCTCTTTGAATAACCCTGTGTCTGTTCGGCAGTCGACGGTGGCGTGACGGTCTGATCGGCAGTGGTTGGTGGCGTTTGGCGGTCTTCAAGCTTGGTGCACATCACTATTCGCTGCAGGGTCCGCGAACTGGAACCTCCAAAGCTCACCCAAGTGCGCCGAACCAGAAAGCACCGAAATGTCACTGAAATTTTGGTGCTCTTTGAACAATACTCCTGGTCTGCATTAGCCAATCAAGGAATGAGAGATTGCATTGATCTTTATGATCTTTATCACTTGATGGAAAACTGAGGATATGGGAAACAAATCTGCTGATGAGAAACAAAATATCAGCTTTTAAAAATGAGGGGGACGGGGGGCGCAATCTCCTGAACAACGACCTTTTCATCCGAAAGCCTCTTGTTTTTTGTGTTTCTTATCTTTTCCTGCAACATCCAAGATGTTGTTTTTTCTTTACTACACCTAAAAGAAAAATCTGACTGTGTCCTGAAACTTAGAAGATGTGTCTGTGCGCGTGCGGAGGGGGACTTCGGAAAAGTAGCTACGGCAAAAGAAAAGGTAAAACTAGATCGATGCACGCGTTTATCCCTGACCTTCAGAGAAAAGAATTCTGTTAGTTAGGTACTATAAATTTAGTTTCTGCCCAGGGAACGGCATAAATGTGCACTTTCAGGATGTAAAAGGCATTTATGCCCCTAACACCGAACAGAGAAAAATAAATCGATCAAATTAATTTCTGGCTGTCACCTCCGAGATTCATTTCCCATAAGCCGCAACAGACAGCAAAGCAACAGCCAGAGTGTAAAGCTTAGCGACGATGTGTTCAGGTTCGGGATTAAACTGCAGCATCTCTCCTATTTTCTCCCAAGGTGACTGATCTGCATATATGTATCCTTAAATGGAATGTTTTTTTTTTTTTTTTTTTCCGTTTTCCGAACCCGAGTGCCGCCTGAGATCTTAAAGGTTTTATGGACCAGTAACGATTTTATGGGATACCGGGACTATTCTTTATATATATATATATGAGTCAGCGTTTTACCCTTCCTTCTCTGACTTTTACACGTTCTTTTTACACTGCAATAACAGTAGGCTCATCAATTGGAATATCTCGGAATTGCTTTGTAAATCCCATTTTAATAGGAACGGTATTGATTTGTAACCGGTCCTGTATTCAATCTTCTCTTCTCTGGTCTGAAGAGCTGCATGTTGATAGGGAGCAGTTTATTTTAAAGAATATGCCGGTGACTGTTTTGTGACCTAATAACACCGGAATACCTGTTGGTTGCAATTAAACATTCTTACTATATCACGGTTAAAAGAAACAAAGAGGTTTGGGAGGGTCCTGAGAACGAGTAGCGGCACTAGTGGCCTGCTCTTCGGTGGGGCCCGCTCAGGTTTCACAAGGTTTTAGCTCGATTGTGCCATTAGGGGGACAACTGCGTCATATGCAAATCAGACGCTACACTCAGAAAGGGTGGCCAGTACTGAAATGCCAAGGACGTCATCCCTGCACAATAGGTGCAGCAACCCCAATGACCGTTTCTGCCTTATTAGACCTCGTCAGGAGGGTAAAGCTGACGCCCCTCTAAGCACATCGAGCAAGGGGTCCACGTCTGGATTACCCTGTAGACTTAAAGTGAGAAACAGAGGGGTTTGTGAGGTCCCTGAGAACGAGCAATGGCACTAGCGGCCTGCTCTATGTTGGGGCCCGCTCAGGTCTCACAAGGTTTATATCACGGTTAACATTCAAAAACTGGTTTATAGGAATGTTGATTAGGTTTGCTGATGGGTGTAAAAGATGAGCAGACTGGTAACGTCAAGGCAAGATGGTAAATTTACCCAGAATCTCCGGTAACAGAGAGTAAAACACCTACGTGTTCGACATGTGCATTTCGTATTGTCAAAATGTATTTTTCGTCCGAGATTTGCGTTATCATAAAAAAAATTGGTATCAGCTGTCCGATATTACGAATCGGCTGAAATTACGATTGGAAATGTATTTAGAATTTGATCCAAAACTATATAAAACGATTTGAAAATGATCCGAAACTATATCAGATGGAACGAGAATGATACAAAACAAGAACAATTTAATGAAAATAACCCAACCCGGAACAAAATGTTTCAAAGCGAAGAACAACAGAATGAAAATGAGACAAAGCGAAAGAAAATGGAACGAAATTATTTCAAAGTAATAAAATGGGGATTTTTTAAACATCGTAACTTACAATGAGGATACACCTATAGGTTTTAATGTTAAAAAATCCCCATTTTTACTAAATATTTCTTAAACTGTTTATTTTTTTAACTTTGAGCAATAAGTCATTTTGTTAATTTATTTTTTAGGATTTCTTAGGCATTTTTCAGGTGGAATTTTAGGTTTTCTAATGTTTTTAAAGAATCATGGCTTTTTTCCCCCAAAGGTTTCAATGTAAAAAAATATTTGCATTTTTATTAAATATTTCTTAAACCGTTTATTTTTTTCATTTACAGCAATGAGCCATTTTGTTGATTTTTTGGGCATTTTTTGGGATGTTTTTGGGTGAAATTTTAGGTTTCCTAACTTTTTTAAAGAAACAAGGCTTTTTTCCTGACAGGTTTAAATTTTACTGCAGAGAGGTGCTTCTCAGTAGTGTGTGGATTCATGTGCTGCATTAATTATACTGTGCAGAGACAGTAATGCAGGGTGGCTGGAGAGAGATAAAATAATAGATATCATTTCTCCACAGGGGGCACACTAATCTTGCTTTAAAAAAAAAATTCAATAGGGAACCCAGCAGGAGCCTTGCGAATTAAGCATAGTAAATCTTGGCTTGAAGGGGTTAAAACTGTAGATAAGTCAATAAGTTAACCAACCAGCTTTATGATCGTTTCTATGCTTGCACAATCTTAAACCAACGTCCTCCGAATAATGTCTGTTCAGTCAACCTACCTTGGCAATGTGTCATATGAAGTACAATGTGATGAGAAGTCATACTTTTTCAACACACTTTCGAGAAGGTCACTGAACCTTTTTCTATTTTAACTTTATATGATACATTGTTTACAGGTTTTCTAAAAAAAACTTTACATCAGTCATAGTGAAAGTTTAACAAATGACAGATTTGCTGTCTCACAATGACATAAAAAATGCCAACGCGTTTCGTTTTTAGAGGTAAGGTCTTCAAACTCAATACTTTACAAAAAAATCGATAATAAATATATTCGTTATGAGATAGATGGGGCAGATAATAACTGTTAAAGAGAGTTGGTAATGACTCTATAATTTTGATGGGTTGAGGGGTTTTTTTTTTCTCTCTAATTTTCACAATCATTAAACTTTTATTGTGTTTTCCACTGTATTGGGCGCACTGAAATTTAACTTATAATTACTTTTATTTTCAATTAGGTTTGCTGTATCATTTAATCAGCTATCTTATCATTAACCGGATCGCAGTAACAAAAAAACGAGAGCCTGAACTGCTGTAAATAATTACGCTTTTATTGTTTAAATTAAACTTTATTAAATATCATGACGTTCTGAGAATTGTGATAATGAAATGAGGAAAGTTTTGAAATATGTGCAAATACTTAAAGCAGTGCTTAGTTACTAATTTAACCATATTACTATCATGGGGCTTTATTAACGTCTCCGCGCAAAAGCGCACGCACAGCGTTAACACGTGTCAATTAACACTGGTATTACAATCCGAGCGCATTTTTTCATATGTCAAATAATACTGCGCATTAGACATGTGCATTCGTTTTAGTACTAAAACGATTTAGTCCGAATTTTGGGATAATTTAGTTTTCGTATGACTCAAGAGAAACGAAACTGCTCAGTACAAAAAACGAAAGAAACTAAAATAAAATGCACTACATTTTAGTGTCAGTCCTTTTTGTGATATTACATTGATAAGTGAAGGAGACCAGCAATGAAGAGCGCAACATCCGAAGTTCTGCACCCTCCACATGCCAATGCAGTAGGATTTTCTATACAGAGTGGGGCATTAATTAATGCAGGAGGATGTTCTATACATTATACAGAGGGGTATTCATGCAGGAGAATGTTATATACATTTTTACAGAAGAAGGTATAAATTGAGGAGGATGTTCTATACAGAGAGGGACATTAATTAATTCAGGAGGATGTTCTATATAATATACTGAGAGGGGTATTAATTAATGCAGAGGATGTTCTAAACATTATACAGAGGATCCTTTTTTTCTCAGCCCTTTAAATCCAGTGGCTGTGAGCGCGGAGATCGGCTGCTTGTTACCTTATCTCTCAGTACAATGTATCAGGCTCAGCTGTTACAGTAACTGACTAACAGCGCTCAGAGATTCAGTAAAACAAGGAAATAATATTGTTCTAACCGCTTATATATATATATAAAAATATTATTTACTAGTTTTACTGAAACTCTGAGCGCTGTGATGAGCAGCAGTCAGTTACTGTAACAGCTTTGCCTGACACGGAGCAGTATTACAATGTTGGTGCTAACTTAACCAGAGCTGTTGTAAACTGAAAACCTCCATAGGCTATAATGGCTCTGGGAAGTTTACAACAGCTCTGGTTAGTTAGCACCAACTATATAATATGGCCCACATTGTGCTGAGAGTGAGAGATACTGTAACAAGCAGCGATCTCAGCCCTCTGAGGAGCCACTACAATAGTAATTGTATCCACTGGTTTTCGGATGAATGAAATTTAGTTTTCATACTAAATAACTGAAAACGAATTTCTTTAGCAACTAAATAAATTGCATTTTAGGACTAATCCATTAGTTCAAAACGAAATTTTGTGCTGTGCACATGTCTACTGCGCATTAACGCTGCGCACAGAAATTGGTGTGCGGACTGTTTTTTTTCGCGCGATTCAGCCAATCAGAATTAAGAGCCACAATTGTCTCCCATTCAGTTTTTGCACCTGTCAAAATCAATCTGAGTATATATGCTGGAGCAATAATAAAAACACGCACAACTTCTTCATTTTATGGTTTGGGTATGTGTAGAATGTGTAACTATACTGTGTTGTATTTTTTTTTGGGCTGGTGTATTTGGTTTCGGCCACGACGTTCAGATTTGCCATTAACACCAGCTTTTAAAAGACGTTAAAATTATGCGCGCAAACGTTGTTCGTAAAATTTTGCGCAACGATTGTAATACCATCCGCATACCAGCGCACAAACGCATTTGCACTCACAATGTTAAGTATGGGACGCGCAACGTACATTACGCTCGCAAAGGGTTCGCGCAGGTTCACCAGCGGTAGACGTTAACATGGATTTTTTGCGTGGACATTGTAATACGACGTTCTGCGCAAAGGGTTTTCCCCTTCGCGTTAATGCGTTTTTGTGCATGCGTTAGCGTTTGCGCAAAGAAGTTAATAGAGCCCATGATCTACTCTACTCAATGTGCGAGGCACCTGCTGGATCCCTGATGTCAAGTCTAGTTGATATGGTGTTCTTCTGGTACAATTTGCATTCGGACCCCACAACATGCCCCTAAGGTTTTAGCATTGCGGGCACAATACCCAAGGTGCTAACACTCGTTACAAAAAAACTGGGCATATGTGGCTACAACAGATATCCCAAATGGTCCAGCATGGAGCCCAGTACTGCAGTATCTCTTTTTGGCCACCAGATGGTCTGACAAATAGGTTAATACTAGAAGGAATGCATTGGGAATATTCCCAAATATTTCTTACTGTATAATTCATAAAGCAGTAAGTGAGTGGCCACAGAGCTCGCCCTGTATTCTGCCCTCTCCTGGTTATTGTAATGCAGCAGTAAAGTTTGTTGAGATTTTTGTTACAGTGACGATGTGGTCTGCTCATTGTAGCTTATTTACAGTAAAACAGGGTGACATGGCTGAGCTCTCCCTGTGAATATCAATCCTCCCCTGGGGCACAATAATCTTGCATTAAAAAGTATGCAAAAGAGGTATTATATGCTGGGTTTTGGTATTTATTGTATTTGAGGTAATTCACTAACCCGGTTGTCTTATCTATGTTCACCGAAGTGGCAAATAACAGTAAAAATCACCAATATGCTGAACTTTGGCCATCCAGAGAAGCACATTTCAACAAAGTGTCACGTCTGCGGGTCCCCAGGGGGGGCCTGGACACCCGGCGGCAACGCTGGCTGGCCGGATGCCAGGAGTTCCGGATCGGCGTGTGCCTGGAGGGGCAGGGCGTGGCGTGATGATGCGGAGATGCCAGCCTCAAATGCAGGGCGCACGAGACAGCTCGTCGTCCTGACGTAGAGTTAGTTCCCGCATCGCCTGGTGTATTCACTTGTGTTTCACTGCCTTCTGTATTTCTGTTGCCGATTTGCTTGTATGAGGACCCTGATTGTTGCTGACCCGGATTGCCTTTTTGACCATTCTCTTGCAAACCCCTTTATGTATGAGTATTGTGCTTTAAAGAGAAACTGAGTATATGAGTATATTGGCCAGTAGATGACTACATCTGCCTGCCAAATAAGTTAAATTACATTAATAAATGCATTGGGAATATTCCGAAATATTTTTTTGCTGTATAATGAATTAAAAATGATCTTCCAAAAAAAAAAACACTGTGTAGTGTATTTTTGGAAAATCAAATGGTAGTGAAGGGGTTAAATATGTGTTAGAATGATTTAATTTTAAATATATATTACGAATTTATAAAATATATTCGCTTAAATGTCGGCCTGATGTTCGCCTTTATGCCTTGACATCAAAAAAGCGCTGTAGACGAACTGGAGATATTGCACTTTATTTTAACATTTCTATTTTATATATCTAAGGGAAATATTAATTTAATTAGAAGAAAAGTTTAAAACAGCAAGAATATGATATTTGGTCTAGAACGGTGAATCATCCCTTTCCACCGAAAAGGCTTTTATGTCATACATTACTTTTATTTGCGTTGGCAAAACGTAGGTCATGTCACACTTATGCAATTCATTACAACCAAAGATGTTCCGCTCATTGCTGAATTTTAATACTAAGAAACCAATATTTGTTCAGCTTGAGGAAACCTTTTGAGTGCGTTCTTGGCATTTGAAATGGGTAATATAACAACTATGTTTCCTTGGGTCAACAATCTAGACATTCAGCTGTTTCCAAGTGTGTTATTACTGTAATTCGCAGTGTAAATGTTGATTCATAAAATACTTATTGTCTCCTGCAGGTCAACACAGTTCACAGCTTAATAACGGCCTTTATTGTAACTCTGGGCAAGGTTCCTTAAGTCGCTCTTTTCGAGGCACCGAAATTAGAAGTTCTTAAGGAGACGGGTTCGTTTGACAGTTATTTATGAATGTCTGCAGTCATTAGATTTCAGAGTTCACACCAGTACGTGAACTCCTCAGATTTCGACAGAGTTCCACACAAAAGGTTACTATTTAAATTAAGAAAAATTGGTCTAGATGAAAATACTTGTTCTTGGATAGAAAACTAGCTAAAAGATAGGGTACAGAGAGTGGTCATAAATGGTACATTTTCAAGATGGACATCAGTGGTAAGCGGTGTCCCTCGGGGGTCTGTTATAGGACCAATTCTATTAAATTTATTTATAAATGACCTTGAGATAGGCATTGAAAGTCATGTATCAGTGTTTGCAGATGACAAAAAATAGGAAAAGTAATACAATGTGAGCAAGATGTTACTTCACTGCAGAGGGATTTAGATAGATTGGGGGGACTGGACACTTAAATGGCTGATCAAGTTTAATGTAGATAAATGCAAAGTTCTGCACTTTGGAGTGAAGAACACCCAAGCAACTTATACCCTAAATGGTACGGAGTTAGGGAAATCCAAGCAGGAGAAGGATTTGGGAATAATCATAGACTTCAAACTAAGTAACAATGTGCAATGTCAAACAGCAGCCGCCAAGGCCAGCAAAGTATTGGCATGCATTAAAAGGGGAGTTCACTCACGGGATGAAAACATAATTTTGCCTCTGTATAAATCAATGTTAAGACACACCTTGAATATGCCGTGCAATTTTGGGCACCTTTCTTAAAAAAGGATATTATAGAGCAAGAAAAAGCGCAGAGACGGGCAACTACATTAATAAGGGGAATGGAAGGGTTAAGTTATGAGGAAAGATTAACAAGCTTAAACCTGTTTAGTTTAGAGAAACGGCGCCTTAGAGGGGATCTGATAACTTTATATAAATATATGATGTTCATCCATCGTATTCGATGAGGATCTTGACATCTAGCAGGTTGTGGGTTGTCCACGGTGTGTCCGCAGATGGCTGATGAGGCCTATTCGAGCACGAAATGTTCTGCCACACATCGAGCAGACATGTGTGAGTACCCCTGTTGCAACATTTGCAGTTCTGGCTTTGCAAAGTGCTTGCTTCTCTTTGTGCTATGGTTGCTCCTCTGTCTTCAAATATCTGGCAGCCTTGGAGGATCAGCGTGCGCCATGTCGATCGATCTTGTGCCACGATTTCCCAGGAGGTGATATCAATATCCATGGACTTGAAGGAGGCTTTCAGTGTATCTTTGTATCGCTTCCTTTGTCCATTATAAACCATTGTCTGGAAACCTATTCATTAACATGACTATACAGAGGACACAAGATCACCCATTTAGACTGGACGAAAGGAAATTCAGCCTAAAGCATAGGAAGGATTATTTTACGGTGAGAACAATAAAGCTGTGGAATTCTCTGCCTGTTGAGGTGGTTGGGTCAGAGAACATACAGACTTTTAATAAGCGACTGGATGACTTCCTGCAGACACAGAATATTAACGGTTATAATATTTAATATGTGGGTAAAAGCTTCTTGATCCAAGGAGAAATCTGACTGTCATTCTGGGGTCAAGAAGGAATTTTTTCCCAGTATGTTGCATATTGGTGAGCATTTCAAACTGGGTTTTTTGCCTACTTTTGGATCAACAGCAGTAGGTGATGTGTGAGAGGCTGAACCCGATGGACGCATGTCTTTTGGACACACCATTTAGAGAGAAAAAGATCTCTCCATCTGTTCTACTTTCTATGTGCTAGGTACAGGTTTGTGCTCTGGAGTGTGCTTTTCTTCTCCAATGCATTTCCAGAATATAAACATTGTCCTCCTCCTCCTCTGTTTTAGCCTAACAGGGTTATTCAGAGAGAGGTGAAAACCAGGAGAATGAATGGAGAAGTGAAAATTCTAGGTCAAAATAGCCAATTTGGAAAGTGAGATAAATGGGAGAATTTTTCTGGTTTGGCTATTTTGACCTAGAATTTTCCATTCTCCAGCCATTCTCCTGAGTTTCACCTCTCTCTGGATAGCCCTGTAAATTTTAGAATTCTATATTTCCCCCCACTTATAGTACTTTATAATGTTCCTGATGATATTCATGGAAATTCGTATACTGGCCGTACTCTTCTTTGGTTGCCTTCTAGTAAAGGGTAGATGGTTGGATAAAGACAGAAACAGGGAACGTTGTAATTGATGGTCTTTTTACATTCTTTATTAATGTATAACTGACGTCAACTGAAAAGCCATTCTTCTCTTTATGGCTTATTCCATTTATTTTCTGTTGTTGCTCCTGTTCACTAACCAGTTTCAATGGAGCCTTGAATAGTCTATCAGCGTTATTCAGAGAGAGGTGAAAAGCAGGAGAATGACTGGAGAATGGAAAATTCTAGGTGAAAATATGCAAACCAGAAAAATTCTCCCATTCATCTCACTTTCCAAATCGACTATTTTGACCTAGAATTTTCCATTCTTCAGTCACTCTCCTACTTTTCACCTCTCTGAATAACCCTGTATATGTATCAAGGTTTGTGAACAAGTGTCATTGCTCAAACCGCTTGCTCCTCCTGTTCGGCTGTTTTGACTCATCCGGCGTCCTCCCTGCTTACTGATGCTGCACCTCGACAGCCCAGTGATTCTTCCATTCGGCATCACTTTCATACACTCTCATGTTTTCATTTGTGTTACCCTGAGCGCTATACAGCATATGTCCAGAGTAATTTGTATGAACCCAGGTTCATACAAATTACTCTGGACATATGCATCCAGTGTCATTCTGACACGTTTAGGTGCACAAAAGTGACACCAGCCAATGAAAGAAGCCCCATTCCTACAAAACACCTCTGATCTTGGAGGTGAGTGCCCTGTGGTGGGTTTGTCTACCCTTCAGCATGTCATCCTGTTGTTGTTTGTTTCTTGTGCACCAGACCTTATCTTACCATGACTATCCTGATTTCAGGACCTCAGCTTATTTTCATTGTTAATGTGTGTTTCTATTCTCCTGACCTTAGGCTTGATTCTGACTATTCTTGTTTTAGCTCAGCATACTCATCCACTACAAGGAAAGGTTATACAGTTCTTCTGTTTTTTCTTTCCTGTTCATCTGCATGTTGTGTTATATACACAGCGTGGCCAAAAAAAATCACCATCTGGACTTAGGTGGGAGCCTTCCATTGGATAATTACTGCACTGATTAATATGTGTCAGCTGCATAAAATGAGGTCATGTGACTCCCTGTATACAGTGGCAAGAAAAAGTATGTGAACCCTTTGTGATTACGTGGAGTTTTGCATGAATTGGTCATAAAATGTGCTCTGATCTTCATCTAGGTCACAACAATTTGAAAAACACAGTCTGCTTAAAATAATACAACACAAACATTATATGTTTTCATGTTTTTATTGAACAGAACATGTAAACATTCACAGTGCAGGGTGGAAAAAGTATGTGAACCTTTGGACTTAATCACTGGTTGACCCTCCTTTGGCAGCAATAACCTCAACCAAACGTTTCCTGTAGTTGCAGATCAGACCTGCACAATAATCTGGAGTAATTTTGGACCACTCCTCTTCACAAAACTGTTTCAGTGTAGCAATATTCTTGGGATGTCTGGTGTGAATCGCTCTCTTAAGGTCATGCCACAGCATTTCAATTGGGTTGAGGTCAGGACTCTGGCGTATTTTGTTTTGTTGAAGCCATACTTGTGTTGAATTACTTGTATGCTTTGGGTTATTGTCCTGTTGCATCACCCATCCTCTGCGGAGCTTCAGTTGGCAGACAGATGGTCTTACATTTTCCTGCAAAATGTCTTGATAAACTCTGGAATTCATTTTTCCATCAATGACAGCAATCCGTCCAGGCCCTGAGGCAGCAAAGCAGCCCCAAACCATGATGCTCCCTCCGCCATGTTTTACAGTGGGGATGAGGTTTTGATGTTGGTGTGCTGTGCCTTTTTTTCTCCACACATAGTGTTTTGTGTTTTTTCCAAACAACTTAATTTTGGTTTCATCTGTCCACAGAATATTTTGCCAGTAGTGCTGTGGAACATCCAGGTGCTCTTTTTCAAACTTCAAACGTGCTGCAATATTCTTTTTGGACAGCAATGGCTTCCTCCGTGGTGTCCTCCCATCCATGTACTCCATTCTTGTTTATTGTTTTCCTTATTGTAGATGTGTCAACAAAAATGTTAGCATGTGCCAGAGATTTCTGTAAGTCTTTAGCTGACACTCTAGGATTCTTCTTTACCTCATTAAGCATTCTGCGGTGTGCTCTTGCAGTCATCTTTACAGGACAACCACGACTAAGGAGAGTAGCAACAGTGCTGAACTTTCTCCATTTGTAGACAGTCTGTCTTACCATGGACACATGAACATCAAGGCTTTTGGAGATACTTTTGTAACCCTTTCCAGCTTCATGCAAGTCAACAATTCTTGATCGTAGGTCTTCTGAGAGCTCTTTTCTGCGAGGCATGGTTCACATCAGGCAGTGCTTCTTGAAACCAGTAAACCCAAAACTGGTGTGTGTTTTTAAAGGGCAGGGCAGCTTTCAGCAACACATCCAATAATATCACACTGATTGGACTCCTGGCTCCAATTAGCTCTTGGAGAAGTCATTAGGCTAGGGGTTCACATACTTTTTCCACCCTGCACTGTGAATGTTTACATGTTATGTTCAATAAAAACATGAAAACATATAATGTTTGTGTTGTATTATTTTAAGCAGACTGTGTTTTTCAAATTGTTGTGACTTAGATGAAGATCAGAGCACATTTTATGACCAATTCATGCAAAACTCTACGTAATCCCAAAGGGTTCACATACTTTTTCTTGCCACTGTATACTGAATGAGCAGGATTTACCATCAATGTATTTTTCTCCCCTGATGGCACAGCAGGCATATTCCAAGATGGCAATGTCAGGATTCATCAGGCTCAAATTGTGCAAGAGTGGTTCAGGGGGCATGAGACATAATTTTCATGCATGGATTGGCCACCGCACAATCCAGACCTTAACCCCATTGACAGGGGCGTACCTAGAACATTTGGCACCCTGGCCGGATCCTATATTTGGCACCCCCCAACTTTAAAATGTTAAAAAAAAAACGCACTTTTTTAAATGTTTTCAAAAATATTTTTAGTTATAGCATTCTGGCAGGACATGACGTGTACATATAATAATGATATATTATAAACCTGCCGATGGTGGATCATTCATGCATCCTCTGTACAATAAGGGGCGAGTGTAGATTCTTTTTGAATAATTGTTATTTTTAAGTGATTTTGCAAACTCACAACATATCCATTCTATAGTGGTTTTTCTTTTTTCTTTAAGAGACCATTTTATTATCAATCATAGGACCTTATATGTAAATTACAGACATTTTCGTTCAGTAGGCCGACTCCCTGCACTTCGGGGACCCTGCGGTGAATGGTGAATTCACTGCATGGTGGGGAAATTTGATTCCCCGAAGTGCAGGGAACAACAGAACACCAAAATGTTGGCGTCATTTCATTGTTCTATGAGTAACCCCTTTAGTGGTGGGTTTTTTGCCGCCCCCTGGAAGGTGCCAGCCTAGGCCTTGCCTACACAGGACATACTTGAAAATTTGTGAAATCTCAATGTGTCCCTCCTGGTAAAATACTTTGCAAAAATAAAAAATAAAATATATATATTTTTTTAGAGTGTCACCCTATGGGGTGGTGTCACCCGGTGCGGCCCGCCCCCTGCCCTAGGTACGCCGCTGCCCATTGAGAATCTTTGGGATAATGTGCTGGAAAAGACTTTACGCAGCGCTGCAACTCTTCCATCATCAATACAAGATCTTGGCCTCAAATTAATGCTTCTCCAGACGCAAATAAATGCTGTGACATTGCATTTGCTTATCGAAACGATGCCACGGTGAATGCGTGCCACAATCACAACAAAAGGTGCATCAACCACTTATTAGAATGTATGACCTTTTTATGCTAGGTAGTAAATATCATTGTGACGACAAGTTGAGTGTAGTTGTTCAATGTAACCAATGACCACTATAATTATCAGGAAGATGAGCAACACTCCAGGTGTAGATGTAGAGTACAAGGATCTTCACTGGAATGGGGATAACATCAAGGCGACATTTTGGCCCTTAAGGCCTTCATCATGCCATGCTACTGGTGTGTGGTTAATGTTCAAGGAAGGGGTTCTCACAGCTCGATCCTAATCGCTTGATCGCGGGACAGCTAAAATTCCATAGCCGTACTCAGACATCTCGGAATTTTCAGAACTCTCAACTACAAAGAAACATAATTCCTAACCTCTCGGGTGTGTAATCGTGCTCTGCAAATCCATACAAATAGAGAAAGACAAACCTAAACACAGTCATACATACATACATAACCTCAACCATGTTGCTATTATGTTGCCCATGTGCCAATGACTAGGTAGTAATCGATGTCCAAAGCCAGTCAAAACTAAGTGGTCTTTATCTGCTGTCGTTGAGTAAATCCATGGCATGGGAGTAAATATAATTTAGTGTTGCAGAAATAGTTACTTTATCTCTCCCACCACTTTGCCACAATAGACCTTATATGTCTAGTTTACAATTTGATTTGAGATTCTCTGTACAAAGAACAAATAGCCATTTCAGTGTGAAACGCGCTGGAGGATGAAATATCTGCTTCTGAGCGGGTTACTGGATTTATCCAACCGTAAGAAAGAGCTTCGTTTTGTAACAACCTTACTGTGGCAGCCCATATATTACAAGAAAAGGAATAAGGAAATACGAAAGAAAAAGAAATGTGAATATGGACTACGTTGTGGTTAATATGCGTGTATACCTTTGCCTTATTTTCTTTCTGTACGTGAGGTGCTAGAACAGGAATAAACAACGTTGATGATGATATTTAGAAAGTATGGAAATCTTTTAATCCTCCTAGGGGAGAGGAAGTCATGACTTTTAACTTATTTTTGGTTGTAGGTTCTGTTATGAAGCGGCTCCTCTCTTTCTATTGGATCAATTTATCCAAGTAAAGGTCTTCTCTAGATTTTTATTATTTTACTTGTTGTCCGATACATTGTTTATCCTTGCAACTTTGCAATACTAGGACCGTTTTTCTGACAGGGTTATTCAAAGAGATCCGAATTGCTTGAGAAAGGTAACCGAACGCTGAAAATCAGTGTTCGGTTACCTTTCTTGGCCATTCGGCTATCCAGAGAGCAGGCAATTCACCAAATCCTGGCGTGAGCTGACGTGCGGTGACTTTTCGAATCTCTTTGAATAACCCTGTGAGTCTTAGGGGGTTATTCAGAGAGCACTAAAATGTTCCCAACATTTTGGTGTTCTCTCGTTCCCCGCACTTTCCTGCACTTCAAGGAATCAAATTTCCCCACCTTGAGGTGAATTCAGCATTCACCGTAGGGTCCCCGGAGTGCAGGGAAAACCCACCGCAAACCCACTGAACACTGCAGAACCGCTGCAGAAAAAAACACCAAACACGTCAGAAAAAAACAGACTTGCCGCCGAGCACAGTGCAGACCAGCTGCCGGAAAAACCCAACAAGCTGATGAATAGGAAAAAAAAAATAGGATTGAAAGTGTCAAAATTTAAACTACTGAACGAACATGCCTGGAATTTACCCATAAGATCTAATGAATGATTATAAAAAGGGCTGTTACAGAAAAAAGAAAAAAACGCTAAAAAAAAAGATTAACCATTGCTTCTCTATGGGGGATTTCACTGCCGTCGAACAGGCACCGTATTTGCTGGCAGTTTGCCATAATTTGGTGAAC
This sequence comes from Leptobrachium leishanense, assembly GCA_009667805.1. NCBI lineage: Eukaryota > Metazoa > Chordata > Amphibia > Anura > Megophryidae > Leptobrachium > Leptobrachium leishanense. Next base: position 526,578,321 of record CM019063.1, on the reverse strand, counting down.
TGCCTGCTGTCTGAATAGCCGAATGGCCCCGAAATGTCACCGTACGGGGAAATTCCCTGTTTGGTGACATTTCGGGCCAGTTTGGCTCTTTCTGAATAACCCCTTTAGTCCGCCATTTGTGTGGCTCGCTGCTTCCTCGACTCATGGCAATACTGTCTTCCTACATTTAGCCATAAGCGTTCCTGTATTAGCCAGTAGAGAAAAGGCTCAGCTCTCTCACAATGCAGGAAAATTAAGCTCATACCATTTTATTGTGCTGAAAGATTTCTTTGAATAGTGAAGGTATAGTTTATTGTATAAGTCAATGATATTGACTGGTGTTTCCCGACCCTGGTCCTCAGGTCCCCCTAACAGGCCAGGTTTTAAGGATTCCCTTGGGGAAAAGCAGGCTGAATCCTGCAATCACTGAGCAGCAAATCATATCACCTGTGCTGTGCTTCAGGACATACTTGAAAACGAGAGAAATCTCAATGTATCCTTCCTGGTAAAATCCTTTATAATTAAATAAATAGATATCTGGCAAACCTGGCCTGTTAGGGGCGACCTGAGGACAGGGTTGCGAAACACTGCTATAAACTGTTAGGTAATATTTTATTTGACTTCCCTTCATCAATGTCTTGAATAAAACAGAGGCATGCTGTACCTGTCATGAAATGTAATATGTCAACCAGCCAACAGACCCTCCTGTACTCTGCGCCCCCTATTGCTTTGCTTGAGAATATAAATCGACACAATGAATCAGTATTGTTGATGTCTTGGCTTCAGCCTGTACTGATTTATATTAAGAGTTTATAGAAAATACTGCAACAACATGATAAACACATATAAAATTGTCAACATTAAATGAGCACTGGCTACACAGTTGTACAGTGGGGGGGGGGGTGATTTGATCCGCTGTTGATTTTGTAGGTTTGCCCGCTGACAAAGAAATGATCAGTCTATAATTTTAATGGTCGGTTTATTCTAACAGTGAGAGACAGAAGAACAAAAACGTCCCGAAAAACGCATTTCAAAAAAGTTATATATTGATTTGCATTTTAATGAGTGAAATAAGTATTTGATCCCCTATCAATAATCAATCAGCACGATTTCTGGCTCCCAGGTGTCTTTTATACAGGTAACGGGCTGAGATTAGGAGCACTCTCTTAAAGGGACTGCTCCCAATCTCAGTTTGTTACCTGTATAAAAGACACCTGTCCACAGAAGCAATCAATCAGATTCCAAACTCTCCACCATGGCCAAGACCAAAGAGCTGTCCAAGGATGTCAGGGACAAGATTGTAGACATACACAAGGCTGGAATTGGCTACAAGACCATCGCCAAGCAGCTTGGTGAGCAGGTGACAACAGCTGGTGCGATTATTCGCAAATGTAAGAAACACAAAGTAACTGTAAATCTGTTACTCTCCCTCGGCAAGCAGGAAAACTGTCAGGGTTATTCAGAGAAAGGTGAAAATCTGGAGAACTTTTGGAGAAGTGGAAATTCTAGGTCATAATAGCTGATTTGGAAAGTGAGCTAAATGGGAGAATTTTTCTGGTTTGGCTATTTTGACCTAGAATTTTCACTTCTCCAAATGTTCTCCCGAGTTTCACCTTTCTCAGATTAACCCTGTGGTCATAGGAAGGCTCTCAGAACGATCTGTTATTTTGTGAACCTGCCTATGTTGATGGTGTACAGCAAAGGAAATCAGTAGGGGTATTCATTAAGCACCTTTATTATATGGAAATAAGGGTGGATTCATTTTGGTGAATTTTGGAGAACTATCTTGGATTCACTATTGTAGAAAGTTCCACCAAAGTTTTCCCTAGTTTCTGTATTTAGCGTAGAACAGGGCTCAAAATTTCCACTCGCCTACTTGCATTTGGCGAGTAGAAATTAAGTCAGGGCGAGTGGAAACGCACATGCATTAATTATTTCCTGCTGTGTATTCCGGCAGTGCCACTGTGCAGCCCCCCCTTCCCCAGGCTGCACGGTGACTGGTAACAGCTGCCTAACCTGACCCAGCTCATCACTGGCAGGGGGTGGAGAGGAGCTTCCCTGCCTCCTCACTCTGCTCACACTGGGGTCTGATGACTGGGTATTCATGTATCTGGGGTCTGATGTCTGGGTATCAATGTTATTTTTGCAACTTTATTCTAAATAAAACCTTTTAACAGTGTAATTTCATAAAATAATTTAAGGGGGTGTGTTTAGGGACAGAGTTAAGGGCTGGATAGGGATTAGGTGGAGCAACTGGTGGTAACTGTTATGGCCTGGTTAGTAGCTTGGGACTTGACATTTTGAGCCCTGGCGTAGAATTCTCTGTAGTTTCCACTGAGGTTTCACTGTAGTTTGCATGGAAGGTCTATGGAGATCACCCTTTCAAAATCGAAAGATATGAATTCACAGGGTTGCAAAGGACAGCAGAACAATGCTAAATGGAGAGTAGCTGCAGTTTATTCATTTTATGGAAGAATAATGGGGTTACCATTGTCTAGCATTGTTCACCGATGTTTACTTCAACTTCAGCTGACTGTCTCGTTTCGATGTTCCAGCCCTGTCCCCCTGCCCTCTGTATTCATTATTCCTGTTTTTTCCCATGTGTTGCTGTAGTTGCTTTTCCTGGATAGCAGCCCAGGGGTTAATTGCTTTGTGTCTGTCTGTTCACTAGGCTTGTGCACCGATTTTTTTTTCGGTTCGATTCGGTTCGATTTTTCGGATTTTTAAACTTTTCGATTCGGCCCGTTTCGACCGATTTCGGATTCGATTCGATTCGGTTCGGCACGGTTTTCGGGTACAGTTTTTTCGGAATTTCGACCATTTTTCGTATTTTCGTGTCACTGTGCTCGGTTTTTGTATCGACTTTTCGTAATTTCGAAAATTTTCGTTTTTCAGACATTTTCGTTTTTACAAAAGTTTCGTTTTTCAGAAATTTTCGTTTTTCGGAATTGCACATTTTTCGGAATATCGACCATTTTTCGTATTTTTCGTGTCATTTTGCCCGTTTTTTGTATCGACTTATCATTTTTTCGGAAAATTTTCGTTTTTCAGAAATTTTCGTTTTTACAAAATTTTCGTTTTCCAGAAATTTTCGTTTTTACAAAATTTTCGTTTTTCAGAAAATTTTCGTTTTTCGGAAAATTTTCGTTTTTCGGAAAATCTGTTCTCCTCGTTTGACACATTTCAAGTCCATTCGAAAAATCCGAAAATTTTCGTTTCGGCTTGGAAAACATTTCGGATCTGAACTTTTCGGATCTAAAATTTTTCGGAAATTCGGCCGCATCCGAAAACACGAATCGGGAAATTTCGTGAAAATTCCGAAATTCCGAAACCCGAAACGCACATCCCTACTGTTCACCTGCTGATCATTGTCCTGATCCCCTGCCTATATAAAGCAGTGGGCCCATATCCCCTTTTCTCTATAATTTCTTCCAGTTTGCCTGTATCCAGTCTGCGTTCTGAGCTCCCTGCTTTTCTTCTGGTCCTAGTCTGTATTTTCTTGTTCAGTTTATTTCTTTGGTTTCCACTAGGGATGTGCGTTTCGGGTTTCGGAATTTCGGAATTTTCACGAAATTTCCCGATTCGTGTTTTCGGATGCGGCCGAATTTCCGAAAAATTTTAGATCCGAAAAGTTCAGATCCGAAATGTTTTCCGAGCCGAAACGAAATATTTTCGGATTTTTCGAATGGGCTTGAAATGTGGCAAACGAGGAGAACAGATTTTCCGAAAAACGAAAATTTTCCGAAAAACGAAAATTTTGTAAAAACGAACATTTTCTGAAAAACGAAAATTTTTCGAAAAAACGAAAAGTCGATACAAAAAACGGGCAAAATGACACGAAAAATACGAAAAAAGGTCGATATGCCGAAAAATGTGCAATTCCGAAAAAGGAAAATTTTCCGAAAAACGAAAATTTGGTAAAAACGAAAATTTTGTAAAAACGAAAATTTTTCGAAAAAACGAAATTTTTTCGAAAAAACGAAAAGTCGATACAAAAACCGAGCACAGTGACACGAAAATACGAAAAATGGTCGAAATTCCGAAAAAAAATGTACCCGAAAAACAGGTCGAACCGAATCGAATCGAAACCGAAATCGGTCGAAACGAGCCGAATCGAAAAGTTTAAAAATCCGAAAAATCGAACCGAATCGAACCGAAAAAAAAATCGGTGCACAAGCCTAGTTTCCACTGTCTGTCTGCTGTTTCTTTAGTCCTGTTCTGGTTCATGTCTAGTTCCTGTGCATTCTAGTTCTTGTCTAGTTTTTCTTGTATATTTAGTATAATGTTTCTCCCTTGCTGTGTTTTGGTTTTCTGTTTTTTATTATTATTATTATTAACCTTTACTTATACAGCGCCAACATATTCTGCAGCGCTGTACAATGGGGAGCACAAACATGAGACATACATGATACATAAGTAAAAGACAACCCTGCCCGTAGGATAGCTAGTCTAGGAAATACAACACTTTAACCAAGTGCTCAGCCAGACATCCCCTTTTGTTATGTGTATATGCTGATTACCTGGTTTTGACCCTTTTGCCAGGCTGACTTTTCTCCCGGTTCTGGATCCCTGGCTACTGTATAAGGTACACGTTCTGGTTATTGACTTCCAGCTTTTCATCATGATGTTTCTATTGGATGCTCCTTGTCTGTACTATCTGTATCGTTTCATGACTCTGCACAGCTTCTTAGTTTCTTTTCTCTAGTATAGATCCGGCTATTCTAAAGACCGGCCTGTCAGATTTAGGGCTGCTTTACTAGTGTTGTGCAGAGCTCTCATTTATCCTGTGCTGTTCGCTCCTGTTATTGCTGTCCTTAGTGTATGTCTGCACATAGGGGCTTTTCTTTTATCGAGTGACAGAATTTCCCCTTTGTGACACTGACGGTGTTTACTTCTCCTTCTCTGGAAACCTGAAGTTCACAGTTGTTACAACAACAGTGATTTTTACTAGACCCGTGCATTTGTTTTCGTACGAATTGAAATTCGGCTGAAATTCCTGCTTTTTGAATTCTGGGAGTACTTCTGAAATATGAATCATGCAGCCGTGTAATCCGAAACAAAGCTATATAATGAATCGTTTCGGTTGAATTCAGCACCACTGGCAATTGTCAGTGAAATATGATGCACTTCGGCTCAGTTCGGTGATCTGTATATAGAGGAATCATTCAATGGTTCTATATGGGACCATTTTGCTGCCCCCGAAGTGTGCCAAACTTTGCCGAACTCCACCATTTATCCCTATCAATTGACCTGTGGTCCAGATTCCAATAGATTCAGCACCACAGGCCAAGTGACAGTGAAATACGGTGCAATTCGAAAATGTTCCTTAGAGAACCATTGAATGAACAATTCCTATCTACGAATCGACGAAGTGCACCGATACACTAATACCCTATCTTTTAACCCTCGATTAACCCTAATCCAGCACTAATTAATCAGAATTTATTAATTTTTTTTAGCAATCCGAATCAATCCGAAATTACGAAACAAAATGGTAATTGAACGAATCCATTTTGGGCGAAAATAATTTCAGCCGAAACAAAACAAAAAGTAACGAAACTAATTTGTAAGACGTGCACATGCCTTATTTTTACCATTGTTGCAACTGTGGTAAACTTCGGTCACACAACACTGCCTAGTGAAGAACCCCTTATGTTTTTTATTTTTTCTCTTACTAAATGAACCCATCCCAGTGCGCGCATCTCATTGGTGTGATAATGGTTAACTCAGACACCGTATAATGGAAAAACACAACGTTATTTCGAAACATACTTGCTTTGTTGTGCTAGATGTGTCCGTATTTTTTTTTTCTACTGGCTCCTTTAGAAAACATTGGACAAAACACTCTTTCTTCGGGAAGACAGAAGATACATCATCTATCATGATTGTCCGGAACAAATGATTATCTGTTGGAACCGTGAGGTTACAAATGTAAAATTTGTTTTGCCCCAGCTTTTTCCCCGGACTCTTATAATTGGCAAGTGAAAGAGGACATTGCTTTTTAAAATAAATAAAATATCCAGCTTACAGCTGCTTGTTTAGTATGTGACTGCTTTTTATTCACTGCTGCGAGCACCAGGTAATGAATGGCAACGACAAACTCTTAATCGAGTATTGTAAAGCATCAAAACGTTTTCTAATGAGATTTTGTAGAAGAAAACATTTTTTTAAGCAAAGGTCAGACATGCTATACTTTCTATACATTTGAAATTTTGGGACATCTGCATTTATATTAAGATTTCATTGATAATTCTGCAAAAATATGATAATCACATATAAAATTGTAAAAAAAGGGCTCCTATTTATGCTTGTTTTAGGGTTAGGGATACTTTTAGGGCTATGGTTCATATTTATGCTTGTTTTAGGGGTAAGGGATACTTTTAGGGCTAGGGTTCCTATTTATGCTTGTTTTAGGGTTAGGGATACTTTTAGGGCTAGGGTTCCTATTTATGCTTGTTTTAGGGGTTAGGGATACTTTTAGGGCTAGGGTTCCTATTTATGCATGTTTTAGAGTTTGGGATACTTTTAGGGCTGGGGTTCCTATTTATGCTTGTTTTAGGGTTAGGGATACTTTTAGGGCTAGGATTCCTATTTATGCTTGTTTTAGGGTTAGGGATACTTTTAGGGCTAGGGTTCCTATTTATGCATGTTTTATGGTAAGGGATACTTTTAGGGCTAGGGTTCCTATTTATGCTTGTTTTAGGGTTAGGGATACTTTTAGGGCTAGGGTTCCTATTTATGCTTGTTTTAGGGTTAGGGATACTTTTAGGGCTAGGGTTCCTATTTATGCATGTTTTATGGTAAGGGATACTTTTAGGGCTAGGGTTCCTATTTATGCTTGTTTTAGGGTTAGGGATACTTTTAGGGCTAGGGTTCCTATTTATGCTTGTTTTACAGTTAGGATTAGGGATTTTGCTTCGCACAGTGAAAGCATTATGTTTTTTTTGGTCCTCAGAATTAAATCCGAAAAAACAAACTCACCCACCTCTACATTTGTAAGGTGTCTACAATTTCAATGTGGTGACTCCCCCATACTCTCACATGCACTTATCTGTTAGCGCCTTACAAAAAATGCGATAATCTTTGAATGGAAGTGAACACCGTAAGGGCTGAATACAGGTAGGCAAAGTAAGCATCATGTGCCTACAGGTGCCCACCACAAGGGGGGCATCTTGCTCTGTAAAAATAAATTAAAAAAAATTTCATTAAATTGTTTCATATATTACGTTTTTCTTTTTCCTATATTTAGTATATATTTTGTTGAGCATTAATTATTTTTTCCATGCATGTTTCTATACGGTCATAATATCGACTTTATTAGTCTAAGCTCTTGTAAGATTTGTTCTCCGTGCCCTGTTTTGTCTTCCATCTAATTTAACTTATTTAACTTTCTATTTTATGTCTTTTTATCTTTATGGCTGTTTCATGTTGTTCCATGCTGGTTCCCCCATGAAAAGGGAGATCATGTTACCCTTCTGTGAAGTGATGGCATTCTTGTTATACATTTGTATACAACATATTTTCATTAGAAAGTGTATATATGTTGCCACCGATAGTTTTGTTATAATCTGTACAGCCGTATTTAATTTTATTTGTCTTATTTATTTATTCTTTTTCACTTTTTTGTATGGCTCTGAAGGAGGGCAAATTTGGTTCTTTGACCCACCTCTGTTGCTAATGATGTGCACTTGGGGTTGCTTGATTGGGGTGTGTGTGTATATACAGTATATATTAGTTTTTTTCCTGTATGCCTTATCCTGAGGAAAGTCCAGGTTGGGACTGTAATGTTGATCCAATGCAATAAATATTTTCTACTTTTAATACAGCCTCTGTGTGCGCCTGAATCTTCTATACATATAAATAAATAAATATATATATACAAAACACCTTTAAGCAAGGTCCCTGTCTTGGACACCTTTCTGTGTAAATATGAATAAATATAAAAAAATGTAAAAAATAAACATATATATATACATATATAATATATAGACAATATATACACATGTGTGTGTATATATAATATATATATATATATATTACAGTGCAAGCACCTTCCCCTGTGGTGGATGCCTTTATCTGTAACAGTAAAAGGAAAAAATAAGTTAAAGAAGAAAAGAAATTAAATTTTTCTAATTATATATATATATATATATATATATATATTATATATAATTTTACACTTTTCTTTAGTTTTGCAGAGAAAGGCAGCCCCTGTCCTGGGCACCTAGCTTTTTCTGTTAGTTATTCTTCTGCCAGTCGAATATCACAATAAATGCATTTCATCATGCTACAGATTTGCTTGAAGAATACAACATAAAACTGATATTAAAATGTCTTGATAACTAGATATCATATAAGCATCCAAAACAAGGGGACGGTCAGGCCTTGCCTGTTCCAAAATGATGCTTACGTATATTTTTCAGATAACAATAATATACCACAAGATTCTTTGCAGAATAAAAGAGAAAACGTTCAATATTATACAGAGGCGGTTCTAGAGTTAGTGAGGCACCTAGTATTGTGCACAGGCCCGTCTTTAATATTAATTGGACCCTGGGCAAACATTTTCATGGGGCCCCTGAAAGAACACCTTCGCATAATTTTGCTCTCCACCCCCAACATCCCGAAAAGAAAAAAAACAACAAATACATCATGGACTTGTCTCAAAAAGCTTTAGTAATGTGCATTGTGTATGAGTGCATCACAGAGCTCCTCAGACTCAGCAAGTTTATACACTATACAGTATACACGTCATCCACTATATAGTACGACAACTGTACTCAGTACACAACCCTAAAATATGTACATTATACAGTCAGACTACCCACAACATACAGTAACTCTATACACTCCTACATATTATAGTATACACATAAGCTCATAAACATATACAAACTATATTCTGAGGATATACACTATACATTAGACACACTATACACTTAGCATATACCCAGTATACAGTATATACTCATTGTATAATGTATGTTCAGTACATTGTATACACACTATATAGTATTTACACAAAGTACACACACATATAACCACTATACCCATCAGTAGTACACACACTAACTACACACCTTATACACACTGCAGCAGAAAGGTGTGTGTGAGTGGGGGTTTGATGCTGGAGAGTGTGGAGTGGGGGGATTGATGCTGGAGTGGGGGGATTGATGCTGGAGTGGGGGGATTGATGCTGGAGTGGGGGAGTTGATGCTGGAGTGGGGGAGTTGATGCTGGAGAGTATGGAGTGGGGGTTGATGGACAGTTTGGGGTGGGGGGTTGATGCTGGAGTGGGGGCTTGCTGCTAGAGTGGGGGGCTTGCTGCTGGAGTGGGGGCTTGCTGCTGGAGTGGGGGCTTGCTGCTGGAGTGGGGGGATTGATGCTGGAGTGGGGGTTTGATGCTGGAGTGGGGGTTTGATGCTGGAGAGTGTGGAGTGGGGGTTTGATGCTGGAGTGGGGGGCTTGCTGCTGGAGAGTGTGGAGTGGGGGATTGCTGCTGGAGAGTGTGGAGTGGGGGGATTGCTGCTGGAGAGTGTGGAGTGGGGGATTGCTGCTGGAGAGTGTGGAGTGGGGGATTGCTGCTGGAGAGTGTGGAGTGGGGGGATTGCTGCTGGAGGGGGGAGTTTGATGTGGGGGGTTTGATGCTGGAGGGGGAGTTTGATGTTGGAGAGTGTAGAGTGGGGGGTTTGATGCTGGAGGGGGGAGTTTGATGTTGGAGAGTGTGGAGTGGGTTGGATTGATGCTGGAGATTGCGAGGACCAGGATCCATGGTCAGGCCACAGCTGTTGGGGAGATTTTGGGGACAGAGAGCTGCCTTCCTGTGTGAATGATGCCTGCAGCTCATGGTCTGAGGGGGGGGAGGCTGGATGCAGATCTGTGGTGAGCAGGGGCTTTGACTTTGCACACAGATTGAAAAAAAAACCCAAATACTTACATAACTGCTTGGCCCTGCACCTCCATGATCCTGTTTCCCATCTAGCTCCAGCTCCTCCTCAGCAGCCCCCATGCACACTCACACTGACTGCAATGTGCGGACACAGGAAGATGACGTCATAAAGGGGGAGGAGCCAGATACGGAAGTCCCATATTCTCTTCCCGCACAGCCTTGACTGCATCAGCGGGCGGCGCACAGAGAATCTAGTGCCCCCCCCCGTGCAGTCTGACGTTGTGGGGCAAAATAGGCAGCTGCCTTTGAGAGCCGTCACTGCCTAGTATACGTGGGCCCAAGGGGCAGCTGCTTTGGGCCCCTCAACAATAACTAGGCCCGGGGCAGCTGCCCCTTTTGCACTGCGTTAAAGACGGCCCTGATTGTGCACAAATGCAGAACCCCCAAAAAACTGTAATTAATGAAGGCTCAGACAGCTCTCTTGGGAAATTGATGTATTATTATTATTATTGTTATTATTATCCTTTATTTATATAGCGCCACATATTCCACAGCGCTTTACAAGATCAGAGTACATTAGAATACCAAACATGGATGATGTCCTGATTCAGGGGGGGCCTGTCCCCAAGGGAACTTACAATCTATGAGATGTACAAGTATTTTGTGAGGTAGGCGCATCCGTATCGTTAGGTGTCTTGCCCAAGGACACTCACTGGTGGCGTCTTCTGAGTGGGATCGAGTCATCTTCTATGATTGTAGAGCAGTGACCTGGTGGTTAGGCTGAACTCGTTTCCCAGTCGAGACTTGCTTCTCCACAGTTGTATTGGAGGGATGTGCTGAACGGGATTTGACTTGCTTCTCCATGGTCGAAGGGTAGAGACGCTACCACTGGACTCCACAGCCAATATTGTGTGATTGGCAAGTATGCACCGCTGGGCGTCTTGCCCAAGGACACTTGCTGGGGAGATGTTGGCTTTTTTCTGATCGATTTAGCTGTTTTGCGGTGGATTGTCAGATGCATTCGGCAGGTTTTCAGCGGCTTTTCGGATCGTCTGGGCGGTTTTGAGGCAGTTTTCCTTATCAATTCGGCGGTTTTGCAGCGATTTTTTTTGATCTGTTTGACGGGTCGATGCGCGGCACTACAGGGACTCTGTGGTGATTGCTGAATTCACTGCAGGGTCGGCGAATTTAACTCGCCGAAGTGCGTCGAATGGGAGAGCACCGACTTTTCGGAGCTCTCTGAATAACCCTGTTGGATTTTAGCGATCTCAAAGAGTTAATGAAGCTTAGCTGTTGACTTTAACAACTGTAACACCCAAGACGTAAAGCCAAGGATTGGGATGCTCTGGGTGTCCTGCATCTGTAACAGGAAACTCGTGCGTCTATAGCAGATTTAAAGTGTGATATGCCGTGTATTCCCAGATAATAAAAAGGAATAGAACACGATTTAGGTTACATTACTGTAATTAGACTTTTATTTACTATAGGTTCTGCGTTAATAAAAATGGATTTTAATAAGTCATCTGCTGATAGTAAATAAATAAAGGGTAACGCTGTAATAATAAAGTTGAAATGTATCATGCGCAGGGCTCCACTAAAATAATTACATTCTTATATACAGTTTGAATATGGCTAATGAAACACGAATGTAAGTTTTCTACATATAAAACATGTGTAATGTATAAAATATATACAGTTTGGACTTGCTAATACAACTGAAATATGCATTTTGAGCTCCATTATATTAATTGAATGGTAATATTAAATCTGTACTGTACTGATAACGCTGGAATACGGCATGCTGGTCTGCATTAAATTATTATGATTTATTATTATTGTGCTAATAAAACTAGAACATGCTCAACATTTATTTTGTTGCACTATGATTATTCAAGTTTCAAACTGTGCTGCTGTAGAATGGTTAGAAATGGTTGGAAAAAGATTAAGTAAAGGGGTTATTCGAAAAGTACTGAATCGGACGCCGAATTGCACCGAACGGTCAATTTCCCCGTACGGTGTAATTTCGTGGCCATTCCGCTAGTCAAAAAGCTGGCGATTCGCCAAATACAGTGAAGTACAGTGCTGTTCGGCGGCAGTGAAATGCCCATGGAGAAGTAATGGTTAATCTATTCAGAGGACGCCAAAAAGCTGTGAAAATTTGCCGAAATGCCCTGCTGTTTGTTGGTTTCATACGACAGGTTTAAACAGGCGAATCTCATAGGCTTCAATGTAAGGCTAGGGTCAGACGAACGCATTTTTCACGTTGTCAGTGAAAAAGTGCGTTCGAACGAATGGACGCATTTTTTCACGGAATACGCGATAGCGGTCATACGATGCGCATTTTCGTCCGTGATTTTGTACGGATCATCAATAAAACCCTTTTTGCATCTGGACGTTATGTTGGCCGGACGTGTGCAGCGTCTGACGTCTCCCAATCACACAAACACGCCGCTATGCGGACGCAGCGCACTCTGTACATCAGTAGTAGCGGTTTGACGTTCTCGAAAAAATGCGTTCGTTTGCCACTTGCGTTGCGCGGACGACCTTTCGTGTGGCCGTTCGTCGTATGTTCCCCGGCATTGGACGTCATTTGCTGCTAGCACGGCCGTGATTTCGTGCGGCTAAACGCACGTTAAAACTGCTTTCATCTGACCTTAGCCTAAAAGATATTCCCAGATTTTATAAAATATTTATTCAACCGTTTATTCTTTTCCTTTGAGGCAAAAAGTCTCTTTATTTGTTTTTGTTTTGTAGAATTTTTTAGGCATTTCTCTGGATTTTTTCAACGAACTTTTTGATTCAGATTTTTTTTTTTTATTCTGTAACAGACCATTTTATTATTATTCGTAGGACCTTATATATTATTTCCAGGCATTTTCATGCAGTAGTGCCTTTAAAAAAACACCTTTTAAAAGTTGCGGTTTTTTTCTTTACTCCTGTTCGGCGGCTGGTAGACTTTTTTCAGATGCGTTTGGCGGTCTGTTCGGCGATCGTCGGATACATTAGGCGGGTTAATAGATCGATTTGGCGTTTTTTCGGCGGGTTATCGGATCGATTTGGTGGTTTGAGGATGCGTTCGGAGGGTCGATTTGGCGCACTTGGGGGACCCTGCGGTGAATGCTGAATTCACCGCAGGGTTGACAAAATGAACTCGCCGAAGTGTGCCGAACGAGAGAGAACCAAGATGTCGGTGAATCTAATGTTTTTCATCCCAGCAACGGGCTAGATCGCAGCTGACCCGTTAATGGTGAGTTGCAAATAGAAAAAGCTGCTTGTGCCTTTTCTCATTCGTGGCTCGCCATTGTATCAGCAGTTTGATACGGAATATTTTTGGCTGTTCACTGATACCAGAAGTTGTGCTGCGCACCTTGGGTATTGACCATTACAGTCCATAGGGCTCCATGGATCCCGTTGCATCCTTGCACAAGCTCTTGCAATCTCCCTTGAGATTGGTTTTGCAGGACCTTCAGAAGGAGTCACAGAAGAGCAATGGGAACTATTTGTTTCCAGTCCATCCCTGTTCCTGGCCAGAGGAAGAGGCGGATGAAGCTGCCCTCTGTAATGTGGGATCTCAGATAAGTAAGACATTTTTTTTTTATCCCTTTAGATTCAAATGTCAACAACGGCTTGTGAAAGTCGGTATTTTTTCATGAATATCGGCTTTAATGGAGACGACAATGGAACATCTCGTTCATCTCCTTCCAGGTGCAAATTAATGTCTCCAGTACGAAATATTGGAACCATTACTTTACAGTAACCTGTTGAAACATCAGATCTGCCATCAGGTCTTCCGGCTCAGGCTAGGGTCAAACGAAAGCATTTTTACACGCGAACGTAAAAAAAGTGCGTCCGAACGCATTGACGTATTTTTTTCACGGAATATGCGAAAACGGTCATACGATGCACATTTTCGTGCGTGATGTTTTACGAATCCAAACCAGGAAACTTTTTGCGTCTGGACGTTATGTTGGCCGGACACGAGCAGGGTCTGACGTCTCCAAATCACACACACACACCGCTAGCGGGCGAAGCGCACTCTGTACGTCCGTACTAGAGGTTCTGCGTTCTCGAAAAAATGCGTTCATTTTCCACTTGCGTTGCGCGGCCGGACTTTCGTGCGACCGTACTTCGTATATTGGCCGTCATTGCCCGTCATTTGCTGCTAGTGCGGCCGTAATTAAGTGCGCCAGAACGCACGTTAAAAATGCGCTGGTCTGACCCCAGCCTCAGTGGTAATATTGGCAGGATCCATGAAGCTATCTGCACCCACTGACATCCTAATGGGCCAGTTGTGATGTAGCCCAACATTTCTGTAAACGCTGGGCTACATCTCTGTGCAAATTCACCTATCTTTAAAGAATACTCTAGGGATAAAACAGAGTGGGACAAAGAGGTTAAAGAATAATCCTTCTTAACCCCCTGCCCACCTCCCATCCCATTTTAACCCTTTAGATTTTTAAAACTCACTTTGAATCCAGTGCTGGGCTCCGTCTGCAATATCCTGGAAATTACATGCTGCTGGCTTCCTGCACTCTGCAGCATGTCATGTGATGAGCGCCTGCTGATCTGACACTCAGGGTACTATGACCACTCAAATACTTTATACATTTTGTCCCTTTATCCTTCTTAGAATATCATTGTTTATGCAAAATTCTATGTAACCAATGTGCCAAATCTGTCATCGTATATTTTTTAACATGAAATTTCTTGGCATTGATAGGGTTAAAAGAGATAATAAAGCAAATACGGTATCCGTGTGATTGTTGCATTTTATTAACCCCACACTCTGGGAATGAGTAACAGGCACCATCTGCCAGGCCTACCAGTGTTTACATGATCTATTCAACTCATACATTATGGAAACATGTTTGTTGCCAATCAACAGCTTAGGTCAGGTCATTTTTTTCCTCAGTGAATGACATATATGTGGGTTGACTCAAAATAGTTTGCATTTTTAACCCACTATTGAACTTATTCCAGATTTATTCTCTATATAAACCCCACAAATATTAGAATGTGCCACTGCAGGAAAAATGGGATTTTCCATATTTTGATAAGAAATTGTGTTTTCAGTATTCTAATTACTTTCCACAACGTAGGAGAATATTATATTGTATAGTATCGAGCCTCATCAATGAATGTCACTCGGTGCCACATTAGGAGTAGAAGACTACATATGGTGGGTTATCCATTAAGGCTAGGGTCAGACGAACGCATTTTTCACGTTGTCCGTGAAAAAGTGCGTTCGAACGAACGTACGTATTTTTTCCCGGAATACGCGATAGCGGTCATACGATGCGCCTTTTCGTCCGTGATTTTGTACGGATCATCAATAAAACCCTTATGGTGTCTGGACGTTATGTTGGCCGGACATTAGCAGCGTCTGACGTCTCCCAATAACGCAAACACGCCGCTATGCGGACGCAGCGCACTCTGTACGGCAGTAGTAGCGGTTTGACGTTCTTGAAAAAATGCGTTCGTTGGCCACTTGCGTTGCACGGACGAACTTTCGTGCGGCCGTTCGTCGTATGTTCCCCGGCATTGGACGTCATTTGCTGCTAGCACGGCCGTGATTTCGTGCGGCTAAACGCACGTGAAAAATGCGTTCGTCTGACCATAGCCTTAGCGTCGGTGTTTTCCGACATTGTAAATACCAGCTAAAATTGCTGATATTGCAGTAGAGAGAAACGCCGGTGTGTCTCAAAGCTATAATCCAAACAGCAAAATGAGACTCTGCACTCTAACGTTTCTTCTTTTTCCTGTCTGGATTATACTTTTGAGATGTGCCATCATTTCTTGGCACCACAATATCTGTGGTTTTAGCCGGTATTAGCAATGCTGGCAAACACCGGTGCTACTCTATGGGCTCTATTACATTCTCCGCCCAAAAGTTTACGCGCAGCACAATTGTTTTTGCACGCAGCGTTAAACGTTAAGGCGCATAAATTAACGCTGGTATTACGATCCGAACGCATCTTTTCATCCGTCCGAAAATATCACGCGTAAAAAATACGTGCAAGAAAGCACGCAAATTAACGCTGTGCGCAGAAATCGGTGGGCAGATCACGCGATTCAGCCAATCAGAATTAAGGACCACAATTGTCTCCCGTTCAGTTTTTGCGCCTGTCAAAATCAATCTGATTATAGATGCTGCAGCAATAATAAAAACACGCACAACTTCTCAAATTTATTGTTTGGGTATGTGTAGAATGTGTAACTATACTGTGCTGTATTTTTTTTTTCATGCTGGTGTTTTTTCGTTTCGACCAGAACGTTCCGATTTGCAGTTACCACCAGCTTTTCAAAGACGTTAAAATTATGCGCGCAAACGCTGTACGTTAAAATTTGCACATAGATTGTAATACCATCTGCGTACCAGCGCACGAACGCATTTGCGCTCACAATGTTAAGTATGGGATGCGTGCACAAACTTTCGCTCCCGCAGGGTAACTCGTGTTAGACGTTAACGCGCATTTTGGGCGCGATCGTCATAATACGACGTTCAGAACAAAGGGTTTTTCCCCTTGCGTTAATGCATTTTTGCGCACGTGCAAAATTGTGCGCGAGGAGTGTAATAGGGCCCTATTTGTCTATAGAATCATGCTACCTTCCTTTAATAGAATTACTAGAGGGTTATTCAAAGAGCACTGAAATTTTCAGTGCTTTTTCATTCAGCGCACTTCGCGAGCTCAATTCGCTGACCCTGCGGTGAATTCAGCATTCACCACTGGGTCCCTGAAGTGGATCCTCCGAACGTATCTGCAAATCACCGAACTCCTCCAATAAACAGCCCTGAAAAAACAGCAAACACATCCGATAAACCGCCGAACGCAGCCGATGATTCGACGAACAGACCACCTAATGCCTCCAATCTGCTGCCCAAAAAAAAATGACCAGTAGCCGAACGCTGCCCAAAAAAGCCGACCAGCCGCCGAACAGGGTTAAAAAAATGCATTTTTAGAACGGCATTTTAAACTAAAATAACACATGAAAATGCATGGACATAATATATAAGGTCCTATGAATAACAATAAAATGGTCTGTTGCAGAAATAAAAAAGAAATGCACTTTAGTTTCTAAGACATAGAAACATAGAAAAATGTCGGCAGATAAGAAACTTTCGGCCCATCTAGTCTGCCCAATTACATGGATACTTTACCTGGATTTATCTTTTGTTTAGGATAGCCTTATGCCTATCCCATGCTTGCTTAAATTCAATCACTGTTTTGGCCTCTACCACTTCAACTGGAAGACTGTTCCATGTATCCACCACCCTCTCAGTAAAATAATGCTTCCTGATGTTACTTTTAAACCTTTGCCCTCTAATCTAAGACTATGTCCTCTTGTTTTGCTACTTTGTTTCCTTTTAAATATACTCCCTTCCTCTACCTTGTGGATTCCCTTTACGTATTTAAATGTTTCTATCATATCTCCTCTGTCTCGTCTTTTTTCCAAGCTGTACATGTTAAGATCATTAAGCCTTTCCTGGTAACTTTTCTCCTTCAAGCCGTACACCATTTTAGTAGCCCTTCTCTGAACTCTCTCCAAGATGTCTATATCCTTCTGGAGGTACGGTCTCCAGTACTGCACACAGTACTCCAAGTGAGGTCTCACCAGTGCTCTGTACAGTGGCATGAGCACTTCCCTTTTCCTACTGCTAATACCTCTCCCTACACAACCAAGCATTCTGCTAGCATTTCCTGCTGCTCTATTACATTGACTACTTACCCTTAGATCCTCTGAAATAATAACCCCTAAATCCCAACCCTCAGATGTTGAGGTTAGGACTGTATCAAATATTCTATATTCAGCCCTTGGGTTTTTACGTCCCAGGTGCATTATCTTGCACTTATCCACATTAAAACTCAATTGCCACAGCTCCGACCATTTTTTTAGTTTACCTAAATCATTTGTCATTTGGCTGATCCCTCCAGGAACGTCAACCCTGTTGCAAATCTTTGTGTCATCAGCAAAAAGACATACTTTTCCATTAATACCTTCTGCAATATCACTAATAAAAATATTAAAGAGAATGGGTCCAAGTACTGACCCCTGAGGTACCCCACTGGTAACAAGACCTTGCGCCGAATAAACTCCATTTACCACAACCCTCTGTTGTCTGTCACTCAGCCACTGCCTAATCCAGTCAACAATATTGGAATCCAAGCTCAAAGATTGCAATTTATTGATAAGCCTTCTATGCGGAACAGTATCAAAAGCCTTACTGAAATCTAAATAAGCAATGTCTACTGCACCACCTGTGTCTATTATTTTTGTTACCTCTGTTATTATCTGATAATATTTAGTATGCTTGATCCAAGGAGAAATCTGACGCCATCTCGGGTCAAGAATAATTTTTTCCCAGTATGTTGCATATTGGCGAGCGCTTCAGACTGGGTTTTTTGCCTTCTTTTGGATCAACAGCAGTAGGTGATGTGTGAAAGGCTGAACTTTATGGACGCACAGCTTTTTTCAGCCTTTGTAACTATGATGACGAGAACTAGATGGAAGACACATCTAGAATTCAGTAAAAGGCAATGGTGATCTCGGCAGACAGTTGAGTGGAGTAGAGGTAACATCACTGCTCTGCGTGGAGAGAGCCTGTGGAGTCATGGGCTCAACCCCGACGAGCATCTCTCCAGTAAGTGTCCTTGGGCAAGACACCTAAAAAGGTACATACTCGCCACCCAGGACATACTTGAGAACCTAGAGAAATCTCGATGTATCCTTCCTGGTAAAATCCTTTCTCAAAAATAAATAAATGGTGATCTCGGCAGACAGTTCACTAAAATAATTAAGGGTGAATTAGCTATACATAAATATGATAAATATGAACAGTTACATGTGATATTTCTTTTTGCTGTCATGATACATCTAACAGATATGAAAACAATTACTGATAGTGTTCTAAATAGATCTTTAAAGGCTAGTGGTATGACAGCATTTAATTACATTCTCATTAATGTGATTTTAACTCGGCTGTTCAGATCACTAGGCATTTACAATACTCATTGCTGTGAGACCCTGAAGGGGGGGGGATGGTATCATGTAATAAAGGAACCATCGAAGATTTATCGATTGATACAGTACCTACTAGAGAATATACCAGTTGCCTAACCCCTTCCATGCGGAGGATGCACTGAGCGCGTCCTGCCGCATGTGCACTACGTTGCGGAGGACGAGTTGAGTGCGTCCTCCCTTTGCAGCGGCGATAGGCCGGGATTCCGTCCGATTGCGGTGGCTCCCCGGTGCAGGCTGACATCCTCGATGTCAGCCCAGCCTCCGGGACCCAGGCGGGCACGATAGACGTCATTGCGCCAGCAGCCTGCCCTTCCAAGCGGTGGCTGTCTTTAACCCCTAGGGGGCTGGATCGCGATATGACGCTATCAGGCGCAGTATCGTGGTCCCCTCCCGGAGCTGGCCGACATCTTTGATGTCAGCCTAGCTTCCGGGATATCCCCCTGGCGACTGGCATCATCACGCATAGCGTGATGATGTCAGTTCTGCAATTAACCCCTAGCTGCCACCTGATCCGTGCAAGATAGGAGTTAATGTTTGGTATCATTGGAACGGCCAGAGCATGGCCTTTCCAATGATGCCAAACATTACCATGTAAAATGTAAACCAAAATGTAAAATAAAATTAAAATTTAAAAATGTAAAAATTTTAAAAAAACTTTGTTTGTTTTATTAATGCAGCAATATTGTTCTCATTTCAATTATAATGTGAACAATGATGCTGCACTAACGATTTTTTCTATGGGGCACGTTTGCAAAAAAACATATCATTTTCCCCCAAAAAATGTAACGAGTCCCCATTTCAATTTTTTTTTATAACAATCGCACCCCATAGAAAATATAACCGATAAGGCTCACATGATAAAATGTGAAAAAAAAAACACTTTACACAATGTAGATGATTAAAAATTCAATTTGTATTGCATTTTTTTGTTATAATATTCAGGCAGGACATGACAAATACATATAATAATGATATATTATGAATCTGCCGAGTCTGCCGGAAAGAACGATATATAATATGTTTGGGTTGTATAATAAAACATGGCTTCAAATCGCGTTTAAACAAGATGAGCGAAATCGGTAGCCCTAACCCTAATCATAAAACACCTACAGAAACTGACACCCTAATCACTTTTTTGAATAATAAATATTATTATTATCAACATTTATATAACTCCGACACTTTCCGCAGCGCTTTACAATAACCAAAGGGAACAAGACAAAAATAAACAAACATAGGATGGAGATAAGTGGTGTAGGGGGCCCTCCTCATAGGAGCTTGCAATCTAGAGGGATTGGGGTTAGGAAGACAAGAGGAGTCTTATTGGTTGTCAGGATCACTAGTGCCAGTGATTCAGGAATGGTGGGGCCATGAAAGTGGCCTCAATCATGATGTAAGATACCATATTTTCCAGCGTATATGACGACTTTTTAACCCAGGAAAATCTTCTCAAAAGTCGGGGGTCGTCTTATACGCCGGGTATCTTCTTATAGGGCAGGTGCTGAAACTTCCGAGCCAGACTGGAGAATCTGCGGTCGCCGCAAATGGTGGGGGCAGCTCAAAAACGACCGTGGCCGCATCCCCACCGTATGCAGCGACAGTATGAAAGCAGCAAGGGCGGCGCCTCGCTGGGAAAGTGTAAGTGAAGGGTGGAGCAACCTGCAGCAATCCGGGACGCCCAGGGTATGGAAAAAGAGATTGAGCGGCGCTGTGCCCAGAAAAACACGCCTCTTTCACCCGTCTGGCCCGCCCTTGTATCCTATTACCGTACCTCCTTCTCTGCCTCTCAGATCTCGCACATGCGCACCTGCGCCGCTTCACTGCAGTCCTCAGGAGCGAGATCTGAGAGGCAGAGAAGGAGGTACTGTAATAGGATACAAGGGCGGGCCAGACGAGTGAAAGAGGCATGTTTGCTCTACCGCCATGATAGTCTTGGAGACAGGGAGGGCTGGGCAGGCAGGGAGAGATGATCCAAGCAGACTTTGTTTACATGTTTGATGACAAACAGCCTTAAGTTTATAAGTGACAATTTTCCTGCAAAGTACCTGCATGTCATAAGCATTTGAATTAAAATTACCATATTGGAATCAAATCAGATTTTTAATTTTTATTTGGTGTGCGTTGGGAGAGGGGTAGTCTTTTAACCCTTTCGCTGCTGAGGCTTTTCACACCTCTGTGCTGAGGTCATTTTTACCGGTTTTGCTCATCATGTTTAAACGTGTTTTGAAGGCTTATTTTAGTATATGACCCAGACATATTATATATCGTTCTTTCCGCCAGACTCGGTAGATTCATAATATGTCATTATTATATGTATACGTTATGTCATGTCTGTATATTATAACAAAAAATGCAACAAAATATGTATTTTCAATAATTTACAATGTGTAAAGTGTTTTTTTTCACATTTTAACATGCGAGCAATTGCGGTTATATTTTGTATGGGGTGCGCTTGTTAAAAAAATTAGAGATGGGGTCTCGTTACATTTTTTTTTGGGGAAAATTACACGATTTTTAACAAACGCACCGCATACAAAAATCGTTAGTGCAGCATCATTGTTCACATTATAATTGAAATGGGAACAATATTGCTGCATTAACGAACCAAAAAAAAGAAAAAAAATATGTTTATTCTTTTTTAATTTTTATTTTTTTAAAAAAACTTTTTTCACTGTAGTGTTTGATATCGTTGGAACGGCCATGCTCTGGCCGATCCAGCAATACCAAATGTTAACCCCTAGCTGCCACGGATCGGGAGATAGGGAGTTCCAATGAAGTCCCTATCTCCACCGTTGGTGGCAGTTAGGGGTTAACTCTAGGACTGGCGTCATCGTGCTATGCACGATGACGCCAGTCCTCAGGGGGAGTTCCCGGAGGCTTGGCCGACATCCAAGATGTCGGCCAGCTCCGGGAAAGGATCACGAACCGGCGCTTTTCAGCACCGATTCGCGATCCAGCTCCCCAGGGGTTAATGCCAGGCACCATTTGGAAGGGCAGGCTGTGCCCTTCCAAATGGTGCCTGGGTTAACCCCCACAACGCCGCCGATCGGGAGGGAGAGAGGTCCGAAGGACCTCCCCCCCTCCCTTTCAGGCGCCTCCTCCGCACATGCGGGGGGGCGCCTGAATTAGGTGTCATCGCGCTGCCGCGATGACACCTAATTTCATCGGCGGCGGTTCCGGATGCTGGGCTGACATCGAGGATGTCAGCCCGCACCAGAGGGGCCAGCGATCGGCCGGAACTCGGCCTAACGCTGACCCCAAAGGGAGGACGCGCTCAGCGCGTCCTCCGCATGGAAGTGGTTAAAAGGAAGAGTATATCCCAAACTCTATTTTAACTGGAAAATACGCCCATTTATCTCACCTACCGTATTTTCCGGCATATAAGGAGAGCGATGAGTTGAATCTGTGATGTGGCACGCTAATCTGAAGAGATGGGTTTTGAGGGATTTCTCGAAGGCCTGAAGATCAGGGGCGAGTTTGATAGGGAGAGGTAAGTCATTCCACAGGACCGGAGCTGCCCTTGAGAAGTTTTGGAGATGAGAGTTGGCAGTGTGGGTGTAGACAGAGGACAGGGGGAGGTCGCCCGCTGACCAGAGTTGTCTAGACCGGATGTGCTTGGGGAGTAATGAAGACATGTAAGGAGGGGTCAAGTTATTGAGCGATTTCAGCATGAGTGTCAGTATTGTAAACTGTATCCTGTAACGTAAAGGAAGCCAAATTAGGGGCCGACACAGGGGGGAGGGACATGACGAGCATCGGCTGAGAAAAATAATCCTGCCAGCTGCATTCATTACAGATTTGCAAAGGAGCAAACTCTAAACCTAACCTTAACCCTAACCGTAGTAATTTTTTTTATTTTCAGCCTTGTGCAGTTATGCATTACATAAAAAGTGCTGTCCCTGGACTTTATGTCATGTCAGACATTTAATGGGTTATTCAAAGAGCACCAAAATTTCATCGAAATTTCGGTGCTCTTTCATTCGGCGCACTTCAGCGAGTTCAATACGCCGACCCTGTGGTGATTTCAGCATTCACTGTAGGGTCCACGAAGTGTACCGAATGGATCCGCCGAACGCATCCAATAAACGCCGTTGATAAAACGCCGAACACAGCCACAAACAGCCAAACGCAGCCAACGATCTGCCGAACAGACCACCGAATGACTCTGCTCAGCCGCCGAACGCCACTGAAAAAAAAGTTAGTTAGCCAGCCAACGAACAGGGGTATAATTTTTTTTCTAGAAGCCGTTTTAAACAAAAATATTGCATGAAAATTCATGGAAATAATATATAAAGTCCTATGAATAACGTTAAAAAGGTCTGTTACAGAATTAAAAAAAAAACACCATTAACAAAAATTGGAATCAAAAATTTCACCAAATATAAATTCCAGAAAAATGCCTAAAAATTCAGAAAAATAAGGTAATAAAAAGACTTTTTGCTGCAAATGAAAATAATAAACGGTTGAATAAAAACAAAGATTTTTTTTACATTTAAACCTATGGGCTTCGCCTGTTTAAACTTGTCGAGCGAAACCACTGAAAATCTGGGCATTTCGCCAAGTTTGTTGGTGCTGTACGGCGTTCTCTGACTAGATTAACCATTACTTCTCTATGGGGATTTCACTGCCGCCGAAATGCACTGTATTTCGCTGGCAATTCGCCAATATTTAGCTAATTGAGCTTGTGAAGCCTTCTAAGTGAAGTCTTCAAAGTGAGCACTTAGAGATCTTCTGGTGAGTGATTTTGATTTTTGTTTCAAACAGATCTTTTCTATTCATCTTAAGGTTTTAAGTTAGGTCTGGTGTGTAAATTAGGTTAGGCTGGTGACTCATTCCTCTTACTGATTAGCATACAATTGGAATCAATTGCGTGCTATTTGCAAAGGTTGTTAAACTTGTCCACACCTTGCTGGGGGAGGTGTTCTTAGGTGATTATATAAAGCTTGTGGAATATTAGCTTGGTCTAATTGAGCTTGTGAAGCCTTCTAAGTGAAGTCTTCAACGTGAGCACTTAGAGATCTTCTGGTGAGTGATTTTGATTTTTGTTTCAAACAGATCTTTTCTATTCATCTTAAGGTTTTAAGTTAGGTCTGGTGTGTAAATTAGGTTAGGCTGGTGACTCATTCCTCTTACTGATTAGCATACAATTGGAATCAATTGCGTGCTATTTGCAAAGGTTGTTAAACTTGTCCACACCTTGCTGGGGGAGGTGTTCTTAGGTGATTATATAAAGCTTGTGGAATATTAGCTTGGTCTAATTGAGCTTGTGAAGCCTTCTAAGTGAAGTCTTCAAAGTGAGCACTTAGAGATCTTCTGGTGAGTGATTTTGATTTTTGTTTCAAACAGATCTTTTCTATTCATCTTAAGGTTTTAAGTTAGGTCTGGTGTGTAAATTAGGTTAGGCTGGTGACTCATTCCTCTTACTGATTAGCATACAATTGGAATCAATTGCGTGCTATTTGCAAAGGTTGTTAAACTTGTCCACACCTTGCTGGGGGAGGTGTTCTTAGGTGATTATATAAAGCTTGTGGAATATTAGCTTGGTCTAATTGAGCTTGTGAAGCCTTCTAAGTGAAGTCTTCAAAGTGAGCACTTAGAGATCTTCTGGTGAGTGATTTTGATTTTTGTTTCAAACAGATCTTTTCTATTCATCTTAAGGTTTTAAGTTAGGTCTGGTGTGTAAATTAGGTTAGGCTGGTGACTCATTCCTCTTACTGATTAGCATACAATTGGAATCAATTGCGTGCTATTTGCAAAGGTTGTTAAACTTGTCCACACCTTGCTGGGGGAGGTGTTCTTAGGTGATTATATAAAGCTTGTGGAATATTAGCTTGGTCTAATTGAGCTTGTGAAGCCTTCTAAGTGAAGTCTTCAAAGTGAGCACTTAGAGATCTTCTGGTGAGTGATTTTGATTTTTGTTTCAAACAGATCTTTTCTATTCATCTTAAGGTTTTAAGTTAGGTCTGGTGTGTAAATTAGGTTAGGCTGGTGACTCATTCCTCTTACTGATTAGCATACAATTGGAATCAATTGCGTGCTATTTGCAAAGGTTGTTAAACTTGTCCACACCTTGCTGGGGGAGGTGTTCTTAGGTGATTATATAAAGCTTGTGGAATATTAGCTTGGTCTAATTGAGCTTGTGAAGCCTTCTAAGTGAAGTCTTCAAAGTGAGCACTTAGAGATCTTCTGGTGAGTGATTTTGATTTTTGTTTCAAACAGATCTTTTCTATTCATCTTAAGGTTTTAAGTTAGGTCTGGTGTGTAAATTAGGTTAGGCTGGTGACTCATTCCTCTTACTGATTAGCATACAATTGGAATCAATTGCGTGCTATTTGCAAAGGTTGTTAAACTTGTCCACACCTTGCTGGGGGAGGTGTTCTTAGGTGATTATATAAAGCTTGTGGAATATTAGCTTGGTCTAATTGAGCTTGTGAAGCCTTCTAAGTGAAGTCTTCAAAGTGAGCACTTAGAGATCTTCTGGTGAGTGATTTTGATTTTTTTTTCAAACAGATCTTTTCTATTCATCTTAAGGTTTTAAGTTAGGTCTGGTGTGTAAATTAGGTTAGGCTGGTGACTCATTCCTCTTACTGATTAGCATACAATTGGAATCAATTGCGTGCTATTTGCAAAGGTTGTTAAACTTGTCCACACCTTGCTGGGGGAGGTGTTCTTAGGTGATTATATAAAGCTTGTGGAATATTAGCTTGGTCTAATTGAGCTTGTGAAGCCTTCTAAGTGAAGTCTTCAAAGTGAGCACTTAGAGATCTTCTGGAGATACTCTGGAGGTAGTCTGAGGTTAGACAGGAGGTAAAAAACCTACAAAAAGGTAAGATTTGTTGGTTTAAATCCATTCTTTTATAATGGCAGGCTTCGTCCAGTGTAAGAGCTGTCATGCATTTGTTTTTAGATCCAATTTTTGGAGGTTTGGAGTGTGCCTGATATGTAGGCAGCTCTCTTTTTTGCAGCAGGAAATTGCCTGTTTGAAGTCTGAGATTTGTAAATTATCTGTTACACAAACTCAGGCTATGGCTATGACTGTTACAAAGCCACTGCCACAAAGGCCTCCTAGGAGTGGCAGATGGACTACTGTAGGATCTGGTAGACTTAGAGTTGTGGATATAAGGCATGTCCCACAGTCTGTGGCTCTTCTTAATTCTTTTGAGGCACTTTCAGAGTGTAGTGGTGAGACGGAAGTAGGCTCAGACACCATAGTTGAGGAACCACCATCCCCTATGCCTAAGGTATGCAGGACTGCAACCAAGAACAATAAGGAAAAGGTGGGACATGATTGAAGGCAATTGTTGCTGGGTGATTCTATCATAAGAGGAGTGGAGCTGGAGAGTAGTGGTTTGGTGAGATGTCTTCCTGGGGCTACTGCTCGTAGAGACAAGAAACGTATTCTCAATATTGTCAAACAAGCAAAGCAGCAAGGGGAAGTGGATGTTCTAGTCCATCTAGGGACAAATGACTTGGCTAGCAATGAGTTTTCTGAGATTAAGGAGGATTTTTGTGTTCTTGGAGGTGAAATACAGCAGATTGCGTCCACTGTGTCATTCTCTGAAGTTTTGCCTGTGCATAACATTCAGGATAGGCAGATGCGCAATAGGGAATTTAATTTGTGGCTTCGGGAATGGTGTCGAGAGCAAGTATTTGGCTTTGTGTCCCATGATAGCTCTAATTGGAGCAGAAAGGAACTGTATAAAAAAGATGGTTTGCATCTTACTCATAGGGGAACATATGTTCTCAGTGAGAGGTTCAAAGGTTTCGCAAAGAAATATTTAAACTAGGAGGGGGGGACATAAGGGTAAAAAACAATCTGCCTGATTGTCCCCCAAAACTAAATCGGCGGGTGCAAGCAACATGCGGGGAAAAAAAGGACAAGCTCAGAGTTGTGTCTATAAATGCTCGCAGTTTAGTCAATAAAATCAATGAACTGGAGGCAATGATGGCAGCTGAAAAAGTAGATTTAGTTGCGGTTACTGAGACATGGTTCAGTGAGAAAAATAACTGGGACATAACAATACCGGGGTACTCTTTATATAGAAAAGACAGAGAAGGTAGGAAAGGAGGAGGAGTGGCCCTGTATGTGAAAAACAACATGAAAACGAACCAAATAAAATTGAGCGAGGTGAACATAGAGTCAGTTTGGGTTACGCTAACATTTGGCAATCATACAGTAGCTCGTGTAGGTGTGATCTATAGACCCCCTGGACAAGTAGAAGAGCTAGATAATCTGCTGCTTGAGGAAATAGCCAAAATGGCAATGACGGGGGAAATTATTATCATGGGGGACTTTAATCTTCCTGATGTGAACTGGAAAACCAAAACTGCTGGGTGCACCAGGAGTACAAATATTCTAAACTCCCTACTGGGATTATCTCTAACACAAGTAGTTGAGGAGCCGACCCGTAAAGAGGCCATATTGGATTTAATACTCACAAATGGAGGTTTGGTATCGGACGTTGTTGTAGGTGAAAATTTGGGATCTAGTGATCACCAGTCAGTATGGTTTAATATAAGAACAGATATGGAGCCACACCACACAAAAACAAAAGTTTTAGACTTTAAAAAAACAGATTTTTCTAAAATGAGACTTTGTGTGAAGGAGTCATTATCAGACTGGAGGAGTTTAAAGGATGTCCAGGAGAAATGGGATTATTTAAAAGAAGCATTATTGAAGGCCACAGGCAATTACATTCGACTTGTTAGCAAAAACAAAAAAGGGAAGAAACCACTGTGGTACTCTGCAGAAGTGGCCAAAATAGTGAAGAACAAAAAGACAGCATTCAATAATTATAAAACAACTCAGAGTGAAGAAGATAGGCAAACCTATAAGATTAGGCAGAAAGAGGCAAAGCAATTTATAAGAGCTTCCAAAGCACACGCAGAAGAGAAAATAGCTCAGTCAGTAAAAAAGGGGGACAAAACATTTTTTAGATACATAAACGAGAAAAGAAAAGTAAAACAAGGATTAGTTAGATTAAAAACAAAGGAAGGAAGGTATGTAGAAGAGGATAAAAGTCTCGCTGACTGCCTCAATGAATATTTTTGTTCAGTCTTTGCAGAAGAAAAGGAAGGAAAGGGACCTCAGTTAGGAGAAAACACTAACGAGACAATTACATATCAGTTTACAGAGGAGGAGGTTCTACAGCAGCTGTCTAAAGTAAAGACAAATAAATCAATGGGGTCTGATGGGATCCACCCTAAATTATTAAAAGAGCTCAGTGATGTAATAGCAAAACCGTTAACAGATTTATTTAACCAATCCTTGCTAATGGGGGTCGTCCCAGAAGACTGGAAATTAGCAAATGTTGTGCCCATTCACAAGAAGGGTAGTAGGGAGGAATCTGGGAACTATAGGCCAGTTAGTCTTACGTCAGTAGTGGGGAAATTAATGGAAACCATGTTAAAGGAAAGGATTGTTGAACATCTAAAAACACATAGATTACAGGATCAGAAACAACATGGGTTTACCTCAGGGAGATCATGCCAAACTAATCTTATTGATTTTTTTGATTGGGTAACAAAAATAATAGACACAGGTGGTGCAGTAGACATTGCTTATTTAGATTTCAGTAAGGCTTTTGATACTGTTCCGCATAGAAGGCTTATCAATAAATTGCAATCTTTGAGCTTGGATTCCAATATTGTTGAATGGATTAGGCAGTGGCTGAGTGACAGGCAACAGAGGGTTGTGGTAAATGGAGTTTATTCGGCGCAAGGTCTTGTTACCAGTGGGGTACCTCAGGGGTCAGTACTTGGACCCATTCTATTTAATATTTTTGTTAGTGATATTGCAGAAGGTATTAATGGAAAAGTATGTCTTTTTGCTGATGACACAAAGATTTGCAACAGGGTT
This sequence comes from Leptobrachium leishanense, assembly GCA_009667805.1. Taxonomy (NCBI): domain Eukaryota; kingdom Metazoa; phylum Chordata; class Amphibia; order Anura; family Megophryidae; genus Leptobrachium; species Leptobrachium leishanense. The sequence continues at coordinate 526,549,573 of CM019063.1, read as the reverse complement.
GACGTTCCTGGAGGGATCAGCCAAATGACAAATGATTTAGGTAAACTAAAAAAATTGTCGGAGCTGTGGCAATTGAGTTTTAATGTGGATAAGTGCAAGATAATGCACCTGGGATGTAAAAACCCAAGGGCTGAATATAGAATATTTGATACAGTCCTAACCTCAACATCTGAGGAAAAGGATTTAGGGGTTATTATTTCAGAGGATCTAAAGGTAAGTAGTCAATGTAATAGAGCAGCAGGAAATGCTAGCAGAATGCTTGGTTGTGTAGGAAGAGGTATTAGCAGTAGGAAAAGGGAAGTGCTCATGCCACTGTACAGAGCACTGGTGAGACCTCACTTGGAGTACTGTGTGCAGTACTGGAGACCGTATCTCCAGAAGGATATAGACATCTTAGAGAGAGTTCAGAGAAGGGCTACTAAAATGGTGTACGGCTTGAAGGAGAAAAGTTACCAGGAAAGGCTTAATGATCTTAACATGTACAGCTTGGAAAAAAGACGAGACAGAGGAGATATGATAGAAACATTTAAATACGTAAAGGGAATCTACAAGGTAGAGGAAGGGAGTATATTTAAAAGGAAACAAAGTAGCAAAACAAGAGGACATAGTCTTAGATTAGAGGGGCAAAGGTTTAAAAGTAACATCAGGAAGCATTATTTTACTGAGAGGGTGGTGGATACATGGAACAGTCTTCCAGTAGAAGTGGTAGAGGCCAAAACAGTAATTGAATTTAAGCAAGCATGGGATAGGCATAAGGCTATCCTAAACAAAAGATAAATCCAGGTAAAGTATCCATGTAATTGGGCAGACTAGATGGGCCGAAAGGTTCTTATCTGCCGACATCTTTCTATGTTTCTATGTTTCTATGTTTCTGTGCTCATTCACTCATATTTTAACCCAAGCAGTGCTGGGATAGGGGGACAATCTAGACGCCCATTTTTACTATTATATTCCATTTATTGAAAAAAAAGAACGACAACAAAAACAGCATAGCAGGGCGTCTTTGTATCTTTCCGCATGTCATTTCCCTGTGCACATTATGAGGCTGATTTTTAATAACAAAGCTGTATCAAGCACCCATTAACTCACGCTTTACTGCACCGATTTAGGCTGCTAATGTTATTTTTTTTTAGTGTATACGTCGGAGCCTAGATTTATCCAGAGCGATGAGCAAAGGACCAGGAGCATTAATTTGTTCATGATCGTGGACCAGTGAGTGTCTGTTGGTAAAGTCATCGGGGCAGACTAATCATTTTAATTCAAGGCTAGTGGCAAACAAACACTGGCCGCTGATTTTTGACTGTTGCTGAATGAGACGTCTGTCATTGCATCACAACCCGTGTATGATATACGAGAAGAAATAAATGCGTGTTATGCATTCGTGTCTCCAGCGGATATACCGACAGTGGTTTGCAATAAATAGTGTTGAGCGCCTTACGAATACTTCCGAAAGAAGAGTGAATGGCGTGAAAAAAGAAATTATGATGATTTAAAAAGGGGAAAGTTTATCCCAGCAGGAAAGGATGACCTCATAACTCAAACGGTGAGATGTTCATCATTTATCATATCAGTCTTATCACGGGCATTGAGTTATGGTCCTCCACCACAGAGAGCGTTGGCAGCGTTCTAACTCCTTGTGGCGTGAGTGGCGTTGGGTACATTATGTGTATCAAAAGATGTATACAAGTCATATTTTTATGTTTTGACCTTGAAAATATCCAGTGGAAAATTGTAGTTCAGTGTAATTCTAAACGTACGTGCCTTCCTTTCACTTTATATTTATTTTCTTCTGTTTATTTAGTACTCTTCATGCAAATGTGACACATTAAGACATTGGAACAGTCACCCCATCATCACACACACACTCAAACTTGCTTATACCGAAGTCTGAAGCTGATGAAAATGACTTAATACATATGAAAAATATATATACATTTATTATTTATTTTTACAATATTTTATTATTTTTATTTATAATAAATAAATATTGTATTTTATCTTTGATCCCACAGTGACAAGGAGAGTATGCTCCGCTGCTTCCTCTTGTTGCTTTTACAAAAACATGGGAACACAGCGTGCCTCTGTCTTTCCACTGGTCTTCTGCAATCACTCTAACCACTTGAACGCAAAGGACGTGAAGGGGGCGTCCTCCAGTTTCGCTCCCATGTACAGAGGACGCTCCGCCCACGTCTTCACATTACCCTGGTTCGGCACCAAACCGGGCTTCAACCACCGCAGGCTGACATATTGTATGTCAGGCCTCACTGTGGGACTGACCCCCGGCCACAGGCTCCATTGTTTTGATGTCATTGACATCTCATCTCAATTCTCACCTCTCATCCTGTCATGCAAACGGTGGCCCGATCCGCTGCTTCTGGTTGAAGAGAGCAGAGTGAGACTGGGGACAAATAGTCCCCAGTCTCCCTCTGCGAATCACTCCATGGCCCTGCATAATCTCGCGACAGTCCATCAGCACAACCCTTCATGGACTCCTATGGACTCCAGGAGGTTAGCGATGCATTACAGGGCAGGTTGTTGAATTAACACCTGCCCTGTAATATGGTGCGAAATGAGGTCCCCTGCAAGGGCAGGTTTTCCCCACTAGCATCCCCATTTTAGCTCAGGGCACATAATAGTGCTTTAAGTTTGTTCTTAATCCCCTCTTTGGGTTTTCTTATTTTTTTTTGTAATTGGGACATATTCACCATGTTGCAAAGGGGTCACAGTAGACTCATTTGCTGTTGTAATCCAGCACGTCACAGGGGTTCTGTAGCACGGTGCTCTAGGGCAAATATGGCACATATACTCAGTCTCTTTCCATGGTTCAAAGTTTGATTTCAGCAGTCCAGTAACAAAAACAAAATACAACAGAAATCAAAGCCTAGCTCATCCGAGCACTTACTTAACAAAACATCCCTCACTGACTTGAGAAAATAACCAAAAGTAAATACCAGCTTTTGAAGTCTTTTTCAAGCTGCCATCTTCAGAGCTTCACCTGGTCTGCTGCTTGCACTCTCACTCACTTCCTCCTCTTCCTTCCCTCCACCCAGGAAACATTGAAGGACTTTTAATTATCAGGTGGGGGAAACCTTTGCTGCAAAGGGGAACAATTAAAAATACTTTTTTTTCTCCTGGGCTCAAACAACCAAATCCCCTCTTACAAATACAGGAGGAATATGCACACCATCGCAAACGATCCCCTCGCCTTATCACACTGTATTACAGGGTATTATGGAGTATACAGGATTCTGCTAATGGTAGTGAGCGATGCGAGCGGTGACTGACTGCTGAATGGATAATTTGCAGGGTATATCTTTTTAAAGAAATGAATATAAAACAGGCAGATAAAGTGGCAAGCACCACATTAATAGGCATCCGACAAGGTACAGGTATCATTTATCAGCTGGCAGGCAAGAATATGATGTCTAGATTGTTATGCACAGATGAATCTTAGTGAATGTGTTGATCCCCACAGGGGGGGTTTATGTATAATGGATGGTGCATTCTAGCGTACAGCTCAGGGATTGGGTATTCTGACATTCCTGTACATCAGAGAAAAAAAAGACAAAAGACATCAAACTAGCAAGGGCATGTTATATTACAATCATGAAGCACGAGACAGTAGACATGTGCATTCGTTTTAGTACTAAAACGATTTAGTCCGAATTTTGGGATAATTTAGTTTTCGTATGACTCAAGCGAAACGAAACTGCTCAGTACAAAAAACGAAAGAAACTAAAATAAAATGCACTACATTTTAGTTTCAGTCCTTTTTGTGATATTACAATCAGTGAAGGAGACCAGCAATGAAGAGCGCAACATCGTAACATCCGAAGTTCTGCACCCTTCACATGCCAATGCAGTAGGATGTTCTATACAGAGAGGGGCATTAATTAATGCAGGAGGATGTTCTATACATTATACAGAGAAAGGTATAAATTGAGGACGATGTTCTATACAGAGAGGGACATTAATTAATTCAGGAGGATGCTCTATATATTATACAGAGAGGGCTTATTAATACTGGAGGATGTTATATACATTATACAGAGAGGGGTATTAATTAATGCAGGAAGATGTTCTAAACATTATACAGAGAGGAGCCTTTTTTTTAAGCCCTTTAAATCCAGTGGCTGTGAGCGCTGAGATTGGCTGCTTGTTACATTATCTCTCAGTACAATGTATCAGGCTCAGCTGTTACAGTAACTGACTGTAACAGCGCTCAGAGTTTCAGTAAAACAAGGAAATAATATTGTTCTAACCTCTTATATATAAAAATATTATTTACTAGTTTTACTGAAACTCTGAGCGCTGTGATGAGCAGCAGTCAGTTACTGTAACAACTTTGCCTGACATGGGGCAGTATTACAATGTTGGTAATAACTTAACCAGAGCTGTTGTAAACTGAAAACCTCCATAGGCTATAATGGCTCTGGGAAGTTTACAACAGTTCTGGTTAAGTTAGCACCAACTATGTAATATGGCCCACATTGTGCTGAGAGTGAGAGATACTGTAACAAGCAGCGATCTCAGCCCTCTGAGGAGCCACTACAATAGTAATTGTATCCACTGGTTTTCGGATGAATTAAATTAGTTTTCATACTAAAGAACTGAAAACGAATTTCTTTAGCAACTAAATAAATTGCATTTTAGGACTAATCCATTAGTTCAAAACGAAATTTTGTGCTGTGCACATGTCTACGAGACAGTATGTGAATTATGCAAACTGATAAACGGTATTGATTTCATCAATTTGAAAACTCGAACTTAAAGGAATATTCTTCTAATATTCTATTTTACTCTAAAAATACTATTTTTAACCTCTTCACTACTCTGATCGTGTATACACGATCATTAGTAGCAGCCACAGCAGTCCGATATCGTGTTAACTCGATCTGGAGCTATGCTATATCACTGCATATGAATTTCATTTGCATTCTGGCTCAAGAACATGCCCCTAAAGTTTTAGCACTGTAGGAATGATGCTCAACACTTTTTAAACACAGCTGGGAATTTGTCTTGGTGACATCTCTCCAGCTGATCCTGCACAGAGAGCAGAACTGCAGTAACTCCATTTAGTCATCAGATGGCGATATCTCCCTGACAAATAGGTTATTACAGTAAGGAATACACTGGGAATATTCCCAAATATTTCTTACTGTATAATTAATAGAAAATGATTTTCCAAAAAACTACTGGTTCATGATAGTGTTTTTTTGGCAAACCGCTTGGTAGTGAAGAGGTTAAATAGGATTTTTGGTTCAGTAGTGTGCTATGGACTACAAATGTCCGAGTGCCATTCACTAATAGACAAATATGTCTCGAAGGACAACTTGGTTGTAACTGGCGAGTTGTACTCACCTTTGGCTCAGCTAATCAGTTTAAAACTTGCATAATAAGGAGCATCAGCTAATGCTTCCCAACATAATTGGCCTGAGAGCAAGTTAACTTGATCTGGACTAATTCTAGAGAATTGCAAAGCACAGCTGTTTCGGGCTTAATATTCCATACATATATATTGTGATAAAGTGCTGGGAATGATCTCCGATAATGTGTATAGTCACCCTATGTGTCACGTCCCATGCTGTCTGTGTTGCTTGATGGCCGGCTACGCCTTCCACGCTGCTCACTTGCTGTCCACTAAGTGAAGAAGCAGACAGTCGCGATCATGTGATGCGGCCGTGGGTGGCACATGGCGTGATGACGCTGCGCCCACCAGTTTTAAAACCAGTCGCCTAGGCTACACTCATTGCCCTGACGTGGTTTTCACTCTCTCAGGGCTGTGCATTCTGATTTACTATTTTGTATACCTACTTGACTTGTGTGACTCTTCTCCCGGCACTTAACCTTTGGCATTCTGTTGACAACTCTCTCTGGCAATACGACACTTGGCACGTGGCTGACACTCTCTCTGGTATATGACCCTGGCATTTTTGATAACCCGCTCTGGTATATGACCCCTGGCATTCCACTGATTATCCGATTTCGTATGAACCCTTGGTGGATACGTACTCCTCAGATTCTGTTCTAGGTAGATGTACCAACCATCCTAATCGGAAGTGTAGTATAGCTGTGCTGCGTACATTGACCAGTGTTATAGTTATCAATGAGAATCGTAACACTAGCAGGGTTATTCAAAAATATTCAAAAAGTCACCGCACGTCCGGTGACTTTTCGTTCCCAGCGATTCGGCGAGCCTAGTTCGCCGACCCTGCGGTGCATTCAGCAAGCACCGCAGGGCCCCCCGTAGTGCAGGGAAAACTCGCTGCAAACACACCGAACACTCACCACAAACCCGCCGAATACTCCCTGCACACTCACCGAAACCTGCATAAACAGCTGGATTAACCACGCTAAACTCGCCGGAGAAACCCAACCAGACGCTGATCACAGCGCAGAGCAGCCGCCGGAAAAACCCGACACGCAGATGAACGGGGAGAAAAAAATAACAGTACGCTTGACAGTTTGAAAATTGAAACGTTACAAAAAAAAGAAAAATCTATGTAAATAAAAAAACGGAAAAAAGTTTTCCAAAAAAATCCCAAAAAGATCCTTAAACACCTATGAATAATGAGACTTTTTACAGCAGAATAAAATAATAAACGGTTTATTAGGTATTAAATTAAAACTGGAATATTTTTAACATTAAAGCCTATGGGATTCTCCTGAATAAACCTGTCGAATGAAACCACTGAACAGCAGGGCATGTCGGAAACTTTTCCCTGCTGTTTTGTGTTCTCTGAATAGACAAAACATTGCTTCTCTGTGATATCTCCATATCTTTGAAAGCAGAGACAGGCTGTGGAAGGTTCTTATTCTTTATTTACTGGAGCTGCGCACAGCGTCTGCACGCTGCCTTAGAACTCTACCATGTGATCAGGAAACTTTATTTACAATGAACAGGAACACAGATAATACCTACAACATGCGCCCTCTAGTGGTGGATAGATATAACACTATGATATACTACATTCTCTATGGGGGAGTTCACTGCCCTCGAACAGACACCGTACGTGCAGGCAGTTCGCCAACATTTGGCGAACTGCCTGCTCTCTGAATAGCCGATTGGCCAGGAAATGTAGCCGTACACTGAATTTCAGTGTCCGGTTACATTTCGGGGCCAGATCAGTTCTCTTTGAATAACCCTGTATGTATTTAAGGGAGGGTTGGGATATCTAAGCCCAGGAGGTCAATGTATGTAGTTGTTTTTTTTTTTGTTTCTTGCAGTAGGTTCCTCCCACCACCGCTGGTAATCAGGGTAAGTGAGGGAAAGAGAGACAGAGAGAGCAAGGTGAGCTCTGAGGCTGGCAGTATGGAAAGGTGCTGAGAAGAACGCCAAACAAGGCTTTCCTTTTTGTATTTCCAAAACAAGAGAGGGATCTTTACTTTATGTTAGTTAGAGTTCGGATGAGCTAGGTTTTATGTTCCATTATATTTTGTTTAATACATGAAAGCTGAATGAATAAACTTTACAATTGAGAAAGAGACTGTGGTGTGATTTCCCTAGAGGAACGTGCCTTGGTGCCCTGTGACATGCTGTATCACTAATATATATATATATATATATTCAGTATTTAATGGTGTATTGAGTAAATATCTTAATTTCTTATTGGCTGAACAAATACTTTTCATTTTTAAAAGTAGAGAAACTATATTCTCTGATGCTTGACATAAATAATAAATCCTGTGAATAATTGAATAACAGCCCCAACCCTCTACCGCATTACCAGTTCATTACCGAAAGCATAAAAAGACCACCCAGTGGGATCTACATACCGCTCACTACATGATAAGCCGGTATTATCACAATAAAATCCCAAATAAATCTATTGATTCGCCAGCGGTGGCGAGAGTGTATTCCCTGCGCCGGTAACTTGTCTAAATCATCCCTTCTACTTTAGAGTGATACCTGCACAAAGTAATGTGCTTTAAAGGATTTTTTTTTTTGCTTTTGCTGCACATCGTGACATAAATTATTAACAGTCTATTCGCAGCATTCCATCAGTAAACCAAAATATTAGAAACGGTAAAACCGCTCAAACATTTTTCTGTATCCACAAAATTAAAGTATTAAGAATGGAGGTCCCTTTTTTCTGCCTGTAAATAATTGGGCAGACGCTGTAGACGGCCGGCTACTGTTTACATTTATTTTAATTTAAGTAGATTTTACTCCCCTTTACTCCTTTGCCACACGCTGCTGCTCCTCCTCTTCAGCTCAGGGACTCCCAAACCCGGATGTCCCTGAAGCCTTTTTGCACAATTCGTGCTCCTATGCAACTTGCGTACCGTAGGAACCGCAAACTGTGCACCGCTATGGGACTTCGCACTTTACTTATGCAAGTCCCGTAACCAGTGGTGGCCAGGGGCACTAACAGGGCCCCCGGGCAATAGGAGATTATGGGGCCTCCTTGTGGCACGTCCACAGAAGGCTAATCTCAGACAACGCAACCCCCACATGTAGATTGTGGTGTTAAAAAATACTTTTCACACAATGTTTCAAATATTTTACATAGTTAAGAAAATCCACTGGGACCCACCAGTGAATTGTGGAATCCATTGTGCTGCCTCCAGACTTACAGATGACCACTGTTCTACAGCAGCAGCCACCACCCACTCATTACAGCTAAGGATTCACCCCACGTCACACGTGGTAAGCTGCCAAACACTATTCAGGTTTATAAGATACTGTACATTACTGACACACTTGCAGACACTGCACATTACAGAGCACCACAGCAATAAAACTCACATTAATGTGCACTATGTATGAGGGTATCACAGAGATCTACAGCAATAAAACTGATGCTCATACACAGTGCACATTACTGTGAGTTTTATTGCTGTGGAGTTCTGTGATATGCTCATACACAGTGCACATTACTGTATTACAGAACTCCATAGCAATAAAATTCACAGTAATGTGTGCTGCGTATGAGTATCACTAAGCTCCACAGCAATAAAACTCAAAAACATATTTAACTTATTATTTATTGAAGCGTGTATATTAGTAAAATTTATTTAATTAACATAATTATAATATTGGTAAACAGAATATAAAAATATATTATTAAAATAGTTATTAAAATCAATAAAAATATATATGAAAAGAATGGCATTGTAACTTCATAAAGTAAAAAAACAATGATGCTGCGTTTAGAAAATATTTTTTTTCATTTAACTGTATTGTTTTATTTTTGTTGCACATAACATCATCATGATGGGTATCATTGGAAATGCTAGACTCTGGTCTTTCGAACTACACCTGCACCTCTGGTTATGGGATTTTCAATGCAGGGCAGGGGGAAACCCTATATGTGACGTCATCGCACGTTGATTCCTGCGGCCCGGGGGGGGGCATTCCCACAGTAAGAGCTGTGTCAGTTGACCTGTGCATAGTATGCAGGTGTGAGCCCAAAGTGCAGTGAAACAGGCGATCAGGCAAGTTGCAGGGCAAAGTAAGGTGTTTATTTAAAATAAACAGAGCAGAAATAAACCGGAGAACTCACCCAAAGCAATGGAGGAGACAAGCAATAAACTTAAGCAGAGAGGAGCCAGAGGAAAAGGACTGAACTGAGATTAGTGTGAGTAGTGGTAGGAAACAAAATACTACTGGGAGCTAAAGACTGGGGGAAGCAAGGAACACAATCATAAACAGGAGAAAAGGATTAAGAAACACAAGAGGAACAAGAAACACGAGGAACTGAATAGACACAAAACAAAAAAGGGAAATTAGAATCGTAGGGTCTGTGTGGAGGTAAGATTTCAGACCTCCCTTTGTCGACCTCCTTGAGGTCGGTATACCACTTGGGTATCTCAGACAGTGGAGGAGCTGTGGCCACATTTAGACTACCCACCCCAGCACTCATTCCCAGACACTTGGACCAACACTTAGATCCCCATGAGCTCAATTCCCCCTCAGTCCAGTTCAAGAGCAGGTTATGCTTTGCTAACCATGGATAACCCAAGACAATAGGCACTGTGGGTGATTCTATTATTTTAAATTGTATCTTCTCTTTGTGTAAGATACCTGTACAGAAGGAGATAGGGATAGTATCATGAGTAACATGAGGTCTCAGCAGTCTCCTGCCGTTAATACTTTCAATGAAGAGAGGAACTTCTCTCTCAACCAAAGGCACCTGGTGAATGGCAGCAAACCCAGAATCCAGGAAATTTCCTGCAGAGCCAGAATCAATTAGTGCCTCAGTGTCAAACTTCTTCTCCCAAGCTACTGACACTGGAATCACCATGCGAGATCCTTTTTTTTATTTTTCTTACTGGAACCGAGAGACACTATAGTAGTACCTAGAACCTGTCTCTCAGAGGATTCCAGGCATGTTCGTTTCCCGACATAGCAGACTTTTTCAATCATTTGGGGCATTGTAACCAGAAATGTCCCTTGTCTGCACAGTAGAAACACAAGCCTTCCTTGAGGCGGTATTGTCTTTCCTCCCTGAGATACTTGATCGACCTAACTGCATAGGTTCGGGTTCAGCAGATACTGCCCTAGGAGGTGAGACATTGTGAGCCATCCTAGGGTTAGAAAAGGTACTCTGGGAGGATTTGCGAGACTTGCTACGGCCAGACCTCCTGTCGCGAATTTGATCGTCGAGGGCTATGCAATAATCAATTAAATCATCCAGCTCCTTGGGTAGCGACATAGGAGCTAATTCATACATAAGTGTATCAAATATTCCATCCAGGAATGCCGTAGAAAGTACATCATTAGGCCATTGTACTTCAGCAGCCACAGTCTTGAATTCTATGGCATAATCAGCAACTCGGCGGTTGCCCTGAGTTATACGCCACAGTGTCCTGGCAGCACCAGTTACCTGCCTAGCTGGATCAAAAGTGCACCTAAGATCCGCCATAAATTCTGTATAGTTATACACGACTGGTTTCTTCAACTCCCATAGAGGAGTCGCCCAAAGCAGAGCCTTCTCAGTTAGGTGGTTAATAACATATCCCACCTTGGCTCTGTCTGTGGGACACATCCCTGGGTTAAGTTCAAACATAATGTCGATTTGGGTAACAAACCCTCTGCAAGAACCATAATTCCCGTTAAAACATATGGGTGTTTTCAGACTCAGATGAGATGCCTCAGTAGCAATCAAGGAGGAAACAGATACTGCTTGAGTGGCCATGTTTATCGCAGGAGAAGGAGGTGGAGAGGCTTTGTTGGACTGATTCATGATTAAACCCAAAGCCTGAGCAAACTGGTCCATGCGATGGTCCAGCTCCTCCTGTTTTGTGATAATCTCACAAAGTCTTGACATAAGTACAAATAAATCTGTCTGATCCATGTTTGGCCCTGATGTAATGTAACGTGCGCTATGGTGCTCACCCCGGATCAGCGTTGTCTGGATCTTTATGGACAGATTTTTTTGAAAGCAGAAAAGACTGTAATACCTATAATCCCCAGCCAGGGAGGTATTACAAAACTCTAGATACCACTCAGTCTCAAATGGTTTTATGACCAAGAGACCGCTGAGCGAAAACACGTTAACTATATTTAACTGGATACAGTGATTCAAGACTTGTACAGTGTGAGCGTGATTATTCGTAGGTTTCAGATCGGTACCAGTAACAATTGTGGTACATGCAGGATTGTTAACAGAGGTAATACTCATATACTTGATCTTAACCATATAGAGTAAATACTCACTGCATTCAGCAACCTGCAGGGCAGGCCTACAATCAAAGACAATGCTTCTGTACTGCGACTTGGTGTTAAACAGACAACTTGTAGGAATGTTATATTTAGCAACCTGCAGGGCAGGCCTACAATCATAGATCGTGCAATATGCTTTAGAAACAGACCAGATGTTATTCAAGCAATTAGAACTGTTGAGTGATCTAGTAACATGAAGGACAGACCCACATACTGAGATGATAGATGGTACTGCAGAGCGAGGTCCGGTACTCGTAAGGCAGATCGAGTGGTTGATGAAATGAGCAACCTGCAGGGCAGATCTCCCAAGTGAAACCATGCGGTACAACATAAGCATGAAACACAAATATAAACACAGGGGTCAAGAGTAAGAATCGTCAGTGGATATTCCGGGTCAATAACCTAAAGCAAGGTCCACCTACAAGCAAAGATCGGCAACGAATGCAAAATATCAAAGAGACAGACTCAGCTGGCAATGCAGGAAAATTACTCCATGTCAGGGCGATGAGCAAATCCTCGCACCCTGTATTTAAGGTCAGCGGCTCCGCGTCACCATGCCAAGCCCCACCCCCTCAGACGCCAATCAGCCATCTCTAACTCCTGGCACCCGGCCTGCTAGTGATGCCGCCGGGCGCCCAGACCCCCCCAGGCAGCGCCACGGGGCTGAAGATGTAATAATCATGGAATTAAGAAGGACTTTTTTTATCCCTTTTGGACACAATCGGAAAGTGCATCAAGAGGTTTTTTGCCTTCTTTTTGGATCGACAGTGGCCATAAGAAAACCTGGAAGGTTGAACTTGACAAACATTAGTAATTTTTTCAATCTATGTACTATAGAACTAAGGAGGAGGTGATACCTTTGGATGTTTTTCCAATAAAGAGTTTCTGATAAAAGGCCCATCTCAGACTTAACAGTCAAAAAATGTGCAATATCAGGACAATGTTCAATAACTATCAAGAAATACTACAGTTGCAAATATTTCATTGGTGTGTTTAGAACAAAAAATCTCATTTTGAAGCCCAGTATTGACCGATCTATACAGGAAGCACCTGGAGTAGGGATGTGCGTTTCGGGTTTCGGAATTTCGGAATTTTCACGAAATTTCCCGATTCGTGTTTTCGGATGCGGCTGAATTTCCGAAAATTTTTAGATCCGAAAATGGCAGATCCGAAAAGTTTTCCGAGCCGAAACTAAATATTTTCGCAATTTTCGAATGGACTTGAAATGTGTCAAATCATAGAAAACATAGAAAACATAGAAAAATGTCGGCAGATAAGAACCTTTCGGCCCATCTAGTCTGCCCAATTACATGGATACTTAACCTGGATTTATCTTTTGTTAGGATAGCCTTATGCCTATCCCATGCTTGCTTAAATTCAATTACTGTTTTGCCTCTACCACTTCTACTGGAAGACTGTTCCATGTATCCACCACCCTCTCAGTAAAATAATGCTTCCTGATGTTACTTTTAAACCTTTGCCCCTCTAATCTAAGACTATGTCCTCTTGTTTTGCTATTTTGTTTCCTTTTAAATATACTCCCTTCCTCTACCTTGTGGATTCCCTTTACGTATTTAAATGTTTCTATCATATCTCCTCTGTCTCGTCTTTTTCCCAAGCTGTACATGTTAAGATCATTAAGCCTTTCCTGGTAACTTTTCTCCTTCAAGCCGTACACCATTTTAGTAGCCTTTCTCTGAACTCTCTCTAAGATGTCTATATCCTTCTGGAGATACGTCTCCAGTACTGCACACAGTACTCCAAGTGAGGTCTCACCAGTGCTCTGTACAGTGGCATGAGCACTTCCCTTTTCCTACTGCTAATACCTCTCCCTACACAACCAAGCATTCTGCTAGCATTTCCTGCTGCTCTATTACATTGACTACTTACCCTTAGATCCTCTGAAATAATGACCCCTAAATCCCTTTCCTCAGATGTTGAGGTTAGGACTGTATCAAATATTCTATATTCAGCCCTTGGGTTTTTACGTCCCAGGTGCATTATCTTGCACTTATCCACATTAAAACTCAATTGCCACAACTCCGACCATTTTTTTAGTTTACCTAAATCATTTGTCATTTGGCTGATCCCTCCAGGAACGTCAACCCTGTTGCAAATCTTTGTGTCATCAGCAAAAATACATACTTTCCATTAATACCTTCTGCAATATCACTAATATAAATATTAAAGAGAATGGGTCCAAGTACTGACCCCTGAGGTACCCCACTGGTAACAAGACCTTGTGCTGAATAAACTCCATTTACCACAACCCTCTGTTGTCTGTCACTCAGCCACTGCCTAATCCAGTCAACAATATTGGAATCTAAACTCAAAGATTGCAATTTATTGATAAGCCTTCTATGCGGAACAGTATCAAAAGCCTTACTGAAATCTAAATAAGCAATGTCTACTGCACCACCTGTGTCTATTATTTTTGTTACCCAATCAAAAAAATCAATAAGATTAGCTTGGCATGATCTCCCTGAGGTAAACCCATGTTGTTTCTGATCCTGTAATCTATGTGTTTTTAGATGTTCAACAATCCTTTCCTTTAACATGGTTTCCATTAATTTCCCCACTACTGACGTAAGACTAACTGGCCTATAGTTCCCCGATTCCTCCCTACTACCCTTCTTGTAAATGGGCACAACATTTGCTAATTTCCAGTCTTCTGGGACAACTCCCGATAACAAGGATTGGTTAAATAAATCTGTTAATGGTTTTGCTATTACATCACTGAGCTCTTTTAATAATTTAGGGTGGATCCCATCAGGCCCCATTGACTTATTTGTTTTTACTTTAGACAGCTGCTGTAGAACCTCCTCCTCTGTAAACTGATATGTAAATGTCTCTTTAGTGTTCTCTCCTAACTGAGGTCCCTTTACTTCCTTTTGTTCTGCAAAGACTGAACAAAAATATTCATTGAGGCAGTCAGCGAGACCTTTATCCTCTACTACATACCTTCCTTCCTTTGTTTTTAATCTAACTAATCCTTGTTTTACTTTTCTTTTCTCGTTTATGTATCTAAAAAATGTTTTGTCCCCCTTTTTTACTGACTGAGCTATTTTCTCTTCTGCGTGTGCTTTGGAAGCTCTTATAAATTGCTTTGCCTCTTTCTGCCTAATCTTATAGGTTTGCCTATCTTCTTCACTCTGAGTTGTTTTATAATTATTGAATGCTATCTTTTTGTTCTTCACTATTTTGGCCACTTCTGCAGAGTACCACAGTGGTTTCTTCCCTTTTTTGTTTTTGCTAACAAGCCGAATGCAATTTCCTGTGGCCTTCAATAATGCTTCCTTTAAATAATCCCATTTCTCCTGGACTCCCTTTAAACTCCTCCAGTCTGATAATGACTCCTTCACACAAAATCTCATTTTAGAAAAATCTGTTTTTTTAAAGTCTAAAACTTTCGTTCTTGTGTGGTGCGGCTCCATCCCTGTTGTTATATTATTGCTTTGAAACGAGAACAGACGTTCTGGAAAAACGAAAATTTCCGAAATTACGAAAAGTCGATACAAAAAACGAGCAAAGTGACACGAAAATACGAAAAATGGTCGATATTCCGAAAAAAAAATGTACACGAAAAACAAGTCGAGCCGAACCGAATCGAAAGGAGCCGAATCGAAAAGTTTAAAAATCCGAAAAATCGAACCGAATCGAACCGAAAAAAAAAAAATCGGTGCACAAGCCTAACCTGGAGCACTGTAGACCGTTCATTATGGAATCAAGAAGGACTTTTTTCACCTTTTGGACACAATCGGAAAGTGCATCAAGAGGTTTTTTGCCTTCTTTTGGATCGACAGCCGCCATTGGGATACCTGGAAGGTTGAACTTGACAGACATTAGTAGTTTTTTCAATCTATGTACTATATAACTAAGGAGGAGGTGATACCTTTTGGATGTTTTTCCCCTAAAGGGTTTCCGAGGAATTGTCCATCTCAGACTTAACAGTCAAAAAATTTTCAATATCACTGCAATGTTCAATAACTATCAAGAAATACTACAGTTGCAAATATTTCATCGGTATGTTTAGAATGAAAACTCTCATTTTGAAGCCCAGTATTGACAGATCTTTAGAGGAAGCACCTGGAGCTTTGTAGACCGTTCAAAGAAGACAGTGTGGAGAGCACTGCCAGCGAAATTCATTTTGCCGTAATTGGTTTACAAATCAGTGTTAATGTACACCAGAGTGGCATCTGGCTTGGTGCATTGCTACAGGAGGCAAAAACGAATTTTAACCTACATTTTGTTACAAATAAATTTAACCTTTGCAAGGTCTCCCTCGATCGTTGGTTCTATAGTCACCTGCAAACTATTCCATTCTATTTTCAAGGAATTTTTCCAGAGAACTAGTAATGACCTTGCGAGTCGTGTGTATATCGCAATCTATCATCGCATGTAATTCTGTGATCTCATAAAAAAAGGTTCATTGCTGCTCCGTGACTACTAATGGAAATAATAGTGAAATATAGTTACTGTATCTACAAATGGCCAGATGGTCTCGGGAACCTTTTAGAAAGGTCCTGTACACACACAAAAAAAGGAGTATAGGCTGTTTATAGGCATAGAAATCATTTGTTATAAGGAATCAGGTTAAGCAATGATTCATAATTTCTTAAAGATCTTTTGTACAATTTAATAGGGCCAGTGCCACTTTATGGTTGGTCAATTGGCCATCTTAGCCATGGTCTTAGCCAAGGGGTGCAAAATGGGAAGTTTGTCTTCGTCATAGTAGCAATTAGGTATGTGCAGAACATTTTTTTTTTTCGTTTCGGGTTTTTTTTTTTGGGTGTTCGTTTTCATTTCGGACAGTTTCTCTTTTGTTTCGGAGCATTTCGATTCGGTGATTCGGATAATTTCGGATCAGTTTTTTGCTTTTTTATGAGTTATTTCATTTTTTATTGCGTATTTAATAATGGGAAGTAGATTACTACCAATAGAATGAAAGTTTCTTTACTTATTTATTCTTTTAAGATTTTTTAGGCATTTTTTGGGTGAAATTTTAGGTTTCCTAATTTTTTTAAAGAAACAAGGCTTTTTAACCCATAGGTTTCAATGCAACATATGAATCCGCACACTGCTGGGAAGCGCCTCTCTGCGGTATAATTAATGCAGCATATGAATACACACACTGCTGGGAAGCGCCTCTCTGCGGTATAATTAATGCAGCATATGAATCCACACACTGCTGGGAAGCGCCTCTCTGCAGTATAATTAATGCAGCATATGAATCCACACACTGCTGGGAAGCGCCTCTCTGCGCGGTATAATTAATGCAGCATATGAATCCACACACTGCGGGGAAGCGCCTCTCTGCGGTATAATTAATGCAGCATATGAATCTGCACACTGATTGGAAGCGCCTCCCTGCAGTATAATTAATGCAGCATATGAATCCACACACTGCTGGGAAGCGCCTCTCTGCATGGTATAATTAATGCAGCATATGAATCCACACACTGCTGGGAAGCGCCTCTCTGCGTGGTATAATTAATGCAGCATATGAATCGACACACTGCTGGGAAGCACCTCTCTGCAGTATAATTAATGCAGCATATGAATCAACACACTGCTGGGAAGCGCCTCTCTGCGGTATAATTAATGCAGCATATGAATCAACACACTGCTGGGAAGCGCCTCTCTGCGGTATAATTAATGCAGCATATGAATCTACACACTGCTGGGAAGCGCCTCTCTGCAGTATATATTATGCAGCATATGAATCCACACACTGCTGGAAGCGCCTCTCTGCGGTATAATTAATGCAGCATATGAATCAACACACTGCTGGGAAGCGCCTCTCTGCGGTATAATTAATGCAGCATATGAATCTACACACTGCTGGGAAGCGCCTCTCTGCACTATAATTAATGCAGCATATGAATCCACACACTGCTGAAAGCGCTTCTCTGCAGTATAATTAATGCAGCATATGAATCCACACTGCTGGGAAGCGCCTCTCTGCGGTATAATTAATGCAGCATATATGAATCCACACACTGCTGGGAAGCGCTTCTCTGCAGTATAATTAATGCAGCATATGAATCCACACACTGCTGGGAAGCGCCTCTCTGCAGTATAATTATGCAGCATATGAATCCACACACTGCAGGGAAGCGTCTCTCTGCAGTATAATTAATGCAGCATATGAATCCACACACTGCTGGGAAGCGCCTCTCTGCAGTATAATTAATGCAGCATATGAATCCACACACTGTTGGGAAGCGTCTCTCTGCAGTATAATTAATGCAGCATATGAATCCGCACACTGCTGGGAAGCGCCTCTCTGCAGTATAATTAATGCAGCATATGAATCCACACACTGCAGGGAAGCACCTCTCTGTAGTATAATTAATGCAGCATATGAATCCACACACTGCTGGGAAGCGCCTCTCTGCAGTATAATTAATGCAGCATATGAATCCACACACTGCTGGGAAGCGCCTCTCTGCAGTATAATTAATGGAGCATATGAATCCACACACTGCTGGGAAGCGCCTCTCTGCAGTATAATTAATGCAGCATATGAATACACACACTGCTGGAAGCGCCTCTCTGCGGTATAATTAATGCAGCATATGAATCTACACACTGCTGGGAAGCGCCTCTCTGCGGTATAATTAATGCAGCATATGAATCCACACACTGCTGGGAAGCGCCTCTCTGCAGTATAATTAATGCAGCATATGAATCCACACACTGCTGGGAAGCACCTCTCTGCAGTATAATTAATGCAGCATATGAATCCACACACTGCTGGGAAGCGCCTCTCTGCGGTATAATTAATGCAGCATATGAATCCACACACTGCAGGGAAGCGCCTCTCTGCAGTATAATTAATGCAGCATATGAATCCACACACTGCTGGGAAGCGCCTCTCTGCAGTATAATTAATGCAGCATATGAATCCACACACTGCTGGGAAGTGCCTCTCTGCAGTATAATTAATGCAGTCATATGAATTTGCACACTGCTGGGCAGCACCTCTCTGCAGTATAATTCAGCATATGAATCCGCACACCTAATGTCACAACAAGCAAGTGGAACATAGCAAAGCAAAACACTCCTTTAGCGCAAATATATATATATGGTGTTGCTTTTAAATAAGTGGACTAACATGTGATAGTGCTAAAATAAATAATAATCCACGCAGATTATCCTCAAGTATCCTTCAAGGTCAATTCAATATCGGCATAACCTCAAAG
Source organism: Leptobrachium leishanense (assembly GCA_009667805.1). Lineage (NCBI taxonomy): Eukaryota > Metazoa > Chordata > Amphibia > Anura > Megophryidae > Leptobrachium > Leptobrachium leishanense. Next base: position 526,530,700 of record CM019063.1, on the reverse strand, counting down.
AACAAAAATAATAGGAATGCACACTCATATCTTTCAGAGCCTATGTGAGATTGGCTCTGCATATTAAGCGTTATGCCTATACGTAAGATGGCACTGTCCACCAGATGTGCGGGAGAACTCCTCCTCAATAGAGAAAAAATATATGTTCATTATCAAGTCGATGTACAGAATGGTTGCTCACTTGAATTTGAGCTCTTTAGACATGACTCTAAGGTGAAGTACAGTTGACACCTTCTCAGGGTGGTGTCCAGGGCTTGCCTGGGACAAAAAAATAAAATCAGCCTTGAACTTCATCCAGACCGGCCCACTTTAATTATGCAAACACACACCAGCTCACTCAACCAGTCGCTCTACAGATACTGGAGTTGCTGCAGAGCGATTAGGTAAAGAAAAGCAGTGGCATTGAGGTTGAGTGCGCACCATGTCTTAAGGTGAGGTGGATGCAGAGCAGGTCTCACCGGCACAGTGGCCCTAATATGAGACTGTGGCAGACTGTTCTGTTTTACAGATGGTGAGGAAGGTCTCAGCTCCCCCATTAAGGGCAGTGCGAGCCGTGCGGTGAACCAGCATTCACACTGGCCCACTGAGCAATTGGCCCACCCGGAATCTCTCTGTAGTCCCTAGGGCCAGTACATGCCTGGTGGTGTCCTACCCTCTCCTGGACGTTGCTGGAGCAGACAGGTGCGTAGAAGATCTTGTCTGTATAAGATGACTGAGGCAGATGATGTGGAAAAATATTTTCTTACCGAAACATACAAGAGCAAAACAAAGCAAATGTAAGAGATTAGCAACATAAAATAAACACAATGAGAACATTTCATTTTTTTACCGGTGGTAGCGGCCCTTTAAACCCATCCACCTTCCCCTGTTGACCTGTTCATCAGAGTACACCATGATTACTACAGGCTTGGAAAAACTGAAAATCCCAAAGCCATAGAGCGGAGGAATAAAACGCTTTTGTGGAAGAATCGAGCACCTTGCATCAGCTTGATAGGTATCTTAAAAGCACAATAAAACTATTATAGAACTATTAAATCGTATCCTATTCGGGAGCGAAGCTCTTGGAAATACAAGATGAATGGTATGTTTTCGGCCCGGAGAAAGATCTCTCTCATTCCCATCACCATCTCCAAGGAGATAAAAGTCACGATAAGGATTCCGCAGAATCGAGGCTCAGTAACGCAGCGGACTTTTAAGTTTCAACCACACATATATTTATTATGATTTGTCTCCGCATGGCATTTGTTTTTTCCCCGTCGTTTACCGCCAGTCATCGCTTTTTTTGTTTCCGAGCAAAATTTTCCAAAAAAGACGCTTGACGTACGAGACGAATAAAAGAATAATTTGGAGGTTGTCAGATCATCGTAAAAAGAGAAGTTTTGACACGAGGCTCCAAGGCTGTTAATAAACAGACAAACTCATTTGTCTCGCCCCCGAAACGAAAACAATCATTATATTAAGATACAATCTTCTTGACTGGATTGCGCCTACAAGACGCTTCGGAGCCCAGGGTGGCGGCGCTGCCGGAGATTCTGACATCGAGATACATGCAGACCACGTTCTAAATTGCTGCGAAGTGGAATGGACTTTGTGAAGAGCAGATGGATCAGGGCTTACGCAGTCATGTACATAAGACAAGGGAACAGATTAATACCGCGAGGGGAAGTTTTGCAAAAGACGGAGGGTTTTTCCAAATCGTTCATGAATCATTTCCGACCGGCAACTCGGCTGGAAGGTACGATGAATACGCAAACGCGCTGTTTACAAATGTGTCTGCTGTTTTCTCTTCAGATGTGAATTAAAAAGCATCTACGCAGTGCCGTTTAAGCACAAGTTCGCAAATTGTAGAAGTTGGGAAGTGGTTGAGCTGTACATCATAGAATATTAAGCAGCGGATGCGTCGCTGTGTACGTGAAGAGGGAACGCTTACTGATTCTGAGACGCGGCAAGAGTTTTCGATTGAAAAAAAACCCTAAAAGATAAATTGAAATGGGTTTTAAATATGATGTTGCTCAAAAGTGAATGCATTCTGCATTAATTTAATGGACACTATAGGCACTGTGACCACTTCATTTAACCTCCCTGGCGGTCTATTTATTTAGAAAATTCCTTGCTAAAAACGGTCTATTTCTCCCCCCCCCCCATAGCGGTATCCCGAGTGTAGCTCAGGGTTAAATTCCTATGTTGGAAGCAGTAACCCTGAGCAACACTCAGGATGCCGCTGGATACATCACCTCTCCCTGCGCTCCCTCAATGTCCACAGCTGCCTCCTCCGGCGACCGCGACCTTATACTTCCTGGTTCCCTCCTCGCAAGAAGAAATCCAGGAAGTAAAACGTTGCGATTGCCGGAGGAGACTGCAGAGATCAGCGAGGGAGTGCACGGAGAGGTGATGTATACAACTCAAGTGTGTCTCGGGGTTACCGCTCTCAGCAGTGAAATTTAACCCCGAGACACACTCGGCAACACCGCCAGGGAGGTTAACCCCTTCACTATTTAAAAAATAAAACTTTCAGGGTTATTCAAAGAGAATCGAAAAGTCTCCGCACGTTCGGTGACTTAACGTTCACTTCAATTCGGTGTGATTTGGAGATCCCATTTCGGCGACCCTGCGGTGTATTCATCAAACACCACAGGGACGTCGTAGTGCAGGGAAAAGCCACCGCAAACCTGAAAAACACTCACCGCAAAACCCGGCGAACGCACACCGAAACCTGCAAAAACATCTGGATTAACCCCACCGAACATGCCGGAGAAACCTGAGCAGCCACCGATCAGAGTGCAGAGCAGCCGCCGGGAAAAACCCGACTCCGTAGACGAATGGAGTGAAGAAAAAAAACAGTACGCTTGAATGTTTGAAAAGTGGAACGCTGTTTGCAAAGAAACTACTGAGTGAAAATGTATGAAATTTACATATAAGATCCAATGAATGATAAAAAAGGGCTGTTACAAAAAATAAAAAACTATTAAAAAAAAACAACTAAATATTTTTTTTCCCGAAAAATTTCTGAAAAATTTCTAAAAGATTCTAAAAAATCTATAAATAAAGAGACTTTTTACTGCATAATATTATAATCAACGGTTTATTACATATTGATTTAAACCGGGAATATTTTTAACATTGAAGCCTATGGGATTCGCCTGAATAAACCTGTTGAATGAAACCACCGAATGGCAGGGCAATTAGGCACCTTTTCACTGCTGCTTTTTGTTCTCTGAATAGACAAAGCATTGCTTCTCTATGGGGATTCACTGCCCGCGAACTGGCACCGTATGTGCAGCCAACATTTGGCAAACTGCCTGCTCTCTGAATAGCCGAATGGCCAGGAAAGGTAACTGTACACTGAATTTCACTGTTCGGTTACCTTTCGACCACAATTCGGATCTCTTTGAATAACCCTGATAGTCACGAGCCAGTGTTTTTTTGGAAAATTATTTTCAGTTATACATCAAAAAATAGCTGGGAATATTCTCAATGTATTCCTTACTGTAATAACCTATTTTGCAGGTAGATCTGTTGGCCTAAAGGAGTTACGGCAGTTTTGGTTTGTGTGCAGGGTACGCAGGAGAGATCTCATTTAGACTCATCCCGAACCAGACTTAACCCTTTCACTACCAAGCGATTTTTGTTGAGAAAAATGTTATCATAACACGTATTTGAAACACAGGATGTGAAGTTAACAATTAAATATAGTGTAAAATAGAAGTTTAGTACCGAAATTTTTATTTTGAGATAGTTAAAAATTTAAATAATGTTAATTTCCTCATTTTTAATCCTTCTTGTATTTATTTATCCGTTATAGAAATATTGTTGAAATGTAAGATTCTCAGCTCTAGATGGTGTCTTTTATTTTACACAATTTCAATTGGGGTCTGCATTATTATCATACAGGCAGAAAAGACATTTGTGTTAGATACAGTAGCTGTGATAAAGATAAATAATAACAAATGGTCAGATCTCCTACTTATGGGGGTTTGTAGTGATCATAATGAGATTAATAGCAATGCAGCTTCCAAAAACTACCAATACCGTATCTGTATGTGCTGCATAATGCCTGTGTATGGCAAATGCAGCAACACCTTGTATCTGTATGTGCTGCATAATGTATGTGTATGGCAATTTTAGCAACACCTTGTATCTGTATGTGCTGCATAATGCCTGTGTATGGCAATTACAGCAACACCTTGTATCTGTATGTGCTGCATAATGCCTGTGTATGGCAATTACAGCAACACCTTGTATCTGTATGTGCTGCATAATGCCTGTGTATGGCAATTACAGCAACACCTTGTATCTGTATGTGCTGCATAATGCCTGTGTATGGCAATTACAGTATCACCTTGTATCTGTATGTGCTGCATAATGCCTGTGTATGGCAATTACAGCAACACCTTGTATTTGTATGTGCTGCATAATGCCTGTGTATGGCAATTACAGCAACACCTTGTATCTGTATGTGCTGCATAATGCCTGTGTATGGCAATTACAGAAACACCTTGTATCTGTATGTGCTAGACATGTGCATTAGTTTTAGTACTAAAACGATTTAGTCAGAATTTTGGGATAATTTAGTTTTAGTATGACTCAAGAGATACGAAACTGCCCAGTACAAAAAACAAAAGAAACTAAAATAAAATGCACTACATTTTAGTTTCAGTCCTTTTTGTGATATTACATTGATGAGTGAAGGAGACCAGCAATGAAGAACGCAACATCGCAAAGCTACAGAAAAGGTTTGTATGCGTAATCCTTCCCAACCCCTACCCGAAAATCGGACAGTGATAGAACTCCAGAATACTCACTCGCAGCACAGACAGCCAGCACAGGAGAGGAAACCTTTACTTAACCCTTGCATGTCTATGAGGCAGACAAGATGATAAAAGCAGCTGGAGAAGGAAACCATTCAAATAAATCCCACTGAAAGCTAATGACAGAGGAGGGCTGGATAGTAAAAACCCCTTTATAACAAGCAGCGCTGGGAGAAGAGAGGGACTTTATAAAACGTGTGTTATCTCCCCTCCAGCTCTGCATAAGAGGGGCTTAGGTCTGATACATTTTATATTATCCAGGAGCACTATCCCCCTTTCCTCATCTATAATACACATTTTATATAAAGTCCCTCTCCTCTTCCAGTGCTGTTTGTTATAAAGTTTTTTTTTTTACGTCTGATTCATATAGTATCCAGCTCTCACAGTTACTCTGTCATTATGAGCCTTCAGTGTGATTAATTTGAATGTTTTCCCTAGATTTAAAGTGCTTTATTTTATTATAAAAATCAATTTGCACCAGTCATCTCTTCTCTGAGCTTTCAGACCGATTTAAGTTAATATTTTCCCTCTCCCCTGCTTTTATATTCCTGTGTCTCCCACCACAGAGATACAAAGTTTAAGTAAAAGTTCCTTCTCCTGTGCAGGATAAGCATTGCATTCCGAAGTTCTGCACCCTCCACATGCCAATGCAGTAGGATGTTCTATACAGAGAGGGGCATTAATTAATGCAGTAGGATGTTGTATACATTATACAGAGAGGGGTATTAATTATGCAGGAGGATGTTCTATACTTTATACAGAGAGGAGCCTTTTTTTTTTAGCCCTTTAAATCCAGTGGCTGTGAGCGCTGAGATCGGCTGCTTGTTATATTATCTCTCAGTACAATGTATCAGGCTCAGCTGTTACAGTAACTGACTGTAACAACGCTCAGAGTTTCAGTAAAACAAGGAAATAATATTGTTCTAACCTCATATATAAAAATATTATTTACTAGTTTTACTGAAACTCTGAGCGCTGTGATGAGCAGCGGTCAGTTACTGTAACAGCTTTGCCTGGCACACTGTGCTGAGAGTGAGTGATACTGTAACAAGCAGCGATCTCAGCCCTCTGAGGAGCCACTACAATAGTAATTTTATCCACTGGTTTTCGGATGAATGAAATTAGTTTTCATACTAAAGAACTGAAAACGAATTTCTTTAGCAACTAAATAAATATATGCATTTTAGGACTAATCCATTAGTTCAAAACAAAATGTTGTGCTGTGCACATGTCTAGTATGTGCTGCATAATGCCGGTGTATGGCAATTACAGCAACACCCTGTATCTGTATGTGCTGCATAATGCCTGCGTATGGCAATTACAGCAACACCTTGTATCTTTATGTGCTGCATAATGCCTGTGTATGGAAATTACAGCAACACCTTGTATCTGTATGTGCTGCATAATGCCTGTGTATGGAAATTACAGTAACACCTTATATCTGTATGTGCTGTATAATGCCTGTGCATGGCAATTACAGCAACACCTTGTATCTGTATGTGCTGTATAATGCCTGTGTATGGCAATTACACTAACACCTTGCATCTGTACTGTACAGGGATTATCTGTCAAACCCTGAATCTTATCTCTGTACAGCAGCAAGTGACCCCAGAGCTCTCCCTGTATTCTGCCCCCTGCTTAGCTGTTGTAATGCAGCAGTAATCTATTTGAGCTTTTTATGACAGTGAGGTTTGGGGTTGCTATTTGCAGATTATGTCTCTCGAGGGTGCTTGGGGAGACCAAAAACAAAAGTTTTTGTTTCTCCACAGGGGGCACACTAATCCTGATTTAAAAGGGTGTGAAAATGGTCTTTTGGTATGCTTTTTCAACGCATTACGATGCAAAAATTGAGATAACTCGACTTTGGGTGTTAAAACGTGCTAGCAACTCGGGCATCATGTCCACCCAGTTAAAGTTTAGGGGCATGTTGCGGAGGCTAAATGCATATGAATTTCATTTACAAGAAAAAAAAAATCCTTCGTGTTTCCCCTGTGGAACATCATACTGTCTATTCTCTATACCACATGGTCCCTTGCAGAACGAGTACAGTCGATCTTGCTAGTGAAGATCTTTATATGAATGGTGACCTGAGGGTCCAGCTCCCTTCTCATTGGGTTTCAAAGAGCTAATTTAGCCCCTCAAGTTGGTGGGGATTCAATACACCAGAAAATGCAGTTCACCTCCCACCTAACCGCTTTCCAAGCAAATGGCCAGGAATGTACAGCTGCACATTCCTGACTAGATGATGGCTTAGAATGCACTTACGATTGAGAAAGGCTGATGCCAAAAAAAGTGCTGGTGTCTCAACAAAACTACGCCTGATATAGACTGGCGTTCCTGGTCTCCCTATTTGGCTTTGGAGTATTTTTGGAGTTTTTGTCCGGCTCTGTAGTTCAAGAGCAGCCGGAGGGAAAAAATAATAATGTGCTTTTAAATCAGGGCTCAGCAACCGTGGCCCTATAGATGTTTGGGAACTACATTTCCCATGAGGTTCAGCTGCCGTAATGAGCTCCAAAACATCTGGAGGACCCAGGTCGCTGACCCCTTATTTAAATCACTATTTGCATCACCCTGTTGCTCCTTATACATGATATGTTACGCCTGACATAAAACATTTGACGCGTTTCGCATGGGGTTGCTGTACTTGATACACCAGCAGCAATCACTTTGGGTCAGAAACATTGATGAAATCACTGTGATGCGTGCGACTGGGAGTTTTGCCAAGATTTTATTGAGTGTCTAAATTTAATTCAATTTTTCTTTAGTTTATTTAGAGTTTATTTCCGCGTCTATTTAAGACCCTTCTGATGCAGATTGCAGCAATTACATTTTGGCTTTGCTACATGTTTCATTTAAATTCTGCCGTTTCCAGCTGTCTGCACCATTACTTTAACCCAAAAGTGGGGGCCCAGATCTGGAGCTTTATTATCTTTATTTTTCCTTTTTTTTTTTTTTCTTTCTTTATTTTTTTACACCATTTACGTCAGTTAGTATTTTGGTATTTATTATTATTATGTATTACTATTTATTATTATATATTACTATTTATTATTATTTATTAAGTGCCAACACATTCCGCAGCGCTGTACAAAGGTGCAATGGGTATAGACAGGACAATTCTACAAGACATACAGGAGGCCGGTCATATTCCACAGCACTTTACGATTGGGAAATGCAAGGGGACATAACGGTATAAAAATAACACAGGGCTAGACATATTTAATCGCTTTATTGCCATATCGAGCGAGGCAAGCCGTGTGTTTTCTGTCTTTTTTATAATATGCAGATTGTCACTTGAGATGTAAAAGATTAATAGGAGTCTGCAGGCAGCACGCTATATAACGAATACAGATACAGGGTTATTCAGAGAGCGCCGAACTGGCCCTGAAATTGCACCGAACAGGGAATTTCCCCGTACGGTGACATTTCGTGGCCATTCGGCTATTCAGAGAGCAGGCAGTTTGCCAAATTTTGCCGAATTGCCAGCAACATAGGGTGCCTGTTTGATGGCAGTGAAATCCCCCATAGAGAAGCAATGGTTAATCTATTCAGGGACACCGAACTGCACCGAAATGTCAGTGAAATGCCCTGATGTTTGGTGTTTTCATTCGGCAGGTTTAATCAGGCGAATCCCTATCAGGACTCTGGTACTGGGGTGGCACCAGAGTATAATGGGGGTTTGAGCCCAGCGTGCAGTATGCTGCACAGATGCAGATATGGGTGGAGGTGGATGGATAATAGACTGACCAGATTGCCAAATACGGATGAGGATGGTGAGAGTGATTGCTGGATCAGAAGTATTGTAGGCGGACAAAAACAGATTCACTTTCAAGACGGCGCCGGACCGGGCACAAGTAAGGATTGTCAGAACACGAGTCTCTTCAGGAAAGGCAAACTTTATTGTGTCGTCACACAAGTGCCCACACAGGATTGAATCGCAAAGAGTGAGCCCCCCCTTTCACCCGTGCCAGGGATCTTATACCCAAAAATACGTAATTAGGTACGTCCCAGTTAGCCCACCTCCCAATGACACTTTATTCCACCCCACGTGGGTTAATACCTCCCTTTGGCTAATACAAAGACATTTCATTAATTGGCTGTAAATTGGCAAACTTTGTGTTAGTTTCAGTAAATCAAAATTAATTGCTCTTACTGTTCCGGGCTGCGCCCTCCTCCCTTGCGCCTACAATCACTTGTTACAGATGGCACCTGGCCTGATCTCTACTCCTTTGTCTTTCTGCGGGCCCCAACGACCTTGGAGGATCTACTTCGCTTTTCTCCTCCGTGCCAGGAACAGCAGAGATCTTTCATAAAGCTTTAATTGCTTTTCTGCTAATCTAAACGCATTCCTAAATTTCTACGTATACCTCATTCTAGTTTCAGCTACAAACCTGTCTAGTTATATACAAGTGAACCAATATTCTGAACAAGATGGCCGCCTGTGTACAATGGCGGCCGTCTTCCAGCCTATTTCCACTTCAGTATTGTAGAGGAAGCCGGTGTAATCAGGAACAGGTAGTGGGGATCTTGCAGAGCGAAAACAGGTCTTTTCCCATGCAGGAAAACAGCTACAATGATTAAGCAAGGATAGGAAGGGGCGAGGTGCCTTTATTTCATGTGTGTGGTGTGACGTGCTTGGTGTTAACTATTGGTTTGCTGAATGAGTTGTTTGCAGTTCTATACATTATACAGGTTGCAGGAACAGGAATAGCATAGAAAGTATTGCTGCCAGGAACCTCAGAGGATGGATGTAGATGGGGGTCCTGACAATCCCATAGGCTTCAATGTTAAAAAGTATTCCCGTTTTTAATTTTTATCCAATATCTAATAAACAGTGTATTCTTTTAATTTGCAGCAAAGAGTCTCTGTATTTATTTTTTTGGGGGATTTTTTTTAATTCATTTTTGAGGATTTTTTCGACAATTTTTTTTTCCATTTTATTTTAAATAGTGTTTTTTCTTTTTTCTGTAACAGACCTTTTTATTATCATTCATAGGACCTTATATGTTAATTACAGACATTTTCATTCAAAAAGCGTTTAAAAATTTTGAAACTTTGAATCATTTAGTTTTTGTCTTTTTTACCCCGTCCCTCGGCTTGTCGCTTTTTCCGGCGGCTGGTTGGCGCTGTGTTCGACGGATCGTCGGCTTTCTTTGGAAGCATTCAGCAGGTTTGCGGCGGTTCGTCGGATACGTTCGGTGGGTTTTCTGCAGCTTTTTTTTGGAACGTATTGTCAGCTTACCAAAGGGGTTTTCGGTGGTCTTTTCGGCAGATTTTCAGTGATGTTTTTTCTGATTTTTGGCAGATTTTCGGATGCATTCCCTGCACTTTGGGGGCTCTGCCGTAAATGCTGACTTCACCACAGGGCTGGGGAATTTGATTCCCCAAATTGCGGGGAACAAGAGAGTGACGCTATGCTGATTCTATTCTCTCCTGGAGTCCATAGGAGTGTCCAGCAAGCCCTGTGGGATCATTATTTACATCTGAAGGACACGAGAACTATTTGCTCTCCATGTTCTTCAATTTACGATGAAAAAAGGCTTGGAATACAGCAAGATCGTTATGAGGGGAAGCATTAGTGAACTGCAATGAAATCAGGTCCATCAATTAGCCTTCTGTGACTGACAGCACATGCAGGTGAAATATCTGAAAACGTAGATTATAAATGATTAAAATCCCATGGTTCTATCTGCACAAGAAAAACATGGAAGGTACAAAGAGGCCAGCATTGATGTATCGCTTGGAAAATGTGGAATATTATGTATCTATGCCAGGGATGTCAATCTCCTGTCCCCCACATGTTGATGGCCTTCAATTTCCAGAATTTTTTGGATGCAATAGGTGCCAGGGAATCATGGTGTCAGGGCCGTTGGTGACAAGTATAGCCACGCCCCTGTCCCCCCAGCACTACAGCCCGGGTTGCTGGGACGCAGCTGGGCCGGCAACCGCTCGATTCACCGGCACAAGGGCAGCCTAGCTCACCTCCTCGGCGTGGCTTCAGTCCCCGGGGTAGTTGAATGCTGGCTCCTCGGCTGGCAGCTCTGGGTGTCTGCTAGAGTTCCAGGCTGTTGGGCCTTGTTAGGCCACAGATGAGATGCGTGCACGTTGGGCTCCTCCAATATGGTGGCAGGGCCCAAAGTGCAGGTCGATGATGTCAGCGGATACCCAATAGCCGGGTGGGTCTAACGGAATAAAAGCCAGCCATTTTGGTTGCTCCTTGCACCGGTATTGCAGCAGTTCCCCTCTCCTTGATACTTATCCCTATTTGTCCTGATCTACTTTTGTACCGACCCAGATTGTGACCCCTACCACGTGAATATTTCCAACCCTGACCTTGGCTTGTTCATGGACTACCCTTGTCACCTGAACCTGCGACAACACCATACTCCAGCCTCGCTCCCTGGGTTCCAGCCCTTCACCTTCCCGGCATCCCTGACACATGGTAGTTGTAGTTCAGAAACGTCTGGCGGGCCGAAGTTTGACACCCTGATCTGTGATGATAAATAAGACATTTGATCTTTTTTCTGTCACTGCAATGTATACTGGCTCTTGGAGCACAAAGGGTTATGCAAAAGCATTCGAGCTTTTCAAAGAATGTAATTTTTCTCCTGCTACATTTCGATGGCGTATACGGTAATATGTGTCCCTTTCCCCTCACTGAAGGGATCCCCCTCGGAGATGAATTATAAATTGCTGCATGTGCCTAATGGCTTTTTTTTCTTCTTCTTCTTTCTCTCTTCTTGTTTATTCAAACCAACAGGTGGCTAATCTGGCTTGTTCAATCTCTAATAATGAGGAAGGAGTAAAGCTAGTCCGCATGGCAGCTACCCAGATTGATAGTTTGTGCCCACAGGTATGTGTAATGAATTCATTTGGAAAATATGTTGGAATTAAGTCACAGCATTGCAAGCCTGGAAGTGATCATCTGCCGACAAGGACAATTTGGTTCCGTATAGAAATTGCTGTATATTTAACATGATGCGCATTATAAAAAAAGAAATTAAAGTGGACCTGTCACATATTAAAGATTTTTTTTTTTTTTTTTTTTATATATTGGGCCATTCCTGTACCTAATTCTATCTCCATCATTAGTGTCTATTTAAATTCCAATTTTGCGGTTTCTAAAAACTACAGCCGTTTGGATGCAGAAAGAGCGTCCGTGAGAACATCCGTAGTCCGTGTGGCCATCTCGCTAAGCGCGCATTTGTGCGCACAGCTCTACATAGTGCGAACCTCCTATGGAGGATTGCGCTTTGTAGACCTGTCTGACGTTCATTGCAGCGACTCCATGGAGAGGTAAAACCCACTTCCGTTGTAATGTGCGTTAAGAGTACGCACGTTATATCGTGTGGTCCTTCAAGCCGATCCATTGAAACACTATGACGGACGATGGGAAAGGGGTCGCGATGGATGCACTTAATGCACCCGTGTGGCCCCAGCCTTAGGTAGGACTTCATCTATGTTCCTCTATTAATATCTGTCCAAAATGCTATGAGTGCAGCAGCGCAAACAGGATATTAACCCCTTAACACTGCGAGGTGGACTATGCCATCCAGGCTGCAGGCGGGCCTAAAAGCTGCACGGCGGCATGGCACACCCTGGAGATTTCTGGCAACACCTACTGCCTGCCTCCCTCTCCTGCAGCCGGGCAATGTCATTGGCTGCAGGGGAAATGCCTGAATTCAGGCAGCAGGGAAGGGCAGCGGGCAGTAGGTGTTGCCAGAAAGTCGAAGGGTATGCTATGCCGCCCCATATCGCTTAAGCCTGCCTGCCTCACTGTGAACCCCTGGTGGCTAAGGGTTAAGAATGACCAGTACAATAGTGGATGATGTCTGGGACGATTGATGGTCAGTAAATAGGAGTGAAGGAACCAATGGGAAAATATCATTCTAATTTATGCAAGTGTAAGGGATTTTGTTAAAGCACACGCACACCAATAAAATCTGGATAGCAGGTCCACTTTATGAACTAAATGATTATTTTTTCTAAGGCTAGACCTCATTAAAGGTATAACTTTTAATCTCGTAACTACGAAGCGGTTTCCCATAAAACCACTTGCAGACCAAGTGGCATTTTTTGTAAACCCACTTTGCATTGATTACACAGGTAAAAACTATTGCACATCCCTATAATACATATTTTATTCAGCCCTGTTTACAGGGAGAGGGTGCCATCCGATGGCCAAACAGCGCTACTGCAGGTGCACATCAGCCCTTGGCTTCGTGTTTCAGACACAGAAATCCCAGCTGTACAAACAGTTTCAGCACCTCGGATGACATGTCTGAGGTGCTGAAATTTTAGGTGCTCTTTCCAGAGTACATTTGCAAAGAAATTTTGTTTTCAATAGTATATAAATATTCTAAATACTGCAAGCGCACATCCATACCTGAACGCTGTGTCTACAAACGCATTGACCTATTAATTAATACCAATTGCTTTTCCATCTTTAACGACAGGTCATCAATGCAGCTCTAACACTGGCAGCTCGGCCTCAGAGCAAAGTGGCCCAGGATAACATGGATGTCTTCAAAGATCAGTGGGAGAAGCAAGTTCGGGTTCTTACAGAAGCTGTCGATGACATCACATCAGTTGACGACTTCCTATCTGTTTCAGGTAAAATTAAATGTCCTACGTAATCCTTCAGATAACCCTCAGGTGAAGCCCTCAAGCTGGACTCTCCAAGCAGCCAGTAATGTTGGCGTCTTGGGTACATCAAGACACAAAAATAATACTTATGATTTAGGCCGGGGTCAGACGAGCGTTTTTAAGAGCGGAAGGAACGTCTGTGAGAGTGGGCGTTCCTTTCACTCTGACGCCGTCTGATGCCGGAAGGCACGTCAGTACGCGTTCGTCTGACATGGCCCTTAAAAGAGAAGAGAAGAAGAGCATTGGCAATATAAAGTCTATATTTAACCCATTATTAAATGTATATATATAGAATAATCGCAATATATGTCACCCTGATGTGTACAGAATATCTACAGGATCCTCACCTGAGAAAAATCACATGTAACCCCTTCACTACTGAGTGTTTTTTTTTGTTGCACAAAATCAATGTCAGGAACCAGTGTTGTTGTTTTCTTTTTAATCATTTTTAAATTATACCAATGTATTCCTTACTGTAATAATAACATATGTGGCAGACAGATGTTGCCATCTGCTGACCAGAAGGAGTTGCTGCAGTTCTGGTCTCCATGCAGGATCAGCTAGGGAGATGTAGTGAGACACAAACCCCATGTCCCACAGTGCTAAAACCTTACGTTCCTGTCTTGGAGCCCAAATGCAAATGATACAGCATAGCTCCAGATCGTGTTGACATGATATAAAGATCGGTGCCCACCACAGGAGGTGCCTTTTGTGCTCTATTTGGCAGGTCATTGTCTTTTTTTTTATGCACTCAGCGGTTTTGTGGCAGATCAGCGGATGCATTCGGCATTTTTTTGGACTGATTCGTTGTTTTTTCAGGGTGGGGGGGTTTCTGCAGTTCTGCGGCAGATTTTCGAATCGTTTGGTGGTTTTGCGGTGGATTTTCAATTCATTCGGCGGGTCGATTCACCGCACTTTTGGGGACCTTGCAGTGAATGATGAATTCACCGCAGGGTCGGCGAATCGAACTCACCGAAGTTCGTGTAAAGGGTGAGCACTTGAGACATTTCAGTGCTCTCGGAATAACCCCGAAAGTATTTTTTATTTTAGTTTTACAGAGCAAAGCACCCCCCCCCCCTGTTGTGCGCTCCTGTAGGCACATGCTTACTTTACCTAATTGTAAATCCGGCCAACATTTAAGTAAATAAATTATATTTGATAAATTATATAATAAAGTTTGCAAAAGAAAAGTTAAACAATACCTACAACCTTGTCTCTTTATCTTTTATTCTTCCAATGTAAATAACCATACACTATTACTAGATTTAATGAAATAGATAGTTCTAAACTAGGCTTGTGCACCGATTTTTTTTTTTTCGGTTCGATTCGGTTTGATTTTTCGGATTTTTAAACCTTTCGATTCGGCTCGTTTCGACCGATTTCTGTTTCGATTCGGTTCGGCTCGATTCGTTTTTCGTGTACATTTTTTTCGGAATATGGACCATTTTTCGTATTTTCGTGTCACTTTGCTCGTTTGTGTATCGACTTTTCGTAATTTCGGAAATTTTCGTTTTCCGGAATTGTACGTTTTCGGAATTTCGACCGTTTTTCGTATTTTCGTGTCACTTTGCGTGTTTTTGTATCGACTTTTCATAATTTCGGAAATTTTCGTTTTTTCAGAACGTCTGTTCTCCTCGTTTCAAAGCAATAAATTTCGATTTGACACATTTCAAGTCCATTCGAAAACTCCGAAAAAAATTCGTTTCGGTTCGGAAAACTTTTCCGATCTGACATTTTCGGATCTAAAAATTTTCGGAAATTCTGCCGCATCCGAAAACACGAATCGGGAAATTTCGTGAAAATTCCGAAATTCCGAAACCCAAAACGCACATCCCTATTCTAAACTATGAAAGCTGTAATTCAAAGTGAAATCTCCATTCTCCGTACAATCAAACTGCACCTTCTCTTTTAATAGACCTATCACATAAAATGTATGTCAGAGAGTAATATGAGACATTGTTGCCACCATTAGCTACAAGGCACTGTATGATATATCGGTCTGTTACACTGGAACCTGACAGCTTGATTTACTATTGTAAATAATGTTTTGGGGAACACAATGTAGCGTGACTGTAAGAACATTTCTTTACTATATAAAATTATTTTTGTTTTATATACCCCATAGCTTTCCATGCGCCCCCTGAAAAACATATAATACGAGGCATGTATTAATACAATAACAGGATGGGATGATAATAGAAATTAGAAGGGACACAGTCAGAAGGATAAATATCGTAAAACAACATCAAAGACTCATCAATTGTAATATCCATCATGATGAAAAATGGAGTTACCAGATGGAGCAGTAGTAGTATAGGCAGAATCCTAAACGGAAAGTGGTACATCCAATGGTGTGCGCAGCCAATTTCATTAGGGTGTGCACCCATGTAGTATTTATTAATTACACATTGATGCCCAGATCATTTAACACAGAACAGTTATTTTTAGATAGGAATAACCAATATTTATGGAATGATACAGTCAATCTTCATATTATTTATCATTAACCAGATAAGGAACAGACAAAATATCAATGTAGGGGGTCAAAGATGAAGCCCTCACCCTACATTAGGGTGTGCTTGAGCACACCAGGCACACCCTGTGCGCACGCCTATGGGTACATCACAGAAATGCATTAAAAGCATAGATTTGATTGATTTATTGAAATTGGTTTCTCAATTGAGATTTCAGATGAACGAAAGGTCTCAATTTGCACCTCAAAAAGCGTGTTGTTTCAAAAGATACGACTCCAAAGAGATCACAAGACACAATGTTCTCTCCTAGGTATAGTCACTAAGGGGGCATTCACTAACCATTGCTCTATCATTGAAAGAGTCATGGATTTAGTCGAGCAAAATTTGGGGATCTGCGGTGGATAAAGTAGGGTGGTGTTATGGAGAATTTACTATTTAGGGACGTTCCACCATAAGGCTTGCTTTAATTCTATTGGCCATATTTTTTTAAAAAAAATTCTGGCTACTTGTGGCTGATATTATTTTGGAAATATCGGCTGATTCAATTGAATGAAATTGCCCCGAACTAAAGAGGAGGAGATTAAATAGGTGAAGGAAGCTGATGATTGGTCAAGAAAGAGGTGGAGCTCCAGAATGAAGTGAATACATAATTTGATGCTGGAAAGAGGTTACGTTTCCAGAATGATAGATTACTGATCCATGCCACGTGGGCAAGCATGACTATGGGTAGGCATAGTATTCACCATCTACAGTAGTTGTATCATGTATCATAAGGCAGGCTATGAAATATATCTATATTAAGAAAAAAGATTAAACAAATTATCAGCAACTCCTACAAAACATTGCAAAAGTGTCTTCCTGGTATCTAGGATATGAGTGCTTGTTTCCGTACAAAAAATAACAAAAATACAACCTGTTTGTGATCTCCATTCCATCCATGAGATCACCTTTGTGCAGGCGAAGTCCCATGATCAAACACCTATAGAAGAATTATTGGAAGACATGTTCAAGGAAATGAAAAGGGAAATGAAACGAGATGAAGGAAATGGAAATGAAATTAAAGGAAATGGATATGGAAATGGTAAAGGAAAGGGAAATGAAAGGAAATGGAAAAAGTCTGGAAATGAAAGGAAAAGGAAATGGAAAGACAAATGAAAAAAAAGGAAAGGGAAATGAAAGGAAAGGACAGGATGAAAGGCAAGTGAAAAGAAAGGAAAGGGTTAATGAAAGGACAGGAAATGGAAATTAAAGGAAGTGGAAAAAGAGATGAAAGGAAAGGGAATGAAAAGTAAAAGAATGGAAATGGAAAATAAAGGAAAGGAGATAGAAAGGGAAATGAATGGAAAGGAAAGGGACATGAAAGGAAAGAAAGGGGAAATTAACCCTGTAAGGACCAATGACGTAACTGTTACGTCATAAATGCATTGACTTTAAAGACCCTTGGTCCTTATGGGGTTAAAGGAAAGTGACATAAAAGAAAAGTGAAATGTATCGAAAGGAAAGTGTAACGGGTGCTATGGCGCTCACACTGGAGAAGCGTAGTTCAGATCGTAATGGACAGATTTGTCTGAGACAAGGTTACAGAGCAATAAGTATTATGAGACCTGATTTCCTGAGCCAGGGAGTAAATGAACAAGCCTGAGTAGCACCTAATTGGTTTTGAGACCAAGAGACCACTTAGTGCAAGCACAAATAAACATATCCTGGAGACATGAGCATGGCTAAGGATCAGATATGCATTGGCATTACTACATTTGTTTTCAAGCAAAGGCTTGTCGCGGTAGATGAATTGTGCAGACTGCAGGGCAGTCACAACATCGGTAAACTTGGCGTTTAAGCTGAAACCAAACAGTGCAGATAACAGACCGCTGTAACAATCATAAGATCTCAAGGCTTGGCAGACATATACACAATCGGGTGCCTTGTGATTAGGACTCAGACCGGATTGGGTAGCAACCTTAGACCATGAGCAAGAGGTGAGTTGGCCAAGAAGGCGGGCAGACCTCCAGACTGTACACATGCAGTAGAACATGAAATCGCTCAGACAAAACACCAATGAGGATAATAAAGAGAATCGTCAATTAGAACAGAGTCGGGTCAGTAACGTATGCAGGGTCCTCAGACACAAACAGGTTGGCAACTAATTATCAGGAAACGTAAATTAGCAAGCAGGCGATGCGGGAACAATACTCCACGTCAGGGTGCTGAGCAAACTCTCGCGCCCTGCTTTAAACGCGGCAGCTTCAGGTGAGCACGCCAGGTCCTGCCCCCTCAGACGCCGGTCGGCCATTAACGCAGGGCCGGATTAACATAGGGGCAGATAAAGCAGCAGCTCCAGGCCCATGCCCCAGAATAGGCCCATAGAAAGGATAAATTTGTCTGCATTGATGGGCATTTGGACAACTATATCTCCACCTCCATAGCAGCTACATGGTCATGTGAGGTATCACCGGAAAGATCAGAGCATTATCTTTCCAATGATACCAAACATGACCAGGTTTTATGTAACAATAAAAAAATAAATAAAATAATAAGGAAATATTTATTATTCTTTCTAACACAGCAATATTTTTCAATTATAAAGGGAACAATGATGCTGCAGTAAATCACCATCTAATTTTTCATGTCACTAACAAGCGTGGAGGTGATAATACAATCATTACGAATTGTTACATCAAGAACCTAAACCTCTAGACATGTGCACAGCACAAAATTTCGTTTTGAACTAATGGATTAGTCCTAAAATGCAATTTATTTAGTTGCTGAAGAAATTCGTTTTCAGTTCTTTAGTATGAAAACTAATTTCATTCATCCGAAAACCAGTGGATACAATTACTAATGTAGTGGCTCCTCAGAGGGCTGAGATCGCTGCTCGTTACAGTAGCTCTCACTCTCAGCACAATGTGTCAGGCAAAGCTGTTACAGTAACTGACTGCTGCTCATCACAGCGCTCAGAGTTTCAGTAAAACTAGTAAATAATATTTCTATATATAAGAGGTTATAACAATATTATTTCCTTGTTTTACTGAAACTCTGAGCGCTGTTACAGTCAGTTACTGTAACATCTGAGCCTGATACATTGTACTGAGATAATATAACAAGCAGCTTATCTCAGCGTTCACAGCCACTGGATTTAAAGGGCTAAAAAATAAACGCTCCTCTCTGTATAATGTTTATAACATCCTCCTGCATTAATTAATACCCCTCTCTGTATAATATATAGAACACCCTCCTGAATTAATTAATGTCCCTCTCTGTATAGAACATCCTCCTCAATTTATACCTTTCTCTGTATAATGTATATAACATCCTCCTGCATTAATACCCCTCTCTGTATAATGTATAGAACATCCTCCTGCATTAATTAATGCCCCTCTCTGTATAGAACATCCTACTGCATTGGCATGTGGAGGGTGCAGAACTTCGGATATTGCGCTCTTCATTGCTGGTCTCCTTCACTCCTCAATGTAATATCACAAAAAGGACTGAAACTAAAATGTAGTGCATTTTATTTTAGTTTCTTTTGTTTTTTGTACTGAGCAGTTTCGTATCTCTTGAGTCATACTAAAACTAAATTATCCCAAATTTCGGACTAAATCATTTTAGTACTAAAACGAATGCACATGTCTACTTCACACTGCAGTGAAGTGCACTGGGGGGGGGGTCTTTGGATCCCTGCACCACTAATCTTTAGACCTTGCAAGGTCAACTGAGGTGTCAGACAGGACAGAGTCTGGCCTTTTCATTGATACCAAACATGACAATATAAAATCTAAAAGAAAAAGAAAACAAAAAACTTTTTTTATTTATTTTTTGTTCCAAAGTGATGGTATTGTCCATTTGTCATGTATAAAATTAACGATACCACTGCCATTACTCACCTTCTCCTTTCCCACGCTGGGAGCAAGGTCAGTGTTTTATACATAGTCATATTATTCTTAAAACACCATTATCCAAATCACATGGGAAATATCAAATATTTGGGTTAAAATTGTATATTTTCTCAGAAAAATGCAGTTACAGGTTCCCATTTAATTTTTTTTTAACCAGAATTCCCTACAGAATATATAACCAGAGGTTTGAATGATAAAATATGAAAAAATAATTTTACACACTGTGATGATTGAAATCGGAATAGAAATTTACTCACACAGTATCTGCCTGGTTAGATATACCTATATATGCAATATTAAATAGCCTAAAATATGTTGTCATTTCACTAAATTCCAAAAAAAGACACCAAAATATTCAGCTCCAGGCCCATAGATATCGTAACCCTTTCACTGCTGAAGACGTGTGGGGCACGTCCTCACTGATGCACGTTACATGCTGAGGACGTGCCCCACACGTCATCAGCTGTGCGGGACCCCCGGCGGAGATACTCACCTCTCTGTCCGGGGTCCCGCGGTGTTCTGACTTCAGCGTCCTCAGACGCTGAAGTCAAGCTCCTCCCGGCGTAAATGACGTCATCGCGCTTGGCGCGATGACGTCATTTCCAGGCGACCCCCCGGCAATGCCGGGAGATAGCCTGGAAGGGAGGGGGGGATCCGTTCGGATCCCTCTCCTTCCCGATCGGAAAGGAGCAGCGCCAAAAGCCAGGCACCGCTTAAAAGGGGAGAGTCTCCCCTTTTAAGAGGTGCCTGGCTTTAACCCCTCAAGCCCCGGGTTGCACTTCAGTGCCTTGCGGCGCTGAAGTGCAGCCTAGCTCCGGTGGGGGCCGCCATATTGGATGGCGGATCCACCCCCGGGTCTCCCCTCGCTGCCTGATGTC
This sequence comes from Leptobrachium leishanense, assembly GCA_009667805.1. NCBI lineage: Eukaryota > Metazoa > Chordata > Amphibia > Anura > Megophryidae > Leptobrachium > Leptobrachium leishanense. Next base: position 526,510,001 of record CM019063.1, on the reverse strand, counting down.
ATCATGCATAGCGTGATGACATCAGATAGCCGGGGAACCCCTAGCTGCCAGGGGATTTCCCAAGGAAATCCCCTGGTGGAGATATGGGGTTCTTGTGAACCCCGATATCTCCAGAACCGTGGCAGCTAGGGGGTCATGGAGGATGTCATTTGAAAGGCCTGAGCATGGCCTTTCGAATGATACCCAACATGACTACAAAGTAAAACAAATAATAAAAAAAATTATAATAAAAATAAATAAATTTAAAAAAAAAAAAAAAACATGTTTTTTTTTTGTGTGTTGTTTTTATTAATGCAGCAATATTGTTCACATTTCAATTATAATGTGAACAATGATGCTGCACTAATGATTTTTTTCTATGGGGTGCGTTTGCTAAAAATCACGTAAATCCCCCCACAAAATGTAACAAGTCCCCATTTCAAATTTTTGTACAAGCGCACCCCATAGAAAACATAGCCGCAAACGCTCATGTAATAAAATGTGAAAAAAACACTTTACACACTGCGGATGATTAAAAACTAAATTTTTATTGCATTTTTTGTTATAATATACAGACAGGACATGACGTATACATATAAAAATGATATATTATCTAATCTGCCGAGTCTGCCGGAAAGAACGATATATAATATGTCTGGGTCATTTATTAAAATATGGCTTAAAATCGCGTTTAAACATGATGAGCGAAAGCGGTAAAAATGAGCTCAGCACACAGTGGTGAAATGCCTCAGCAGTGAAGGGGTTAATCCGGTCCTGCATTAACGATCGCTGGCACCTGACGAGCCAGCGACATGGAACGATGCCCAGACCCCCCAGGCAGCGCTGCAGGAGCTGAGGATGTAACAGAAAGGGAAGAGCAGGAAGAGATGAAGAATGAGTCCTTAAGACCAATGAATATTATTAGCCAAATAATTCTGCATTACTCTTCCCATAAACATTAATTGGAAGGTATAAATCTCACTCTCTGGTCTAGTTTAGGTTTCCTATTAATCCCCAACATTCACAAGAATTATAGTATCCATCATTTATTGTGTTAAAGTAGGGCAGACGCGTACGGATTTCCATGACTTCTGATTTTATAACCTTGTTATCTGTCCCTAAAAATAAATAAATATCTGAAAACCAATTGGCTAAAATAGCTGATAGATACTGGTACCCTGCCATCTTGCTACTCTCATTTAGTCAGAGAAGTAACTCCCAGGCCAAATTCAAAGGGACGAGCGTCATAACGAAAAAAAAATATATATTTTGTGTCTTGTCTTGATCAATAAGAACTTTCAAAGCCAAACGTTCCATACAGACTGACAGCGTTTGCTGTATTTTTTTAATTCAATATTTTATAAGTGGCATTCATCGAACTGAAGGTGTCATCTCTCACTTAATTGACATTTTTAGAAATAATTTCACGATCATATTTAAAATTGAAGCTGGAGACCTGGTAGTCGCCAGTGTCACAGGTAACACCAGGATTCAGCTTGAAATGTATCATGAGTCGATGTATAATTCAGTGAAGAACCTCACATTCAGATGACTTTACAGTTTATTCAGGTCAACCTGTGTAGGGTGTGAGGTAGAAAGGTTTATATTTGAACATATATGTACAAAGGAAGCTGGTCTCAGCTTTCATCAAACTTTTACGGATACCTTAACGTAACGGATCTTGGAGCACCATTTTTCGGCCCGTGATCCACCTACAGATAACTTGAAGAGGCCTTCGCATTAGACACACACATTTAAAGGGAAATGTTATTGAAAAACAGAGTTCCCTTTTTATTGCCCTTAAATAATTAGGTATATGCTGCTGACAGCCTCTACCCAATTAATTTTGTTTTTCTTTTCTAGGTGAATATACTCACCTTTTGTTCCTCGTCACGCTTTGTTCCTGCTCTTCGGCTCAGGGACACCCAAACCTGGAAGTCCCTTAAGCTTTTCTGCATAATTTGCGGTCCTACATAACTTTTTCAGTGTAGGGACTGTAAATTGCGCAGCACTACGGGACGGTCTCAAAGAGGGTGATGTCAGGACGCTCTCTGTGTCCCGACATCACTAGAGACCGATCTGGTGGCTGGGTGCTGGAAATTCAAAAAGCTCGGCTGCTGGTGACCCTAGATGGAGTGGAGGAAATTCCTCCACCAGTTCACCAGCGATTCTGCCAGATCAGTGCAGCTGGGGGGGAGGGGCAGGGGGAGCACTCCTCCCACCATGGCCATTTTAAAACAATAAAGTGGTCAGGATGTGTAGAGTGTCCTTTTAAGATCAGTCAAAGGTTCCGGGTTGAAGCATTTTTTGTGAATGTTGTGTTTGTTGTTGGTTGGCCGGCAGTTGTGACGTGGAGCTCTGTTTGACATGTTTTTCTGTGAACTATATCAATCTATTCACAATATTCACAAACAACCGACATTTTGAACATAATCTTCCTTATAAATCCTGCCCTGCTATATTTTTGCATTACTAGCATGTGTTGGCGAATTGAAGAAGTGTAAACAGACAGATGTTACACATTATAATAATAAACCATGTTTTCTTCGACCTTGCAATAAATAACCATAATTGTTGAGATGTAACTTAACGTCGGTAAACCAAACTTTCAGTAAATGGATATGTGCTCCGCACGCGCGCTTTCTTTTTCAGAAAACCACATATTGGAGGATGTCAATAAATGTGTCATAGCCCTGCAGGAGGGAGACGTTGATACACTGGATAGAACTGCAGGGGCTATTAGAGGTCGTGCGGCCAGAGTCATCCACATCATTAATGCTGAGATGGAAAACTACGAAGCAGGAGTTTATACGGAGAAGGTCCTGGAAGCCACCAAGCTGTTATCGGAAACTGGTAAGTGAAATAATACAATGTATCACCTGTCACTTCATTTCAATTTTTTTTGTATTATTCTATACAATATGAGACCACTAATTAGCATTACATTGTAAAGTATAATTAAACATTTAACGATGTGTTATAGTTCTATAAATAGTATTTTTAGATACTAAGTCAAAAAAGCACATAAAAGATCCAGAAGAAATGTATTCTTGTTGACCAGCTTTCCTAGCTTTCTGTAAAACGTTTGATACTGATAGTAATGATATCCCCGATTCATTTCGCAATAAAATGATTAAAAGTGATTTAAGTTCATAATACACATATATATTTTTTTGCGATCAAAGCTTAGAATAGTAGATTTCAATTCCCTCTCTTTTCTAGTTTCATATCATCATGTCCAAAGTTTAGCATTTGATACGCAACCACTTGTTGAAGGTGAGTTCTGAGTAACGTTCGTGAAATCTGGCTTTGTGTTTAGGTCCTTATGTTTAGTGGGAGGATGGTTATCGTGGGTTAGGGTGATTGGTGAGACAAGACGTAAAATAGAAAGCAGTAATGTGATACATGAAAAAAACACAGAATATGATTAGTCCAAATAGTGAGGACTTAGTAATTAGCAGCATATCTTGAGTTAAAAATGCTAGGCAAAAAGTAAATAAATACTACAGTGTGATAGGCAAACTTCCAGGAAATGTGGAGATATAAAGGTATACTCGTCTTAGGATCACTCAATGATTTTTCCAATATAGCTTTTGGAAATGAAAGGATTAAATCCCAATTTACACCCTACTAGATATTGTCCCATAAGCCAACATGTCGATTCTAACATTGGGCTTGATTTAATTCTGTTGGCCATATTTGTTTCCAAAATATCATCTGATTCAGTCGAAAACATTCGTCCCGAGCTGATATTTAAAATGATATTTTAGTCATGGTTCTTTTACTAAAATACCATTTACTTTTAGTCCGTTTTTTATGTCGACAAAAATATATGACAAAAATCTATTGACGTTTGACTAAAAATATGATAAACATCTGTTGACGTTTGACTAAAACTCTGATGAAATTCTATTGATATTGGTCATTTAGTTTTCGTCATTGTCCTTTGACTAAAATGTCATTTAGCTTAAGTCGTATTTTAGTCAACTGTATTGACACTGCTTGCTGGTCACAAGATCCAACGCTTCTGGTCACCCACCATTCTGGACCCCTTCGTTGAACATACAAACTTGTAGGGTCATCATTTCCTGATGAGGAACATACAATTATACTTCATTATAGTATAAAACTGAACTCTGAGATGTTTGCCATTACAGTATACCATAAAACTGGCCATGGGGTCATTAAAATCTCTAAATCAGGGGGCAGCAAACGTGGCCCTCCAGAGGTTTTGGAACCACATCATCCGTGATAGTCAGCTACTCAATAGGATGGCCTCATGGGAAAGATGGTTCCAAAATATCTGGAGGGCCAATGTTGCCGAAGCCTTGCTCTAAATTGTCTGATGGACATTTTAGGGCAAAATAGATTACTGTTAGCAAAAATCATATAAAGGGTATGTAGGGTTTTTGGATTTGGGTGGGAGGAAAAATGATAAAGGAAGAAATAAACAGGAATGTGGAACTTGTCTGTAATTTATGTGTTGGGAACAGAAGAAGACATGATAGGAACTTCAGCCATTACACAAAGATGGGTGGTTAACATTCCTCTACGGTAGATGATGAATAGTAGATATTAGCAAAAGAAGATAAGGTTGAAAGAGTCATAACTCAAAGGGAAAGTTAACGTTATGAAATATAGCCGGCAAAGGAGAGGTTTGCAGGAGAACAAGGTTTTTTTTGGAGTTGTAGGCATTATCCAGGGGTGTCAAGGCAATATTGTATTATATGTTGTATATGTTAAATATGTTATTGTGGTGTTTTATTAAGGGTGTTCACCTCAGTGCACAATGATATATATGTCCGTAATGGAGAAACAGGAGAAAAGTGGCCTTTTTCTCCTCATATTAAACTTAAATAATGTCTAAAAAATATTTCATAATTGGTAATTTTTGGATTTTGCTTCTGTATCACATCGATTTTTATGGTATTTATATATTTTTAAAATAATTAATACGTTAATTTATCTCTAGAACAAAAAAATAAACCAGAGTATTTAAAAAAATATATATTGATACTAATGATACCAAAGAAATACCATTCTGCTATAAAAAAAATCGTAAAAATTGGGAATAATGTTGCGAGGAGAAAACGGTAGCTTCCGTTATCTTACCTGTTTGTAAAACGTCATTGTAATATGTCAGTATTGATTGACAGATTTGTTTAAACAATGTATTAATATTATTTTGCCAATGTTGGTGCTGTTTTTTATAACATATTTGTACTTATAGATGTATTTAATATTTTTTTTGTGTAAAAGTAATTTTTTGTTTGAAATATGGACACTATGCGTTTAGTCTAATGGTTCCTGCATATATTTTAAAGAGCACAGTCCTAAAAAAAAATCAAACGAAGAAAATCCTAAGTTTTCTAATAGAATTGATGGATTTTGAGGTAGTTCTGAATCATTTCGCTCAAATTCCTCCATTTAATACATAAAACATTTCCATTTGAAACCACCATACCAGAAATAAGTCAGATTCCAAAGACTCTGTTCGTTCAAGCTTACAACACTTACTTTATTCTAACTTGTCTTCACCTAGGAAACAATTCAATCATCAAATTATATCACCAAGGACTAAAGGAAAAAAATATTTCGTAAAGGAAAAAAATATGAATAACATTTATGCCAAGGCCTTAGTTATCGAAAATGTCAGGTTCAACTTTTAGATTTAATTTGTGCCCAGTTTTCTTTAATGTTCCAGTAGTAATGTAACACATAAAACAGCTACACTTTGAAAAGAGTTGAGTCTAAATAAAGCCTCCTAATTCTGGTTCGGCTCGAATTAGGGAACCGCAAAGACAAAAATTGGCGTCAGTCGTTATGCCTTTTCGAATCCCTAACAAAGGCTCACTTATCAGACAGAAGCTTTAATAGAAATAGAAGGAACTTGGCACTCCAGTCTAAAGGGAAGATCACTATGATGACCATCCGTTATAGTGGCCTTCCCATTGGTCTAGACCAGTGTCTCCCAAACCTGTCCTCAGGACCTTCTGCCTCGCCAGGTTTGCAGGATATCTGAAGCACAGCACAGGTGATATGATTTGCTGCTCAGTGATTGCAGGATTCAGTCTGCTTTTCCCCAAGGTGATTGCAAAATCTGGCCTGGTTGAGGGTCCCAAGGACAGGTTTGGGAAACACTTCTCTAGACTGTTGGTTTCCTTCTTTATTGTGAAGTAAATAAATAAAGGACAATAATAATAAGTATCTGTGGACCTTTCCTGGTTACCTGAACATCTGATTTGTACAACATCTGAAATAGTCATTTCAATTGTGAGTGCACCCCCTGCTATAATAGAGGCTGGACCAGTGCATTTCCTGGTCCATAGAAGTATACCGGAAGTGTCGTCATGTATCACAAATGGTATTCTCTCTTGGTGTCCATAGAAAGCTGCCAAATCATTAACAGGATCTGTCGAGATTGCACTTTATGACTCTTTTACAACAGAAGAACCCTGGAGAACTATCAGTTCTCTGTGTCTTTCGATTTACAGTAAGAGGTTGGGTTGTGTCCTCCTCTTAAATTGCAAACTCGCTTATCACCAACATTAGGGATTATTTTTCTGACTGCACACTTGATTTACGAGCTACTGACCATTGTTATGCATCAGCTTCTGCTACATTTGTGCTTCCTATCCAAATCTACAAAGTGTAGGTAAATGCCAGATGTACAGTTAACAAACAATAAGAGAAAAGGGGGAATTAACTGACACACAATGGGCATAACCCAACACTGTATCAACAAATCAATTAGCACAAAGTGCAACAAGAGTGTCGAAACAAAATAGAATTTATTGAAAATGGCAACACACTAACACAATAAAGGAGATATATTAAAGAAGGTCCAGTATGGCAGACACGGCATTTCATAGGAATTCCCACCAGCTGAATAACCAAACCAAATAGGAATTGAACAAAGCAATCGAACTGATACCTCAGCGGTTCAAGCCACCTACACACCTCTAATCTAATACATAGGTAGCAGGGGATATCCGCTCAGAATAGCCATACAAAGACCCAACCAAAAGTTAACTGTTAAAAACAAGGAAAAAACTCATAGCTCGACGCGTTTCGCCCACACAGGGCTTAGTCTTGAGCTGTCAGATGTAAAGTTACCTGATTTGTGAGTTGAGACACCTCAGGAGTTGTTGCTCATCCTGGAACATCAGAGAAGCCACTAACACAAAAGAGACATTAGAATAATAAACAAAAACAACCAGACGTTAGTGCTTCCACTTGAATTAGCCCCTATTATTCCATGCATTCAAAAGTGAGGTTAACTTGTAAACACTTCCCAAATTATTAATTATCCCAAGATTATGACCACTTGCTATAAAAGCCTTAAAAAGTTAATATATCTGTATTTACATTCATTGTTAGTGTTTTATATGAGCTCCAAAATTACATTAAATGAATGAAAAACATTTTTTTTGTTCTTACACATTTCATCATAGCTTGAACTATTTCGTTTTACTTGTTTTTGTGATAACCGCTCCGAGCTGAGCTGTACCTTATAAATATACACAGCAGTCTACAAGGAAGTGTTTTACACGAAGTCAATAGAACAAAAAGTAGCATCGATCTGTCATTCCACAACAACAAAGCCTGCTTCATGTATCATCCCATCTCAGGTACTACTTCAGGCACCTCTTTTTTTTTGTCTGATGTGTCAGCAGCAGATAAAAAAAATTCCATAAATAATATTTTTTTCCCTTCAAAAGCAACAACAATAAATAGTAGAACAAAAGCCGTTTTGAAAAAGTTCTAAAAGTGGTCTAAAAGGAAAATCCATTGATTTCCAACATCATGTCTCAGCTTTTAGAACTTTGTAATCAGAGTTGCATTTTATGCACAACTCACCCCCCCCAAAGATATCTGTTATTCGGACGATGTTTTATTTATTTAAAGGGATACTAAATGGTAAAAACGGGGTGAGAAAACCAAAGGGGTGAAATATTAACCTCTCCTGACTTCCACCCCATGCTAGTTTCCCTTTTTACCTTAAAATATCCTATAAAACTCAAATCTATTCAAGTGCCGAGGCTTCCCTCTGTGTTTTTCCATTCGGACAGCTTGCTTCTTCTTTCAAGCAGATGCTGGCTATGGGATGCACATTCACTCGCGAGCATGCAGCCAATCCGATGCTTCTCAACGCAAAATGCTTTGAGACACATTGGCTGGTCAATGATGTTCTTTGTTGACCAAAACCTTGGAAGGTTCTCCAGTTGATGTTAACTGACAGCCTTCCAGGTAAAGGAAAGAAAGCCCTGTGCTGTAGAAGGTTGAATTGGTCCCATGAGACACTCAATAATAAGTGGAGTGTCCCTCTGCTCCCCATGACCATTTAAATCAAAATCATTCAAATGGTCATGATGGCTAGAGCAACCCATAAAGTCACCTCTCTTTGTTCTCATTGGTTAAAAACTACAAAAGTGTAAAATTGACACTTATCTCCATCTTTTTCTCCCGTGAAGTTATGCCCCGTTTTGCTGAGCAAGTGGAGGTCGCCATAGAAGCTCTAAGCACTAATATTCCACAGCCGTTTGAAGAGAATGAGTTCATAGATGCATCACGCTTGGTTTACGATGGAGTGCGTGACATACGGAAAGCCGTTCTCATGATCAGGGTGAGTACATTTGATTTGTCACAGAAACCTGGTATTCAATGCAAACTGCAGAGGCATCTCTAGAGTCAGTGAGGCCTATGGCAAACCCCAACTGTGAGGCTCTATTATTGTGCAAAAATGCAGAACTTATCCCAAAAACAATGTGGAGCATATACAGTTTATAGGACTAGTTACACTATGATAGGGCTAGCGTCACTAAAGCTGTGACAGAATGTTCTGGGATGATGCCAACGGAATGACACAAGGGACGTGGTCGCATGTAACTGGTGCATAGTATGGAATAAACCAGGGATCTCAAACTCTGACTCCCCCAGCTGTTTCTGAACTACACCTTCCATGGTACTCTTGCCATTTAGCGCATTCAAAGAATTCTGGGAATTGCAGTCCATCTTGTAGTCCATCAACAACTGGGCGGGGCAGAGTTTGAGATGCTTGAAATAAACTGAATTGACATACGAGCGATCACCATCATTAATGATATTGGTATGCCAAGAAGAGGATTCGAGACACTCAAGGTGTGAACATGGGAAGGGTAGGCAATCAATTGGCACTGGTGGTCCATAGGTGAGCATCGATTTGTGACAATCAGGAAGAAATCAAAATATAATTTCTTATTAGCAGAGTCCAGTCACATTAATATGTAAGTTCTGTCTATGTTACATGACAACTTCTAAAGCATCAGAAATATCACGAGTCACGTGACAATGAATAGCAGCACCAAGGGCCAACACAGAGACTTTGCCGATATCATGACTAAGCAATTACCTAAGAAGGGGAAGTCTTCAGCCTCTTCTATTATGCAGGCTAAAGATAGACAATAAATAATAGAGAAAAATCTTGGTGCAACAAATAACCCGGAACAGGGCACTTATTTTGGCACTCAGTAGCAGCAATGTTTTGGCTGTGAAACCAGTCTTTCTCAAGCTTGGTGTCACAGCCGATACATTGCTGCTGCTGGGTGCAAATTATTGGTCTCTTCAATATTCTGGAGCATCGGGTACCTTTGTTGCATTATGATTCTGTTGGGGTGAACTTCCCCGGGTTCCGTGAGCATCTGTCTACTCTCAACTTAGAAGTAAGGATATCTAAGGGTTATGCATCCCTCCTCCAGCAGCAGCAACGTTTCGGCTGTGAAACCAGCCTTTCTCAAGCTTGGTGTCGCAGCCGATACTTTGCTGCTACTGAAAGCCAAATAATTGGTCCCTTCAATATTCTGGAGCGCCGGGTACCTTTGTTGCATTCTGATTCTGTTGGGATGAGCTTCCCCAGGTTCCCTGAGCATCCGTCTACTCTCCAGTAAAGATAGCTAAGGGTTGTGTATCCCGCCTTCATCTGAAGCTGAAAAAGATCAGAAAAATTTCTGTTTTTACATGAGGGACTGTTTAAGGTAAAGTATGTAATTTTGTAAATGTACCTTGTAGCCCAACAGATTTCATTACGTAAGGATTCTTCACAGACGTCTTGCTAACTTGTAAGTTGGGTCTCCGTCCAACTGATCAGAGATGCAGAGTGTCAGTGGATTCATTCACAGTCATAGAACTTATAAAACTATAGATCAATTTCAGGAAGCCTCGGATATACCGGCTAAACCTTATTCAGTTTTTATTTTTCTGAAAATATCTCATGTTATGCAATTTATATGTCAAGATTTAAAGTAGGAACACAAGTAGAAAAACACAATATACTTCGGGCTCTATCAGCCGGTGTGAGCTAACCCTAGCGTCAGCATGTTTTCGCGTTAGCGCCAGGTAAATTCAGTCTAGCGCCGGACCAACAGATCGTTTGCTTCCGTTACAAATGGTGAAAACCACTCAGCGCGCGGTAATTAACGATTCATAGCTCAAGCTTACTGTACTTACCACGTCTTATACTTAACACGGGCAGCGCTACAGAGCACTTTCACTATTCTAACCAACAGATTGTTTGGTTCCGGCGCTAAAGTTCTGCGCCGACGCTAATCGCAAAAATTTACCAACTGCTCAACCCTGGTGTTAACAGATGGAAAAGGAAGAAAAAAGGAGAAAAAAAATGTCAAAGTCAAGTCCTTGCCCAAAATTAACAGGCGATTGAAAGGAATGCAGCGCAGGTGTCTCTCTCGTCTCGCTGGATGTAGTTTACGTGTAAAAGATGGATTGTATGGTTAAGCCGGCCTGCTTCGGGAAAACGTGAGAAGATGCATTGTATAGGAAAACCTGCCGTGTGTGAAGCCCATAGGATTCAATGTAAAAAATATTATCGTTTTTATCCTTTGTTTATTCAACTCTTTATTTTTTTAATCCGCATCAAAAAGCCTTTTTATTTATTGAATTTTTAGAATTTATTAGGTATTTTTCTGGATTTTTTTCAGTCGAAATTTGAGATTCCGTTTTATTTAAAAAAAATTAAAAAAAGACGAGCCTGTTATGCACTGGAATGCTTTTTATTTTTAACCATACAATACATCTCTTCACGTATACCGAAGCACGCCGGTTTAACCATACAATGCATCTTTTCATGTTTCCCGAAGCACGGTGGTTATACTATACAATGCATTAGTGCGGGTTCTCAGCCCGGGTCTTAGCGTTTCCCTAGCACGCGCTATTGATTCTTGCACATGGACTACCATGGACAAGGTGATCTGTTGGTGGGTTGTCAGGTGCTACCTTTTAGCGACTCACACTCGATTTTTCATGTAGCGTTGGCGTTTTAGCTCACAGCAGCTGATACAGCCCTTTGGCGGGTAAATCTCTATATGTGGATATTAAAGTGCATAATTCTTGCGTAAATAATCGGTTATACAATTTCTGGGAAACTATTTTAAACTATATTAAGCAAAAACTGGGGGAAAAAACACAATACAAGAGCATTGTACATAGATAAACCTGATCACAGTGGTTACAAGTACCGTAAGCATCAGTATCTTGGTCAAAGCAGATTAATGAATGTGCAGGCTACTGTTGCTCATCAATTGAAAATCGTTAAAATTATGCTTGTGTGTGTATATATGTATATATATAATATAAATATATATATATATATATATAAAAATAAAGCAGAATATAAATTATGTAATTTAAAGTGGAAAATAGAAAATGTTTTCATTTATATTATTATAACATTTTAAATGTATCAAGTTTTGTCAGAAACATTAAAGAATCGATCCCTACGTTTTCAGCAAAATAACTAAATTTGGAAATGTACCCAACCCCTGACATTTATCCAGTTTGACTTTTTTTTCCACAAATTCTCCATTTACTCTATATCTACTTATAATAAAATATGAAAAATGATTCAGTATAATTTATTAAAAAATAGATATATTTTATCTAATGTTTTTATATTATATACAAGTACAAAAGGCAGGTAAGTACTCGTCCTCTCCAATAATGAGGCCAGTGGGGGAAAACTCGTATATCTAGAATATGTGGAGGAGGCATCCAGGATCTTGTTACAAAAACTTACATATTATTATAAATTTTTAAAACTCCCTAAATAGCCCCTGAGTTTTCAGCAAAATAACTAAATTCGGACATTTTCCCCTGATGTTCTTCCAGTTTGACTTTTTCACAGATTCTCTACTTACTGTATGTCTATTATAATAAAATATGAAATATGATATTAAAATTTATTAATATATATATATTTTTTTATCTAATATGTTATATATTATATATAAATATATATTTGATTGACGTCAGTGACCCGCATGCCAACAACAACTGAACGCTAAATCCATGTGGACCAGCGGTTTTCAGTGAGGCGTGATGGGTAAGCCATTAAAGGGACATGCATGCTTTGTTAGTGTGCTTTTAAAAACACGTAATGCCTTTTGAATGAGTCAGTAGTGTCATTCAGCAGACATGAAAAGTAAGTAAATATGATATTTTTCTATATTTACCTGCTTTTCCTTTTTTTGGTGTTTTCCACGCCCACCTCAAGAGGCATTTTAAGCTAACCAATCAGGGCCTCTACCTAGGGATAGCTAAAAAAAACACACTGAGCATGTGCGGCGACTCCTCCCTCCTGCACTGTGAGCTGAGGGGAGGGCGGGGCTGAACTATCACCTTCAGCTACTGCAGAGACGGGAAAGGAAAGAAATCTATACACACAGGGAGAAAAAGAGACAGCAGAGAGGGACAACAAAGAAAAGCACAGAGACACAGCAAGAAACGGTAAAGAGAGAAAGATAGCAAGATAAAAGCAGAGAAAGCGCAAGAAAAGGTGCAGTGAGAGAGAGAGTGCACAAGAGACAGACAGCACAAAGAGTGAGAGAGTGAATGATTGAGTGCAACAGTGAACCATGAAAGAGTGCAAATGAGCATGTCAGTGGTTGAGGGAGTCTGTGTGTGGGAGAGTGTGAGTATGTGAGCGAGTCAGTGTGTGAGTGTGTGAGCAAGTTAGCGGGTGAGTGTGTGAGCGAGTCAGCGGGTGAGTGTGTGAGCGAGTCAGCGGGTGAGTGTGTGAGGGAGGGTGAGTTTTGCTTTCACAGTTGCAGAGATGCTAATATTCTGTTCTTCAGTTTCCCCAGTCTGAGGTTCTGAGCTGCACAGCTTGTGTTCGTTCATACAGTCACAGGTATTTATAGAGCGCTAGCAAGTTCTGTAGCGCTGTACAATGGGAGTGGCAGAATAACAAATGTCCGTACAAGTTAAACACACAGAACAGTAGGAGAGAGGACCCTGCCCAAGAGCTTACAATCTAAGAGGAGAGGGGTGACAGGCTAGGTGAAGGTCATAGCTGAGTATGTGAAGTAGTGGGGTGCATGGGGGGCTGTGGGCAAGATGGAGCAAAACATGTAGTTCATGTGAAATGGGTGGAATAGAAGGTGGAGTAGTGGACGGGGAGGAGGCGGGGAATATTCAGGAAGTGGGAGCTGAAGAAACACCCCTAGCTGACGGGCGTCGCCAGAGTAGATGAAATGACAGAATTTAAAGCAAGAAAATAAAAAAAATACACATTTTTAAAACTTTTATTGATATATTCTAGTTTGTCTATAGGTATAAAAGTGTTTAAATGGCAATTTAAAAAAAATATTTCTAGACACGCATATCTTTTATGTTTGACTGTAAATACTTCATCACATTCTTTTACCTGTAACATTGAAAAAGACTCAGAGTGACCCGAAACGTCGGGCATGTTTTACAGGATTTTTTAAAATTGTTATTGAATAAAATTTGTGTTGCTTATTTTTTACTAAGTCCTCAAGTGCATCCTGCCTTTATTCAATATATATGTATAAAGTTCTAAACACGATAAGACATGTGCTAATTTAGCTAAAGATCCCACTGGTAAAAACAGTTGATAAAACGCAACACTACCTAATTGAATCACTTATAAAAACAAACGTGTCTTTAAAATCTATCTACTTGTAAAACTGTTTTTCTTTCTTTCTTTCTTTCTTTCTTTCTTTCTTTCAGACTCCAGAAGAACTAGAAGATGATTCTGACTTTGAACAGGAAGATTATGATGTCAGAAGCCGAACAAGTGTGCAGACTGAGGATGACCAGCTGATTGCCGGGCAAAGTGCAAGAGTAAGTCAGACTACAAAGCAACCTACCTATCAGACAAAGGCAGTTCTAAGGCTGGGGCCACACGAGCTCACTAAATGCGTCTCTTGTTACGCTCATCGTGACGCCCGCTATAGAATTGTGACAGATCATAAGGGGAACAACACACGACGCACTAGGACGAATGTAGAGACATGTCTACGGACGTGATACTTTCTATAGGCAGGAGTACAGGGATCCAGACCGGCGCTCATATGACATCTGTCACATGTGTATGAAACTGAGATTTCCAAACAAATCGACTACTTCAGCCTCCATATTTCTCGAGTTTGTTTATCTTAACGTCAAAATTCATGGCCATCATTTGATGTCCACAAGTGCGGCCGTGCAAAGGTATGTCCGTTACAACAGACCTACTTTCTGCGCCCGTGTGGTCCCAGCCTAAATCGATGATCCATTCGCACTGATACATTGTGTTACATTCAGGGATACCTTGTCTCACATGCTCAGTCTAATTGGTTCTTTAAAGACTCTTGTTCCTAGAGTGTAAAGATTTTTTCTCAGAACGCCAGAATAAATATATAATGCCATATTTACAAATGTGAATCATGCTTTGTCAACCTTTCTAACTGACTTCTATAGCTGGTAAATGACACTTAAGACTTAACCCCTTAAGGACCGCTGAAGTACCATGTACAGTTGTGTTCAAAATTATTCAACCCCCACTGAAATTGAGTGTTTTGGCCAGTTTGACATTGATTTTGATCATTCAGTCCTCTTGCTTACAATTAAATCAAAGAGGCACGTGTAGGTCAGACAAATATAACATAACATTTATAATGAAATAACCACAAATGTCTTTTCTGTGCTCACATCATTATCAGTTTTATTCAACCCCCAAGTGACATTCAATCTTAGTACTTAGTACAACATCCTTTTACAGTTATAACAGCTTTTAATCGTGAAGCATAGCTTGACACAAGTGTCTTGCAGCGATCTACGGGTATCTTCGCCCATTCGTCATGGGCAAAAGCCTCCAGTTCAGTCACATTCTTAGGCTTGTGCACTGCAACTGCTTTCTTTAAGTCCCACCAGAGGTTCTTAATCAGATTTAAGTCAGGTGACTGCGATGGCCACTCCAAAATGTTCCAGCCTTTAATCTGCAACCATGCTCTAGTGGACTTGGAGGTATGCTTGGGATCATTGTCCTGTTGAAAGGTCCAACGTCTCCCAAGCCTCAGGTTTGTGACGGACTGCATCACATTGTCATCCAATATCTCCTGGTACTGAAGAGAATTCATGGTACCTTGCACACGCTGAAGCTTCCCTGTACCTGCAGAAGCAAAACAGCCCCAAAGCATGATTGACCCCCCGCCATGCTTCACAGTAGGCAAGGTGTTCTTTTCTTCATAGGCCTTGTTCTTCCTCCTCCAAACATAGCGTTGATCCATGGGCCCAAACAGTTCTAATTTTGTTTCATCAGTCCACAGAACACTATCCCAAAACTTCTGTGGTTTGTCCACATGACTTTTGGCATACTGCAGTCGACTCTTCTTGTTCTTTGGAGACAGCAAGGGGGTGCGCCTGGGAGTTCTGGCATGGAGGCCTTCATTACGCAGTGTGTACCGTATTGTCTGAGCTGAAACTTCAGTATCCACATCTGACAAATCTTTTCTCAGTTCCTCAGCAGTCACACGGGGACTTTTCTCCACTCTACGCTTCAGGTAGCTCACAGCAGTCGAGGTCAGCATCTTCTTTCTGCCACGACCAGGTAGCGTTTCAATAGTGCCCTTTGCCTTGAATTTGCGAATGATGCTTCTTATGGTCTCTCTTGGTATGTTTAACATCTTTGCAATCTTCTTATAGCCATTGCCCTTCCTTTGAAGAGTAATTACCTCTTCTCTTGTCTTCCTGGACCATTCTCTTGACTTCACCATGTTTGTAACCACACCAGTAAATGTCTAGAAGGAGCTGAGTATCACAGTCATTTTAAAGCTGCCTAATTGGTGCTTATTATGCTTTATTGCTGCTCCGTGACATCCACAGGTGTTTTCAATACCTGATTGAAAACACTTGAATGAACCTCTGTTCTTCAGAGTGGTGGTCTTTAAGGGGTTGAATAATTGTGTCAATGAAGAATTCACAAAAGAAACATTTACTACTGTATTACAAAACCAATTGATGTCATTTTAGTTGCATATGGTTCTATAAAAGTCCTTGTAGGATATCATTCTGAATAAAATTACAAATGTACACTAAATTCCCTAAAACCCTTTACAACATTGGGGGTTGAATAATTTTGAACACAACTGTATGTCCTGCCCACGGGTCTCCCTTAGACCCGTGGACGTACAGGGTACGTCAGTGGCGCCTAACCCCCCTCCTGCCCGATACTTACCTCCCTCGCTGGATCCCACGCAGATCTGGCAGGGAGGAAGCCTTCCCTCCTCATTTGCATAGGCCGCCGGGCTTGATGACGTCACCACGCTGCGTGGTGACGTCATCAGCAGGCGCCCCCATTGAAATCAATGGAAGGGAGGGGGGGCTCCTTCGGAGCCCTCTATCTCCCCAACCATTGAAGCAAAGGAGATGCTTTTTGCACCGCTGAAAAGGGGAGAGTCTAAAAGGGGAGCTAATTGGTGACAAAACGCGATTCGAACCCGGAAGGGGGCTTACATCTTGGATGTCAGCCAAGCCTCCAGGTCCCCCCACCCACTGACAACCTCACCATATGTTTGAGGATGTCAGTGAGCCAGTTAACCCTCTAGCTGCCATGTAGCGATAAGGGGATCCTAAGGATCCCCCTATCTCCCGATCCGTGGTAGCTAGATGGTCATATTTGACATCATTAGAAAGGCCCGATCATGGCCTTTCCAATGATACCAAACATGACCAGGTTTGGTTTAAAAATAAAATTTTAAAAACCAAAAAATGACATTTCAAATGACGGTAAATGCTTTTCCTTTAATCTATCCATAAACAACTGCTTGGGGCGGCAGTCTGTATGAAAAGAGGAGACATTTTTGGATACGCAGAAAAAGTTTACTGATTTTTTGGCGGTGAAAGCAGGAGAATGACTGGAGAATGGAAAATTCTAGACCAAATAGCCGATTTGGAAAGTGAGATAAATGGGAGAATTTTTCTGGTTTGGCTATTTTGACCTAGAATTTTCTCTTCAGTCATTCTCCTGAGTTTCACCTTTCTCTGAATAACCCTGTCAGGGTTATTCATAGAGCGGTGAAGAGCAGGAGAATGACTGGAGAATGGAAAATTCTAGGTCAAAATAGCCAAACCAGAAAAATTCTCCCATTTAGGCTAGGGTCAGACTAGCGAATTTTTAACGTGCGTTTAGGCGCACTTAATCACGGCCGCACTAGCAGCAAATGACGGGCAATGACGGCCAATATACGAAGTGGCTATTTTGGACTATGCATGATGACACCAATCCTCAGGGGGAGTTCCTGGAGGCTTGGCCGACATCCAAGATGTCGGCCAGCTCCAGGAGAGGATCACGATCCGGCGCTTTTCAGCGCCGATTCGTGATCCGCCTCCCCAGGGGTTAATCACAGCCACCGTTTGGAAGTGCAGGCTGTGCCCTTCCAAATGGTGCCTGGATAAACCCTCTGCCCCCTGGCGATCGGGCGCGAGAGAGGTCCGAAGGACCTCCCCCCTTTCAGGCGCTTCCTCCGCACATGTGGGGGGGGCGCCTGAATTAGGTGTCATCGCGCCGCCGCAATGACATCTAATTGCTCCGCCGGGATCCCGGAGTGCTGGACTGACATCCAAGATGTCAGCCCGCACCGGGGGGCTCAGCAATCCGCCGTAATCTGGCGGATTGCTGCCTCCTGTGCATGGACACGCTCAGTGCGTCCATAGCACAGGAGAACCACTTGGCTGGACGCTCTGAGCGCGTCCATAGCAGCCAAGTGATTAACTGGTGTTTGAAAAAAATCGATAGCAATGTTATTTTTCACCTCGGGATTAAACATTCACAGGGTTATTCAGAGAGCGGTGAAAATCAGGAGAATAACTGGAGAAGTGAAAATTCTAGGTCAAAATAGCCAAACCAGAAAAATTCTCCCATTTATCTCACTTTCCAAATCGTCTATTTGGTCTAGATTGTTCTCTTCTCCTGCCAGTTCTCCTGGCTTTCTCCTCTCTCTCAGGGTTGTTCAGAGAAAGGTGAAAACCAGGAGAATGGCAGGAAAAGAGAACAATCTGGACCAAATAGCCGATTAGGAAAGTGAGATAAGGCTAGGGTCAGACTAACGCATTTTTCGCAGCGACCGTCAAAAAGTGCGTCCGAACGCATTGCCGTATTTTTTCACGGATGGCGCGAAAACGGTCATACGATGCGCATTTTTGTGCGTGATTTTTTACGGATCCAAACCAGGAAACTTTGGGTGTCTGGACATTATGTTGGCCGGACATGAGCAGGGTCTGACGTCTCCAAATCACACACATACGCCGCTAGTGGACGCAGCGCACTCTGTACGTCCGTACTAGCGGTTCTGCGTTCTCGAAAAAATGCATTCATTTTCCACTTGCGTTGCGCAGCCGGACTTTCGTGCGACCGTTCTTCGTATATTGGCCGTCATTGCCCGTCATTTGCTGCTAGTGCGGCCGTGATTAAGTGCGCCTAAACGCACGTTAAAAATTCGCTAGTCTGACCCTAGCCTAAATGGGAGAATTTTTCTGGTTTGGCTATTTTGACCTAGAATTTTCCATTCTCCAGTCATTCTCCTGCTTTTCACCGCCAAAAAAATCAGTAAACTTTTTCTGCGTGTCCGAAAATGTCTCCTCTTTTCATACAGACTGCCGCCCCAAGCAGTTGTTTATGGATAGATTAAAGGAAAAGCATTTACCGTCATTTGACATGTCATTGTTTGGTTTTTACATATTTCTATACATCCTAGAAATCCGCCACTTCACGGGCAGGTTATGGGGACCTCCTAGGCATGATATTTGAAGGAATTTTTCGTTTTTATTTTTAACCCTTATTTCATGGAAAACTCACTGTCCCTTTAAAAAAGTTTTTTATTTTACTTTTTGTCCTTGTTTCCTGTTCCCCAGGGCACTACCCGGACCCCCATACACCTTTTATGGCAAATATGTAGCATATATGCCCTCTTGGAGGGCACTCTAAGGCTAAGGTCAGACTAACGCAGTATTAACGTGCGTTTAGCCACACTAAATCACTTCCGTGCTAGCAGCAAATTACGTCCAATGCCAGGCAGCATACGAAGAACGTCCGCACAAAAGTGCGGCCGCACAACGCAAATGGCAAACAAACGCATTTTTTCGAGAACGTCAAACCGCTAGTACTGACGTACAGAGTGCGCTGCGTCCGCTAGCGGCATGTGTGTGACTAGGAGACATCAGACACTGCTAATGTCCGGCCAACATCACGTCCAGACGCAAAAAGTGTTATATTGATAACCGTACAAAATCACGAATGAAAATGCGCATTGTATGACCGCTATCGCGTATTCCGTGAAAAAATGCATCCATTCGTTCGAACGCACTTTTTCACGGACAGCGCGAAAAATGCGTTAGTCTGACCCTAGCCTAAAAAAACAAATTTTCAGCCCCATTGACTTGCATGGGGGTTCGTGTTCGGGTTCGGACCCGACCAAATGGGAAGTTCGGGTTCGGGCCCAAACCGAACTCGGGGGGTGTTCGGCTCATCCCTAGTAGGGAATAGGCATATTTTTATGTAAAAAAAAAGGGGGGGAATTTTTAGCCTAGAGTGTTCCTTTAAGGGTGAAGATCCAGAACGCCCATCGTCTAAGGAGTTCAGTTGCCCTGTCCCCTCCAATAGACATATATACATTAGATATATTTAAATGAAAACAATAGGGAATCCCATTAAAGAAAACAGAGCTGAAAATAAAGCCAATAAAAAGTAACCATTTCTAATAGGTTAAAATAATACTAGCGGCAGATCAAGACATGAAAGATGAGGATCAGTCTTCGGAAGAGCAAGAATATAAAAAAGGTGCATTTTTAATTATTTTTCAGTATAATGGAATTCCCTGAGTATTTTTATGGTTATTATTGTTATTATTTTGCTCTGCGTTTGTTTTCTTGATTTGGAATGATTGAAAACGTTTAAACTTTTTATGGTTGAAGAAGCATGAAAGAATGTTTACCGCACGTGTAAAATAAAACCTAATTACGAAGGCGAGCGCAAACGGAAAGCGTTGGTTCTGCTCGTTGGGAGGTGTCTCCGCGTATTCCCACCGTTTGTCCCCGCGGTGCCATAATTTGAATTTAACCATCAAGATTTGCGAACGGGAGGACGAAGCCGAGCAGCTTGAAAACGTTGATTACTCTCATTGTAATATGGGGTTACAATTCTCAGTTGAACTCTTCAATCCGATATGTTAATCCATACCTCGGGCTCTCTGAGGGTTACACTCCCCCCGGGCTGCGAGACACGCTCCCCTGCCTGTGTGTTCAAAGGGTTAAACCAAGGGACTTAATTAGTAGGAAATTCGCCAGAGGGTTGAAGATGAATATTTATAAAGCTGGAGTCCCTGCGAGCACATTCATGGAGATTTTTAAATAAGCGATTGATGAAATATGAAGGCTTGAAATTGGATATTTTCATAAAATGATACAATTTGTGGGTCTGTCTGTGCAGGGCTGCGGGAGAGACGGCAAATGCATTTTATCTTTTGTGTAGTGCATTACCATGATTTAAATGTATAGATATATCCGACTGTTTTAATGATGAAATCATTTATCTTTACAATATGTTTGCTGGAGAATGAATGAGTCACTGTGAATCCTGATACAACTCAAACTATCTATCCATCCGTATCTATCCGTATCCATCCGTATCTATCCGTATCCATCCGTATCTAGCTATCTATATACAGTTGTGTTCAAAATTATTCAACCCCCAATGCTGTAAAGGGTTTTAGGGAATTTAGTGTACATTTGTAATTGTATTCAGAATGAAATCCTACAAGGACTTTTTAAAGAACCATATGCAACTAAAATGACATCAATTGGTTTTGTAATACAGTAGTAAATGTTTCTTTTGTGAATTCTTCATTGACACAATTATTCAACCCCTTAAAGACTACCACTCTGAAGAACAGAGGTTCATTCAAGTGTTTTCAATCAGGTATTGAAAACACCTGTGGATGTCATGGAGCAGCAATAAAGCATAATAAGCACCAATTAGGCAGCTTTAAAATGACTGATACTCAGCGCCTTCTAGACATTTACTGGTGTGGTTACAAACATGGTGAAGTCAAGAGAATGGTCCAGGAAGACAAGAGAAGAGGTGATTACTCTTCACAGGAAGGGCAATGGCTATAAGAAGATTGCAAAGATGTTAAACATACCAAGAGAGACCATAGGAAGCATCATTCGCAAATTCAAGGCAAAGGGCACTGTTGAAACGCTACCTGGTCGTGGCAGAAAGAAGATGCTGACTTTGACTGCTGTGCGCTACCTGAAGCGTAGAGTGGAGAAAAGTCCCTGTGTGACTGCTGAGGAACTGAGAAAAGATTTGTCAGATGTGGGTACTGAAGTTTCAGCTCAGACAATACGGCGCACACTGCGTAATGAAGGCCTCCATGCCAGAACTCCCAGGTGCACCCCCTTGCTGTCTCCAAAGAATAAGAAGAGTCGACTGCAGTATGCCTAAAGTCATGTGGACAAACCACAGAAGTTTTGGGATAGTGTTCTGTGGACTGATGAAACAAAATTAGAACTGTTTGGGCCCATGGATCAACGCTATGTTTGGAGGAGGAAGAACAAGGCCTATGAAGAAAAGAACACCTTGCCTACTGTGAAGCATGGCGGGGGGTCAATCATGCTTTGGGGCTGTTTTGCTTCTGCAGGTACAGGGAAGCTTCAGCGTGTGCAAGGTACCATGAATTCTCTTCAGTACCAGGAGATATTGGATGACAATGTGATGCAGTCCGTCACAAACCTGAGGCTTGGGAGACGTTGGACCTTTCAACAGGACAATGATCCCAAGCATACCTCCAAGTCCACTAGAGCATGGTTGCAGATTAAAGGCTGGAACATTTTGGAGCGGCCATCGCAATCACCTGACTTAAATCTGATTGAGAACCTCTGGTGGGACTTAAAGAAAGCAGTTGCAGTGCGCAAGCCTAAGAATGTGACTGAACTGGAGGCTTTTGCCCATGACGAATGGGCGAAGATACCCGTAGATCGCTGCAAGACACTTGTGTCAAGCTATGCTTCACGTTTAAAAGCTGTTATAACTGTAAAAGGATGTTGTACTAAGTACTAAGATTGAATGTCACTTGGGGGTTGAATAAAACTGATAATGATGTGAGCACAGAAAAGACATTTGTGGTTATTTCATTATAAATGTTATGTTATATTTGTCTGACCTACACGTGCCTCTTTGATTTAATTGTAAGCAAGATGACTGAATGATCAAAATCAATGTCAAACGGACCAAAACACTCAATTTCAGTGGGGGTTGAATAATTTTGAACACAACTGTATCTATCTATCTAGCTATCCATCCGTATCTATCTATCTATCCCATATCTATATATTTATCTATCTCTGTATCTATCTAGCTATCTATATATCTATCTATCTATCCATCCGTATCTATCTATCTATCTATCTATCTATCTATCTATCTATCTATCTATCCATCCGTATCTATCTATCTATTATCTATCTATCTATCTATCTATCTATCTATCTATCTATCGTATCTATCTACCTATGATCCATACATCTTATCACCTATTTACATATATAACGGCCTGTTTATTCATGTATCTAATTCTGTAAAATAAATAGTACAGGAGGAGTTGGGTCGTGCCTATTCCCCGATGGGGAACCACCAAATTGTATCCAGCCCTGCAACATGTATAAAACATAACAAGAAGAAAAAATGTCATCTGTGCTTATTTCTATTACACCGTGTGAAACAAAACACAATTAGAGGCTTTGGTTTCTTTTAATGGCCACTAAGAGTGTAAGCTCACCCGCCAAACGTCAAGGCACCTCTAGTGTGGGTGAGTCCTATCCAATAAATGAAACCACGGGCTGCTGTGTAGCCAACCATAACTGCTCACGCCGCTTTTCAGTCATGATTTAGACTGGTGGGTTTTTATTTAATTCCCCCCTGAAACAAAATTCACCTTGGGATCAAAAAACAAAGACACGGAGCAGAACAGCTGCAATGATGACCTGGCTGGAGGTACAAACAAACATACCTAGCACAGGAGGAGCGGGGTCACGCCTATTCCCCGATGGGGCAGCTAAAACCACCAAATTGTATCCAGCCCAGCAACGTGTATAAAACATAACAAGAAGAAAAATGTAATCTGCGCTTATTCCTATTACACCGTGTGAAACAAAACACAATTAGAGGCTTTGGTTTCTTTTAATGGCCATTAAGAGAGTAAGATCATCCACCAACGTCAAGGCACCTCTAGTGAATATGAGTCCTATCCAAAAAATTAAACCACAGGCTGCTATGTAGCAAACCATCACTGCTCACGCTGCTTTTCAGTCATGAGGTAAACTGGTGGGCTTTTATTTATGCCCTCCCAGAAACAAAATCCACCTTGGGATGGTGGTTGCAGCCGCCCCATCAGGGAATAGGCATGACCCCGCTCCTCCTGTACTAGGTATGTTTGTTTGTACCTCCAGTCAGGTCTTCATTGCAGCTGTTCCGCTCCGTGATTTTGTTTTTTGATCCCAAGGGGGATTTTGTTTCTGAGGGGCATTAAATAAAGGCCCACCAGTCTACCTCATGACTGAAAAGCAGCGTGAGCAGTTATGGTTGGCTACACAGCAGCCAGTGGTTTCATTTTTTGGATAGGACTCACCCTCACTAGAGGTGCCTTGACGTTGGAAGGTGAGTTTACACTCTTATTGGCCATTAAAAGAAACCAAAGTCTCTAATTATGTTTTGTTTCACACGGTGTAATAGGAATAAGCACAGATGATTTTTCTTCTTGCTGTAAAATAAATGCCCAGACTGGAAAGGTCCGTATCAGTGACTTGAAAGGTGAGACATCGCATTCTATCTAAATTATACTACGGCTGTATTTTAAATAATCAATTGATTATAAAAGGTAAAATGTTAAAATCTAATTTGCTGACCTTTTATAGCTCAATAAGTCTTGTCCAATCGATATAAACATGTGTGAGCAATTGTTTTCGAATAATATAGTGACGCGATCACGTTCTCGGGATTTGTAACTCATTACGTGGAGCTTTTGTTGCTGTACTTGCTGTGAGTTAAGAGTCATTGTAAGCTGACAGTATACTTCAATGTCACAGCATTGTAAGATTTGGAATCTGCAATGTCATTATGTAGATTAGTGTAGGTTTTGTATAAGCTAGATCCCTCTAGGACTTGGTATCGCCCATCGGTTCACTCCCTGATCCCCCCCGCTGTACATTTATTGTGCCATCTTCCCACACAGCCCTCATGTCCCCAGCTACTTCAGGTTCTCTATTTACCCACACCTAGTGTGCCACCCCTCTCCTCTTAGATTGTAAGCTCTTGGGCAGGGTCCTCTCTCCTACTGTGTGTTGAACCTGTATGTATATTTGTTATTCTTTCTCACCCACTGTACAGCGCTACAGCACTTGCTAGTGCTTTATAAATACTTGTAACTGTAACTGTTTTGCAATTAAACGGTCTGTTTATTATTTATTAAGCGCCAACACATTCTGCAGCGCTGTACAAGTTGCAAAGGGTAAATACAGGACAATTCTGCAATACATATAGGCGAAGGTCAGTATTGCTGCCAGCAGATACAGGAGGACATGAGGAGCCTTTTCCTGTGGAAACTTACAATCTTGATACTGCAACAGTGTGTACTGCATATGCACCTTACATCAGGACTGACGACGATGACCACATTCTGCTACAGTTGCATTAACCATTGCAAAACAAAAGCAGCGTAAAGACGCTTATGGATTGAAATACATTGAAAAAAGAAAATGAACATATTGGACCTCATTTTCTTTCTTTTTAAATACAAGATTAGTGCTCTCCCTGATGAGAAATTAAATTCTGAGATCTCACTCCTGTACTGCACTACTGGAAAGAAGCTGCAAGGAGCAGCCCCCATCCTCACTGTAACGAAAAGCTCAACAGACTTTGCTTCTGCATTACAACACCCAAGGAGATCTCTGGGATCGCTCACAAATGGATTGAGAAGCATTGGTCGACCAGTGCAATAGTATGTTCTACAAGTAGGAATTGTATGTATAGTTATAAGCAGGGGTCAAGTCCTGAAGAAAAATTGAGGGAACTCACCCAAGAATACCACAATGGAGGGGCGTGGCCGGCTACCGAAGGGAGCAGACGTGTATCTGTGGAGCTCCACATGTCTGCTGCTCTTGAGGCCCATCTGTAACCTAATTAGCTGAGTATTTTACTGATTTGGGGACTCAGGCTGGCTGGCCATCGGAACTGAGATGTCCGGAGGCCGTTCTGTCCCCCCCTCCGGACCAGAGACGCTCGTCGAGGCCAACGGAGTGGAGAAGACACGAGGAGCTGGCGGCCATTTTACGGCCTTCGTCCTGGCCCCTGCGGCCTTTCTGCCTGGAGTGACTGACAGGCCGGCGAACGAGCGGCAGGCTGAACCGACTCCCCCCACGAGAGGTACAGACGCCTTCCTAGCCGGCCTGGAGGCTTGCTTGCTGCTCCTGGATGGAGAGGACCTGGACGGTCCGCTCACCAGTGGAGTGTGGCGACGGATGACGCTTGCCTTGCGCCACTGCTGAGGGGTGGCGAATCGGGGTTCGACGAGGGATGGAGCTGCATCGGCTGGACGCTCTGCTGAGGCCTATTTTAAGGATGCTGCGGGGAGCCTGGATGTGGATGCTGAGAGGTGACAAGCCTGTGAAGCTCAACGGATGCATGGACTTATCGGACTCTGGCGCCCTGGGGAACGTGAGAGGTGCCTCGGGGACCTGGAGGCCGCTGGTCCCTGCGATCGGCGCTGTGTTGGAGACCCAGGGAGCTGGCGCTCGGATCGAGGGGTCCGGACTGCCAGCACGCATTACACCGGGGGGAGTTCCGGTGCGACCTGCAGGCCGAGATCATGACTTGGAGGGAGTTGAGGGCCCCTCTTTGTCGATAGTGTGGGCGAAAACGCTTCAGGGTTCCCCGGATTACATCCCGCGGTGGTCGGAGTCTCTCACCCAGGTGGCCGAGATGGAAGCTTTCTGGGTGTCCCAAGGCATAACGCAGCTGTGGACCGTGCTCCCGGACGTAGAGCATAGCTTGGACGCCACGAACCGGCCGCCCGTGCGACGATCTGCCTGCTGCACGAGCTGCCCTGTTTAGAGATTGTTGACCCGTTTTCTGATCTGGCCTTATTTTTTGACACTTGACAACCCTTTTTTGTTGTCCGAGGACATTTTTTACTTTGCTGTCATGCCTTTTTTCATTTTGTTATATTTTATATTGTTTCTGCTGAGTTTTATACAGATTTACCCCCCCCGTTCCCCCTTTTTTTTATTTTTATTTATTTATTATTTTTTTTTTAAATATATATATATATATACATATATATATATATTTTTTTTTTTTCCGGCATATCCGGTATGTCTCGGGAGGTGCTGCAGCGGCCTGGTGCCCAGATTGGCCCCCGAGTGCCCGGGCCTGGTGCCACTATACCCCCTGGCCCCACCCACGGTCTGTCACCATGCGGGAACCCGCCAGGGCAGGCACAATTTTGGCCTTTGCCATTTTCCACCCCCAACCCTACCCCCTCATCTTTCTACCTTTTTCTTTTTACTGCTGACTTCTTTAATTATTGTTTTCCACAAGATGTGTTTGTTGCCGACTTTGTGCTTATTGTTAGATGAGACCCCCCCTTCTGGGGATGTTTTTTGCGGACTTATTAACCCCTTCACTGCTGAGCCATTTCATGTCTTTAAAAAATAACATTTTTCTTTATTTTTTTACTATTTATAATTTTTTTTCTTTACTTTACACATAGTCATGTTTGATATCATTGGAAAGGCCATGCTACCCTGCTAGCTGTCAGGAGTCGAGAGATATTGGGGTTCAAAGGAACCCCCTATCTCCACCCTCATCATTCCTTAGGAAAGAATCAGGACGTTCCCCACACGTCCTCAGCAGTGAAATGGTTAATACTCTTTGATGACTTAAAAAAAAAAAAAAGAATACCACGACCGCCCCATTACCTGAAGAAGAAAAAAAAGGATGTATATATGCACCCACCCCCCCGAGAATCATGTGTAACCAGGCATAGACCCCTCAGAATTATATAAATCCAGCACAGACCACAGAATTGTATATAAAAAGCAGACCCCAGAATTATATGCACAGCAGAGGCCATCATTTATATACCAGCAGAGCCCATCATTTATATACCAGCAGAGCCCAGAATGTATATACCAGCACAGCCCATCATTTATATACCAGCAGAGCCCAGAATGTATATACCAGCAGAGCCCAGAATGTATATACCAGGAGAGCCCATAATTTATATACCAGGAGAGCCCATAATTTTATATACCAGCAGAGCCCAGAATGTATATACCAGCAGAGCCCAGAATGTATGTACCAGCAGAGCCTAGAATGTATATACCAGCAGAGCCCATAATTTATATACCAGCACAGCCCATCATTTGTATACCAGCAGATCCCATCATTTGTATACCAGCAGATCCCATCATTTGTATACCAGCAGAGCCCATAATTTATATACCAGCAGAGGAGAGCCCATAATTTATATACCAGCAGAGCCCATAATTTTATATACTAGGAGAGCCCATCATTTTATATACCAGCAGAGCCCAGAATGTATATACCAGCAGACCCCAGAATTCTATATACCAGCAGAGCCCATCATTTATATACCAGCAGAGCCCATCATTTATATACCAGCAGAGCCCAGAGTTTATATACCAACAGAGCTCATCATTTATATACCAGCAGAGCCCATACTTTTATTTACCAGCAGAGCCCATAATTTATATACCAGCAGAGCCCAGAATGTATATGCCAGCAGAGCCCAGAATGTATATGCCAGCAGAGCACAGAATGTATATACCAGCAGAGCCCAGAGTTTTATATACCAGCAGAGACCATAATTTATATACCAGCAGAGCCCATCATTTATTTACCAGCAGAGCCCATAATTTTATATACCAGCAGAGCCCAGAATGTATGTACCAGCAGAGCCCAGAATGTATATACCAGCAGAGCCCAGAATGTATATACCAGCAGAGCCCATAATTGTACATACCAGCAGAGCCCAGAATTTTATATACCAGCAGAGCCCATCATTTGTATACCAGCAGAGTCCATCATTTGTATACCAGCAGAGCCCATAATTTGTATACCAGCAGAGCCCATATGTTTATATACCAGCAGAGCCCAGAATGTATGTACCAGCAGAGCCTAGAATGTATATACCAGCAGAGCCCATAATTTATATACCAGCACAGCCCATCATTTGTATACCAGCAGATCCCATCATTTGTATACCAGCAGATCCCATCATTTGTATACCAGCAGATCCCATCATTTGTATACCAGCAGAGCCCATAATTTATATACCAGCAGAGGAGAGCCCATCATTTATATACCAGCAGAGCCCATCATTTTATATACCAGCAGAGGCCAGAATGTATATACCAGCAGAGCCCAGAATTCTATATACCAGCAGAGCCCATCATTTATATACCAGCAGAGCCCATCATTTATATACCAGCAGAGCCCATCATTTATATACCAGCAGAGCCCATAATTGTATATGCAAGCAGAGCCCAGAATGTATATACCAGCAGAGCCCAGAATTTGTATACCAGCAGAGCCCAGAATGTATATACCCAGACAGACCCCAGGATTATACTTACCCAGACAGACAGACCTCCTCCCGCATGGTCCTCCGAGCTCCTGCACACTGCTGCCGGCTTCTTCTGATGTGAAGGATGTGACGCAGCCTTCACAAGGCTGAAGACGGCAGCTGCGCGAAGGAGCAGGCAGGAAGTGCTCAGGGAAAATGGGCCGGTCGAGGGGGCTACTAGCGGAATGTGGTTAATGCATTCCGCTAGCAGCCCCAGCAATAAACTAAATCGTCCCACAGCGGGAACATGCGTGCCCGCTGCAGAAGTGCGAGAATGCCGCACTTCCCGCAGGACTCGAGCCCTGGTTATAAGGCTCAGTACTTGAATGAGAGTAAAAACAGAGGCAAGAAAAGATTCCTGCAAAACTGACTGTGACCCATATATTAGCAACCAGGGTGTAAAGGAAAAATATAAAGGAAAAAATAAAAGGAAATTAAATATAAGGGTTTATTCACTAACTTCCGAATTGGCCTGAAATTGCACCGAACAGTAAAATTCACTGTTCTGTGCAATTTGGGTACCATTAGTCTATTCCCTAAGCTGTCAATTCGCCAAATGCTGGTGAATCGACATTAAAAGACGGTGCAATTCACCAAAGTTTGTTGTAATTCGACTGCACCGAAATTGGCCCAAAGAACACCGATCTGCACCAAATTTCCAGGTAAATGCCCAAATTTTTAGTGTTTCAGTTTGACAGGTTTAAACAGGGGAATCCCATAGGATTCAATGTAAAAATGTAATGGGCCCTATTCCCTAGTGAAGGCTAAGGGTAGTGTTTATTTATTTGCAAAGTATTTTAGTGTTTGGATGAGTAAGTGTTACCATTAGGATAAGTGACTTTAACGCATATTACCTTCCTAACGTTAAACCCGTAAATAATCTATTAGTGCATCGGTGATTGTGCGAGCTTGCGTGAATTTACTCTACTTTGCACACACTATAATTAACATGGGGAGTGTAATCAGTAATTAGCATTAGGATAAGTAAGGTATTACGCTA
This sequence comes from Leptobrachium leishanense, assembly GCA_009667805.1. NCBI lineage: Eukaryota > Metazoa > Chordata > Amphibia > Anura > Megophryidae > Leptobrachium > Leptobrachium leishanense. Next base: position 526,480,049 of record CM019063.1, on the reverse strand, counting down.
ATTACTGCACCTGCCAACCCCCCCAATAAATTCCATACTCACCACCTGGCCTAGACTGGCCATGGGGCATACCGGGCGTTTGCCAGGTAGGTCGCTAGCCTCCCATGCCAGTCGGCCACTAGCCTCCCTTGCCAGTCGGCCAGCTGACATAGCCAGTCGTACGGGGAGGCAGCCTAGGTTGACTGTAGATGGTGGTCGGCGAGCCCTTTGACCTAATCCGAGGGAGCCGGCCAGCCATATGCCCCCCGCTGATGAGGTCACAGGGCGCACCACGTGACCTCATTAGTGGGGGCTAATGGAAGGTGGCTCCCTCTGATTAGGTCACAGGGCGCGCCATATCACGTCTACCGCCAGGGCATAGGTTGGTGGACGTGATGCGGCATTTTTCAAAGATTTTTTGGCAAATTATTTTTCCTTTTTTTTTCTTTCAATCTTTTTTTCTTTTTTCTGTAAAAGACCTTTTTATTATCATTCATTGGATCTTATATGTAAATTTCAGACATTTTCGTTCAGTAGTTTTTTTTAAAACAGCAGGCCACTGGAATGCGGCGGCGGCATTCGGCGGCACTCTGCACTTCAATTTGATTCCCCAAAGTTCAGGGAACAACAGAACACCAAAATATTGGCATCATTTCGGTGCTCTCACTGCTCTGTGAATAATCCCTTTAGTGGTGTTTTTTTTTGCTGCCTCCTGGAAAGTGCCGGCTTAGGCCCCGCCTGCTCAGGACATACTTGAAAATGAGAGAAATCTCAATGTATCCCTCCTGGTAAAATACTTTGTAAAAGTAAAAAAAAATAGTGTCACCCTAGGGGGTGGTGTCACCCTGTGCGGGCTGCCCCCGCCCCTCCCTTGTGACACCACTGCCGCACATTACTGTGGAGCTCTGTGACACCCTCATAAACACTGCACATTACTGGCTCCTTGAAGTGCAGGAAATCAGCTACTGCAAACCCACTGCCGCCAACCCGATGGACATCTTTCGCGAACCTGTTGGACAGCCACCAAACGCAGCTGACGAGCACAGTGCTGAGCAGACGCAAAAAGAAAAGCCGACAAGCCGCCGGACGGGTAAAAACCAAACAAAGAACAATGCGATTGAAAGTGTCAAAATACAAACACTGTTTGGAAAAAAAAATACTGAACATAAATGTCTGGAATTAACAAATAAGGTCCTATGAACGATAAGAAAAAGGTCTGTTAAAGAAAAAGAAAAATCGCTGTTAAAAAAAATTCCCCCAAAAAATGCCTAAAAGATCCTAAAAAACTCCAAATAAAGAGACTTTTAGCTGCAGATTAAAATAATAAACGGTTTATTACATATTGTATAAAAACGGGAATATTTTTAACATTGAAGCCTATGGGATTCGCCTGAATAAACCTGCCGAATTAAATAACCGAACAGCAGGGCATTTCGGCAACTTTTCTCTGCTGTTCGGTGTCTCTGAATAGACGAAGCATTGCTTCTCTATGTGGGATTTCACTGCCATCGAACAGGCACCGTACTTTACCGAAATTTGGCGAACTGCCTGCTCTCTGAATAGCCGAATGGCCCCGAAATGTCACCGTACGGGGAAATTCCCTGTTAGGGGCCAGATCGTCTCTCTCTGAATAACCCCTATAGTATAGTAATGTACAATAAATGGGAGAATGAATATGTTTTTAAAATTTCACGTCATGTTTCTTAACCCGTCCATCAGTAAAGACGCAGTAGACTCTTCAAAACACTGAAGAACCTTAATGATCTTCCAACTTTTTTTTTTTGTACAGAGCGAAATTGTTGAAATTAGCATATGCTTATTCTTTTGAATCATAGCTAATTAATTTTCACTGAATCTGCTTTCCCTCCATCAAAATAGTTTAGGTGGTTCGAGTTTTGATATCTAATTCCTCTAGAAATACTTCACTGTGTTTCAATTGCAAACTACTAGGCTTCTTTGATAAGCCCTAATTAAAATGCATGCATTGAATTTTAATTTGATTAACGTGCATATTTTCCATTTTCTGATCTCCTGTTTAGAGATAACCTTTTTTTTTTTTTTTTAATTCCAGTTCTCAAAGGTCAATTATGATTATGTTTTTTTTTTTTTTCTTTTTAAGCCAAGAGCATTTTAAGAATTTGTAGAAAAAGATATGTTGGCTGATTGAAAGTGACATAAACAAGAGAGAAAAAGCATAATGACATTTAAATATAGGTCACGTACCATTACATGCATGGCGCACTGTGTAGAATGTGAAGGGGAAAAAATGTCCTTCCATGTACAAAACTACTGTTGAATGTTGTCATCTGGATTCCAGAATTGCCTAATAGTATTGTTTACACGCGCAATCTAACATGTTTAGGACAGTAATGTATGTAAGATTTGTGCAACTTCAACATCCGGCTCGTTGGCTTTTTCCGAAGTGTTCACGTGGTGTTTCCAGTGGTTTTGGTGGGATTGCGGCAGGTTTTCCCTGCACTCCAGAGACTCTGTGGTGAATGCTGGATTCACCGCAGGGTGGGAAACTTTGATTCCCCGAAGTGCAAGGAAATGCGGAGAACGAGAGAGCACCGAAATGTAGGCAACATTTCGGTGCTCTCTGAATAACCCCTACAGACTTCACTCCTCCTTTCATCCCCGCCCCTCCATCCTTCGGCAGAAAACGCAGTGTGACGCACAGGAGATTCCTCCACCCACATACACTTCACCAGGCAGCCTGGATTTTGCATCTTCTGGCTGCCATTCACCAGATCAGTCAATGATGATGTCAGCACACTCGAGTGCTGACATCATCCTCTCTCAGGACCACCCACCTACAATCCACAATCTGCTCCGATCCATCAAAAGTACACAAGTTCCGAACAATGCGCTATTTTGTGTCCTACACAATGCAAGTTGTGTGTGCAGGTTTGTAAGTTGTGCAGAAAAGCTTCATGGACTTTGGAAGCTTTTCGACTTTCAAATCCTTGAGCTGATGGGGATGAGCAGGTCGCATGATGGAGAAAAGGTGAGTATTTTCCCATATAATTAAACAAATAATGGGTTATTCCCTAACCTCCAAACTTGCCACCGAATTGCACTGAACGGTGAATTTCACCTTTCGGTGCAATTGCAGGGCAATTTGTCTATTCACTGATCAAGAAATTTGCCAAATACTGGCGAATTGTCAGTAAAATATGGTGCATTTCACCACAGTTCCTCATAATTCGGCATTGTCTTTTCATTTGTGATATCCCCACCATCTGTATGATTATTGCACACTCTGGTTTGTGTATTATTCGTAATTGGATTTGCCCAATATCAGGGTTAGTGGCTACTTAAAATGTCACAGTTGGCAACAGACCTTTCTTTTTAGATCCTTGACTTCTCAAGCCACTCATACGCCTTATAAAGACTCATAAACGTGCACGAGATTGAATGACATTATGACTGACGTTTTCAGTGGAAATATGATACTGATGTTACGTTTTAATAGACATATAATTAGGATGAGTGTTAGCAGTCCAATGATGGAAACGGAAATCAATTGCCCATTTCCAATCGGGTAACAGTTTTCTGAAGTGGCATGCTATAAAAAGATGCACTAAGGTAAAAATAGGGTCATGTGGACAGAAGGGTTACATATTAGTCCCTTTTGTCTCCACATACCTCGAACATTTTCGCCTTAGAGCAGTGGCTCCCAACCTTGGTCCTCAAGTACCCCCAACAGGCCAGGTATATCTAAAGCACAGCACAGGTGATATGATTTGCTGCTCAGTGATTGCAGGATTCAGTCTGCATTTCTCCAAGGCAATCCTTAAAACCTGGCCTGTCGGGGGTACTTGAGGACCACGGTTGGGAACCACCGCCTTTGAGTATTCTTAAAAAGACAACTTGTTTCCAGCGCCGCGGTCAACCTCATCATCATCCTCTTAGATGTTCATGCATCTTCAGTCGAGCACTTGTTCAGGATTCCAACCAATTGGATGCCTCACAGTACCTGAATTGAGAGGAATGGGCTGATTCATTTCCAACCTAAACCCAGAAGGTTGTCCAGGGTGGGTTGATTGACCCACCTTCCAGGCAGAGGAAAACTTCTCGTTTGAAGACAGAATCGGCTCGAGAGGACAAACTGCATGAGCATTGGGTTGGACCATCAGCCACTCATGATCATTTAAAACACAGTAAATGCCGTGGCTGCTAGAGTGCTCCTTAAAATGTGTGAAGTAAAATAACAGCAGCTGTATCATGATCTGTATTATTCATATTTTATCCAGGCTATCATGGCTCAGCTCCCACAAGAAGAGAAGGCAAAGATTGCCGAACAAGTTGAGATTTTCCACCAAGAGAAAAGCAAGCTGGATGCCGAAGTGGCCAAATGGGATGACAGTGGCAATGACATCATTGTGCTGGCAAAGCAGATGTGTATGATAATGATGGAAATGACCGACTTCACCCGGTAAGACCCACATGAAATATGATTTATATACTTGATCATGGGGAGTACAATATTATTTATAAGAAACACCATTTGTTGTAGTAATAGATAACATGATGCAGTGTTTCTCAATTCCAGTCCTCAGGTCCCCTAACAGGCCAGGTTTTCCAGATAGCTGAAGCACAGCACAGGTGATATGATTTGCTGCTCAGTGATTGCTGGATTCAGTCTGCTTTTCCACAAGGTAGTCCTTAAAACCTGACCTGTTAGTGGGTCCTGAGGACCAAAGTTGAGAAACACTGATCTAATGTATTATGAAGGTGAAGCAATAATAGGAAATCGAGTCAAAGGGTAGGGTGGTTGTGGTAAGTGGCAAAGCTAGAGGCATTTACAGGTTCCAAGAACTGCCTATATAAGCTGACATGCACCTGGTAGCCAATCTTAAAGGTTTTTAAGAAATACAACTCAAGTGAATGTCTTTTATATACAACCAATTGTGTAAATCACAATATGGCCTGTCACCAAGCTCAAAGCAACCCCCTACAAGTGCCAGGAATAGTAAAAAAACAAAAAAAACGAGTATGAGCAAAAGTGACAACTAATGGTCAAATCATAAATACCGCCCTTGATTGAAGATGCGGTTCGATGGTAAACACCACAGGATGTATTTCGAGCTACACGTTTCATCTTACAAATAAAAGCGACTTTTTCAAGAGCTGTTGAGAAAGTCGCTTATATTTGTAAAGCAAAACGCTTCGAGTGTATCCAGCCTAGAGCCATCCTGATTGGGCTTCCCTCATTGCTTTGGGCGCTGGTCTGTCTCCGGAGGTCCCATTGGTGGAGTATGAGGAACCCATTGAGGATTCACTGAGGACGGACGGTACCTGTTAACAGCCAACGTTGTTGATATGTTTTATCCATGCGTGTTTGCACACATATACACATATGATCTGCCACTTATTGTGTGAGTGGGATATCTATATCTTTTTATTTGTTTATTAAATTGTACGGTTTTATGCTTTGCCGTTTCTGTACTCTGCTTTTTAGCTCGAAATATGTCCTGTGGTGTTTACAATCGAGCCGCATCTTCATTCAAGGGCGGTATTTATGATTTGACCATTTGTTGTAAATTTTTCTCATACTTGCATTTCAAGTGAATATCTGTTTGGAGGAGGTGGGACAGTTCATTAAAAAAAATTACAGTTAAGTCTTCTTCTGAGTTAGAACTGTGTATGCCTACAGAGAGTTGTTTTCCGATCAGAGATGGTGTGACATTTGAAACTATGGGGGATCTGCATTTTTGAGACAGGATTCTGTATTGCAGTGTATGGGGAGCACCAGCCTTAAAAATGGAATTCCCAACAACTAAAGGAAGTCAATATCAAATGACAAAGCGGTGAGGTATGAGAAGAGCAGCGATTAGGACAGAGAATTCCATCAATGGGATTAATTATGCACTGTAATGGGCAATGGTGGACCGTGTGAAATTGATGAATATGGGCCACAGTATTCAAAATTAAACATATTGATGAACATTGAATGTCGGACTTTCTTCTATATTGATAAGATTTACAAACGAAAGCTTAATTTTAAAGGGAAAATAACTTGAGTAAGTACTGTATATGAAGTGTGAACAAAAAGAGAGCGACAACAAGGATATGGGCACCACTGACATTCAAAAAGTGGACAAACATGCAGCAAGAGGCCAAGAAGTGACTTACACGAAGCAGAGGGGAGAGACAGATCATAGAAAGAAAAATGTAACAAATAGGGTATATTCTAGTGTCAAGACATACACTGCCTGGCCAAACAATGTCACACAAGCTAATATCTTGTCGAACCTTCATTTGCGTTGATTATGGCACGCATTCGCCGTGGCACCGTTTTGATAAGTTCATACAATGTCTCGGCATTTATTTGCCTCCAGAGTCACATTAATTTGTCACCAAGATCTTGTGCTGATGATGGGAGAGTCGCAGCGCTGGGGTAAAGTCTTCTCCAGCACATTATCCCAAATATTCTCAATGGGGTTAAGGTCTGGACTGTGAGGTGGCCAATCCATGTGGGAAAATGATGTCTCATGCTCCCTGAACCACTCTTGCACAATTTGATCCTGATGAATCCTGGCATTGCCATCTTGGAATATGCCCACTATGCCATCAGGGAAGAAAAGACCCATTGATGGAAAAACCTGCTCATTCCGTATATTCATTTTATGCTGAAACATATTAATCACTGCAGTAATTATCCAATGAAAGGTTCACACCTATTTGCTTAGTTAAATACATGGGGTGACGGTTTTGGCCAGGTTTGAATATTATTGAATAAAACCATATAAAAGCCAGAACAGAGGTTGGACAGAGTCAAAACAAAAGAACATACTGGTAGAAAACAGGTCCAGTAATACAGACACTGAGAAAGACTGTATACAGGATGATATAAATAAGCATGAATAAACATCCTGCTACTAAAACATGTATATTCTTAATTATTATGGTTAATTGATTAAGCAGATTCATGTTCCAAGTCTTAGTAAGAACTGTAAGGGTCTGAATAGAGAGGGTATCTCGCATTGAGAAGTGAGAGTCGCAATGTCTCAACATGTTGTTCCAAGGTTCCTTACGTACCTGGGGAGCCTGGCAGCTCAGGCACTTTGAGGTTGCATGATCATACTGTATTCAATTATTTGGATTCTCTGGGATAGTGATGATGAACCTTGACACCCCAGATGTTTTGCAACTACATGTCCCATGAACTCCCAACAGCCTTAAGACTGGCTAGACATCATGGAACACGTACCCCTGGAACATCTGGGGTGCCCAGACTCGCTATCACTGCCTTAGAATAAAAACAGAGTTGCGACTACAGAGGCAAAATGATGGCCAAAGTAATGAGTACAAAAAACTACAAAATGCCCTAGTTTTCATACAACCTTCTCAATTTAGCGACATACAGAAAGACGCAAAATCCCATAGACTGTAGATCGTGGCCACACAAATGAAAGAAAGTTGAGTGAGATTGAAGTACATAGAGTGGGGGGCAGGTCACTTTTAAAGGGATTGATAGCTACCTGCCAGCCAACCATGATCCATGTTAAGCCAAAATAAAGTAAAAAAATCACACATTTTATGACAACCAATTGTATCTTTGACACTCTGAATGTCAATCCTGCGGCTTCCCTCGCTCATCATCACCGATGAAGCAGATCTTGCATATTGAAAAAGCATTCCCGAATAGCCTATCATTTAATTGCCTCATTGGATACTTGAGATAAACAGGTATAAGCATTTCATGCTTTGTCAGTTGTGATAGAACTGATTGATTGATATGCATATACATTGTACATGCTCGCAGAGGAATGACGCTGACATTTGGCGATGATTGAAGGCAATGACTTATAGTGTAGTGTTAGGCCGTGCAACATCAGCATCAACATCCGGGCCTGCAAAAATATCGGGATTATAATGTTCTGCATTCCTACAGGGTTGTCTCTTTAATGAGCACTTAAAAATGTACATACTAATAAATACGATTCATGAGCTGGAAGACGCCCCAAACCAAATTGCTGGCAAGAAATTTTAGGTAAGAAAGTGAAGTAAGCAGATTTCTCTCCTTACTTAGCCGGGCCCTTCGCGGTTTGGAGCTGGACTTGTGGTAAATTAGGATTCATTTATAGAACGGTAAAAAAGTAAAATCAATTAGTGTTTGTTCGGTCCCGGCGCTTATTTTAGTAATTTAATTCAATTGCAATTACACTTTTTTCCCCAGAGGTAAAGGCCCATTGAAGAATACATCTGATGTGATTAATGCCGCAAAGAAGATCGCAGAAGCTGGTTCCAGGATGGACAAATTGGCTCGTGCAGTCGCTGATCAGGTGACAGCAATAAGATGTTCATTAATAAGTGATTTTTTTGTATGTATACATAGATATATATTAATGTAATGCATGTTAAGGGTTGAGTGCAGCCTTAGCGAGTTTTGTATATATATGGCATGGCATTGATTGATGGGTTCTGTGTAAAAACAGACCCAGGATGCAAAAAAGTGAGACAGAGGTTATTTGCATGTCCTACCCAGAGTTCCTTGCTGCATATGGGGAATGTAGCACTGGAGCTCTGTGATACAGTTCTTTGAATTGCTGCGATGTGTAAATGGCTTCTGCAATAATAAACCTTATTGGTTATTGCGTGCAAGCCTTTTATCAAATTTTTTGCCCTCCACCAAAACCCAAGCAAGTACTATATATATTTGTTTTTGTTTTATATATATTTATATATATTCGAGAGTATACCTCTCTTCTCTTTAGGTCTGGACTTTTTATTGAGCAATATCCTAGAATTGAACATTAAGACATTCAGGGTTATTCAGAGAGCGTGAAAAGCAGGAGAATGACTGGAGAATGACTAGAGAATGACTGGAGAATGACTGGAGAATGACTAGAGAATGACTGGAGAATGACTGGAGAATGACTAGAGAATGACTAGAGAATGACTGGAGAATGACTAGAGAATGACTAGCGAATGACTAGAGAATTACTGGAGAATGACTAGAGAATGACTGGAGAATGACTAGAGAATGACTGGAGAATGACTAGAGAATGACTAGCGAATGACTAGAGAATGACTGGAGAATGACTAGAGAATGACTGGAGAATGACTAGAGAATGACTGGAGAATGACTAGAGAATGACTAGCGAATGACTTGAGAATGACTAGAGAATGACTGGAGAATGACTGGAGAATGACTAGAGAATGACTGGAGAATGACTAGAGAATGACTAGAGAATGACTGGAGAATGACTAGAGAATGACTAGAGAATGACTAGAGAATGACTGGAGAATGACTAGAGAATGACTGGAGAATGACTGGAGAATGAAAAAGTCTGGGTCAAAATAGCTGATTTGAAAAGTGAGATGAAAGGGAGAATTTTTCTGGTCTGGCTATTTTGACCTAGAATTTTTCATTCTCCAGTCATTCTCCTGCTTTTCACCGCTCTCTGAATAACCCTGATTATCAGGCACACGGGTGGGGGGTCAGATTTCGTAAATGGTGAGAGTCAAATGGTATGTTCAAAATGGGAAAATAAACACATGAGAGATCTTAGGCCCATAAAACAACAGTGATAAGATCATGACAACTTGAAAGAAAAAACAAAAAAAACAAAAACACAATTCAGTGAAGGCTGAAAAAGACACAAAAAAAGCAAAAACAGAAAAAAAACCAAGAAAAAACAAAACACCAGCCAGAATTCTGAATGTTATGTGATGTTATGATAATGGTTCGGGTCTTCACAGAGAACCTTCCTCAGGACAACAGTGCATAACAAATAAAAACATTCTCAGTTTAAATAATAAAGTCATTTGCCACTTACCCAAACGGCATGTGTGCTTCCCGGTGTGCTCTCCACACGTGTGCCTCTGTGTCATATATATATATATATATATATATATATTAGAATCTATGGGACCCGCAGCCAGGATCTATAACATTCTTAGTGCCCAAGTGCAGACATCCGCCGAAAAGTATAGTTCACCAGGAATGCACACACTCCAAGGAGTCTTATAAAATAAGCTTTTATTTATCTTTTATTGTGCCTACAACTATAAAATTGTAGGCACTATAAAAGATTATTTTATAAGACTCCCTGGAGTGATGGACTTACATAGTACATAGTTAACTATTCAATCACTCCAGGGAGTCTTATAAAATAATATTATTTTATTTACTTCCTAGTGAAATATATATATACAGTATATACAGTATATATATATCACGTGTATAGCAGTACGTAGTGAAACCTTTTTTATTGGACTAACGTTACATTTAAAAGACATATAATATATATGCCAGATGTGTGAACATTATACAGTTATGTTGAACTTAATTTTATATTCTTTTAGCATTTTTAGGAATTCACATTCTTCAGAAATGATCCCACCAAGGGATTTTCCAGAAAACTACTGTCTAGGAACCAGTGTTTTTTGGAAAATGAAAAATAAAAAAAAAAGTTTTTTTTTTTAATTAGTTATACAGTAAGAAATATTTGGGAACATGCCCAATGTATTCCTTACTGTAATAACCAAATTGGCAGGAGGATATTCCCATCGAAAGGAGTTACTGCAGTTCTGAGCTCCGTGCAGGATCAGTTGGGGAGATGTCATCCAGACACATTTCCAGATAGTTTTAAAAAGTGGTAGCACCTTGGGAATCATGTCCACAGTACTAAAACGTTAAGGAGATGTTCTGGGGTCCAAATGCAAAAGAATTTCATTTGCAATAAATTAAATTCCTTTGCATTGCTCCTGTGCAACACCTTATCAACTATACACGATATCGAGGCACCAGGAGGAGCCTTGCAGATAGAGTAAAGTCCCAAATTTTTATTTTATTTTATTTTATCGTTTTTATTTGTGTCACTTCCAACGCACATAAAAATGGTATTCATTCTTTTTCTGTTTTTTTTGTCCTGCAGCATTAATTGTGAATTAACCCCCCTGTATATTGATGTCAAGTAATAGTCACGAAAAAAAGTAGGACCTCATAGCAATATCGCTAGGACATACCTGTATATTGATACAAAACGTGGCAGCCCTTCTAAGGATTTACATTTTAATCGCACTTACCCCCAATGGCTCATGAATGTTGTGCTAGTGGCTCGACTCAGGTGTAGTTTTCTGGAGTACAGAGGATTCAGTGGACACCTATGTTGTCTTGCACAAGCCCAGGCTATACTCACATCAAAAGAAGGAGCAGAATTTGTTGCCTAAAAATGGTGATGGTAAAAGGGAGCAGAATCAGTCCGAATGGACGCAAAAATACGCCACATGCTGACAATGAAGTGTATAACTGCGGATATCCATAGCCGGATAGGGAACACTTTGTTCTCCTTGGTTGGAGGAGTTCGCTCCCTGCCTTGCTGTCTTGGCCTCCTGTGGTTGAACCTTCTGTGGCTTCCTTGTGGGGGTGGTGGGCCTGAGACATAGGCCTGCTTACCTCTCTTTCACATCCTGCATACTCTCTTCCCCCATTTTTTAATTAATCTATTTATTTATAAACTGGTGTTAAGTGTTTTGCTTTTGCAAGATCACTTAACATACCAAACTAAACCCTCCAAAAAAACCTTACTTACCTTTCATGCTCAGTGGAGAGAGCGGCTCAATCCGACACTCCCTCTTGCCGCGAGCAGCAGGGGACTGGGAACGAATGGTTCCCAGTGTCAATCCACACTTCCTCTTGCTAGTGCAAGTTCACAACAATGATGTGCTGGGCTCCGAGGAGTCCATAGAACTCTAGGAGCTGGTGATTCTGTAGCAGTGCATTGCACCTTCACCGGTATCACCCTGCACCTCCGTTTCAGAGGTCAGCTCGGAATAGGCATGTCAAAAAAAGCCGATAAGGGAAATTGGCTTGTGTATATTTTTTCCCCCTAACTGGCTTCCGTTTGTTGACAAGAGGGGAACACGGCCTGTGGTTTTTATGTCTTGTGGAAAAGAACGCTTAGTTTTCTTTGTTTCTTAGTTATAAAAATGAGTTTGTAAATCAGATTCTGCAGCATTTATTGAAGCTGCCATCATTGCGAGACATCCACCTATCATCCGGCACTCAGAGTATGTCAGACATGGTCTGTGAATACACATTATTTTCCCATTGACCACATACCTGTGATTTTACATTAAATGTTCTTTGGATGCCAGGCAACACTGAGCGATCACGGTTTAAGTTAATATGTTTTTGAAGACTTATACACTCCGGTGCATAAAATCCTAGGGATCTTTACTAAGACGGTGATTACGGCAAATGAGTATGCTTGATGTTTAGCAACAAAAACTTTCCTGCTTACATTATTTCCAATTTTCTTTTATTTAATACCAAAAAAACAAATACTTTTCATATCACATTCACAATATATATATTTTTTAATTAAATAATATTTTTCATATCACATTTTTAGTGAAAGAATATTTTTCATATCACATATATTTTAAAGAAAAATAATTTTAATATTCAATATATTTTTAATGAAATAATATTTTTCCTATCGCATACATACAGTCAGGTCCAGAAATATTGGGACATGGACACAATTCTAACATCTTTGGCTCTATACACCACCACAATGGAGTTGGAATGAAACAAACACAATGGGCTTTAACTGCAGACTGACAGCTTTAATTTGAGGGTATGTACATCCAACTCAGGTGAACGGTGTAGGACGTACAGCAGTTTGCAGATGTGCCTCCCACTTGTTAAGGGACCAAAGGTAATGGGACAGAATAATAATCATAATTCAAACTTTCCCTTCTTTTGTGTAATAAAATTTTATTGAACAGAAAAAAATATAAGACAAGTAAACAAGTCTATGACAGTATACAATCAGAATCAGGATATGTTCCACAGACTGTCAACATTACGAGCAGTGTATCATGAACAAGTGTAGTGAAGAACATTACATTTGGGATTGACTAAGTAGCGGATGATAAAAACAATTTAGTTGGCCCAGATATCCAGAGCAATCAATATTAACCATGTAATAAAGGGGCCATCATCTCAGTATATTTAATTCTTGATACACAGTGCTCCCTGGTAGTAACGTCAGTAGACAAGCAAAAAGTGAATAATACAGAAGGAGGAATGAGACACAGTAAAAGTAGAGGGTATTTAGAGAAAATAGAGACAGAAACAGATAGAAGAAAAAAGGGATGAAGAAAAATGAAGGGGAAGGAAGGGGGGTGGGGGTAGGGTGGTAAGGTAACCGGACATGACACGGCATCCCGGACCGAAGACAGCCCCAGAGCGCCGAGCAGGTCAACCATAGTCCGGCCATCCAGGAATTGATCCGTTCAGGATCATGTCGGCAGAAAAACCTACTCAGTAGTAGGTGGGGTGGGGACACGCAGGCCATTGGAGATGAAATCGTTCCAGTAGAACCACAGGTTTGTGAATTCTGCAATTTGATCTCTGTCTAATGCCACCAAGCGGTCCACGACCCGCAAGGTCTCAATTTTGTCAATCCAGGTTTTCCTGGACGGTATTGTCCTTGATCCCCAGTATAGTGGGATCACGAGTTTAGCTGCCATTACAAGTCTCATCGCCACCGATTTGCGCATAGCCGAGATCGAGGCCTGGAATTGCAATAGAAGATATGTGGCTGGAGTAAAATGAACTGTCAGGCCAGATATTTGACTAACAGCATCATGCACCATCTTCCAGAAGGGAACGAGTAGTCTGCATTCCCACCAGATATGTAGGTACGTGTCAATGAACACCGCCAGCAAACAGGGTCTTTCTGAGGTGACATACGGTGTATCCGTTCCGGGGTCCAGTACCAGAAAGAAAGGATCTTATAAGCATTCTCTGCACATCGCAGTGCAGGCGAACTTCTATGTGTCAAAGTGTAAGTCATGTTCCACGCTTCTTCTGCGTCTGGGAGGTCCAAAAGTGTCTGCCATCTACCCTGAAAATTGGGTGGGTCATTGGAAGAGGTCATTAACAAATGGTAGAGAGTCGCTATGCCCTTGGACAATGGAAGTCCCAATCTAAAAAACTTCTCGAAAGGCGTAAGAGGGCGCGTGAGACTGAACCCCGCCCTCAGAGATGTAAGGAAGGAGTTGATCTGCATGTAATTAAATTGTTCGGCGAATGTGATGTGTTGGTTCCCGTCCGGCGTCGTGAGCGGCGGAGGGTTCCCGTCCTGCAGGTAGTCAAAGACCGTAAGTCGAACAGGTAATTCAAATTTGTTCATCAGGGCCGGACATACTCCCGGAGTAAAGCCTGGATTGTGTCGGAGTGGCAGAAGTGGTGAGATAGCGGAAGTCAAAGAATGAGAAAAGCGAACCTTTCTCCAGATCCTCAAGGATTCAAGGGGAAGGCTCCAGGGGAGGAGATGGTCTGGTAGGTCCCGTGGTCGAATCCATGGGGCCGACCACAACGGGAGATTCAGCATCTTCTCCTCCAGGTCTAACCATAGCTTGTGTGGGGATGCTGAGGACCAGTCCAGCAGGCGGGTCAGGTGTACCGCATAAGCGTATAGTTTAGCATTAGGTAACGCTAGTCCTTCGTGTGTCTTAGGACGGCATAACGTCTTGAAGTTAAGTCGGGGCCTACCTTTAGGCCAAACAAATTTCAGTATCAAAGAACGAAAAAGGGAATAGAACTTTTGCGGCAGTTGAATGGGTACGGTCTGCATGATATAGAGTAAGCGTGGCATAATATTCATTTTGATCACATTGACACGGCCGATCCAAGATATAAACTTACTCGTCCAACCTGCCAGGTCCCTCACAAAGGAGCTCAGAATAGGTCTGTAATTGCATTCATATAGCCTCAAATGGGAAGATGGTATCCATATACCTAGATATTTCAACTTGTCGGTACACCATGTAAAAGGGTATTTTCATGTATCTAAGCAACGGGGTAGGTAAATTAATGGGGAGTAGGTCTGATTTCATGCCCCAAGAACAAGCAGGAACTGAAGACAGTTGCAGTAGAGGCCTGGCAGAGCATCACCAGGGATGAAACCCAGCATCTGGTGATGTCTATGCATTCCAGCCTTCAGGCTGTGATTGACTGCAAAGGATTTGCAACCAAGTATTAAGAAGGGAAAGTTTGCCCTGTCTCGCCCCATTCGGATTTGTAATGGGACGAGACAGGGTTGTCCGCTCTCCCCGCTACTATTCGCACTTTACCTGGAGCCCCTGCTTGAGACTGTACGTAGGAACCAACATATTCAGGGAATCCAGGGTCATAGGTTTACACCTGTTGTATCGGCATATGCGGATGACCTCATGTTTATGTTATCTGTTGCTGGCTCTTTGCTACCGGAGGTTCTTCGTCTGATCGAGGAGAATAGCCGGTTCTCCGGCTTCCGGAGAAATCCGGAGAAATCAGACCTACTCCCCATTAATTTACCTACCCCGTTGCTTAGATACATGAAAATACCCTTTTACATGGTGTACCGACAAGTTGAAATATCTAGGTATATGGATACCAGCTTCCCATTTGAGGCTATATGAATGCAATTACAGACCTATTCTGAGCTCCTTTGTGAGGGACCTGGCAGGTTGGACGAGTAAGTTTATATCTTGGATCGGCCGGGTCAATGTGATCAAAATGAATATTATGCCACGCTTACTCTATATCATGCAGACCGTACCCATTCAACTGCCGCAAAAGTTCTATTCCCTTTTTCGTTCTTTGATACTGAAATTTGTTTGGCCTAAAGGTAGGCCCCGACTTAACTTCAAGACGTTATGCCGTCCTAAGACACACGAAGGACTAGCGTTACCTAATGCTAAACTATACGCTTATGCGGTACACCTGACCCGCCTGCTGGACTGGTCCTCAGCATCCCCACACAAGCTATGGTTAGACCTGGAGGAGAAGATGCTGAATCTCCCGTTGTGGTCGGCCCCATGGATTCGACCACGGGACCTACCAGACCATCTCCTCCCCTGGAGCCTTCCCCTTGAATCCTTGAGGATCTGGAGAAAGGTTCGCTTTTCTCATTCTTTGACTTCCGCTATCTCACCACTTCTGCCACTCCGACACAATCCAGGCTTTACTCCGAGAGTATGTCCGGCCCTGATGAACAGATTTGAATTACCTGTTCGACTTACGGTCTTTGACTACCTGCAGGACTGGAACCCTCCGCCGCTATTGCCCGAAACACTTAGAATTCATCCTGCTGCTTTTGTCAGCAATCACATCATCAATAAATAATACAAGAGAATCAGTTCCATTGGCAGCCATACATGCCCACGCCATGACACTACCACCACCATGCTTCACTGATGAGGTGGTATGCTTAGGGGGTGAGGGTGACTTGCGGACTTGTTTCTGGGGGGGGTGATTGTGGCTTGCAGACTTGTTTCTGGGGGGGGTGATTGTGGCTTGCGGACTTGTTTCTGGGGGGTGAGTGTGACTTGCGGACTTGTTTCTGGGGGGGGTGATTGTGGCTTGCGGACTTGTTTCTGGGGAGGTGAGTGTGACTTGCGGACTTGTTTCTGGGGGGGTGAGTGTGACTTGCTGGCTTGTTCCAGAGGGAAAGATGGACAGGGTTTATGCTTTAGTTTACCACCCTAAAGTTGTTGAATTCCTCTAATTTATGTCAGGAACAGTAAGGGTGACAAACTAATAAATGGAGCTAGATAGTCTGCAGTCATTTCATTACATTGTGTCTTCACATTGACTTACAGTAAGACCAGGCCTTACAGTCTATTCCATACCTAAACCAACCAGGCCACTTACCGCCACTTTCATACATACACACTCATAGATATATACAAAGACACACACTTACGTGTTCCCCTTGTTGGACACACTGGGCCATATTACATAGTTGGTGCTAACTTAACCAGAGCTGTTGTAAACTGAAAACCTCCATAGACTATAATGGCTCTGGGAAGTTTACAACAGCTCTGGTTAAGTTAGCACCAAATATGTAATATGGCCCTCTGGGCACAGTTCAACCATTGTGGTCCTCATGGCAGAAAGCCAAAGAAGATTATATATATATATATATATTACAGTACTTTGCCCTACTGCAGCCTGATGGTAAGGGTGACCTTGTTAACCCTTCAATTTGAACAAAAAAATACAAAATACAAAAGGCACTAGAACAGATGGTTTGGAGAACAGAGGTATACAGTCAGGTCCAGAAATATTGGGATATCTACGCAATTCTAACATCTTTGGCTCTATACACCACCACAATGGAGTTGGATTGAAACAAACACAATGTGCTTTAACTGCAGACTGTCAGCTTTAATTTGAGGGTATGTACATCCAACTTAGGTGAACGTTGTGGGACTTACAGCAGTTTGCAGATGTGCCTCCCACTTGTTAAGGGACCAAAAGTAATGGGACAGAATAATAATCATAAATCAAACTTTCCCTTCTTAATACTTGGTTGCAAATCCTTTGCAGTCAATCACAGCCTGAAGTCTGGAACGCATAGACAACACCAGACGCTGGGTTTCATCCCTGGTGATGCTCTGCCAGGCCTCTACTGCAACTGTCTTCAGTTCCTGCTTGTTCTTGGGGCATTTTCCCTTCAGTTTTGTCTTCAGCAAGTGAAATGCATGCTCAATGGGATTCAGGTCAGGTGATTGACTTGGCCATTGCATAACATTCCACTTCTGTCCCTTCAAAAACTCTTTGGTTGCTTTTGCAGTATGCTTTGGGTCATTGTCCATCTGCACTGTGAAGCGCCGTCCAATGAGTTCTGCAGCATTTGGCTGAATGTGAGCAGATAATATTGCCTGAAACACTTCAGAATTCATCCTGCTGCTTTTGTCACATCATCAATAAATACAAGAGAATCAGTTCCATTGGCAGCCATACATGCCCACGCCATGACACTAGCACCACCATGCTTCACTGATGAGGTGGTATGCTTAGGATCATGAGCAGTTCCTTTCCTTCTCCATACTCTTCTCTTCCCATCACTCTGGCACAAGTTGATCTTGGTCTCATCTGTCCATAGGATCTTGTTCCAGAACTGTGAAGGCTTTGTTAGGTGTTTTTTGGCAAACTCTAATCTGGCCTTCCGGTTTTTGAGGCTCACCAATGGTTTACATCTTGTGGTGAACCCTCTGTATTCACTCTGGTGAAGTCTTCTCTTGATTGTTGACTTTGACACACATACACCTACCTCCTGGAGAGTGTTCTTGATCTGGCCAACTGTTGTGAAGGGTGTTTTCTTCACCAGGCAAAGAATTATTCGGTCACCCACCACAGTTGTTTTCCGTGGTCTCCCGGGTCTTTTGGTGTTGCTGAGCTCACTGGTGCGTTCCTTTTTTTTGAGAATGTTCCAAACAGTTGTTTTGGCCACGCCTAACGTTCTTGCTATCTCTCTGATGGGTTTGTTTTGTTTCTTCAGCCTAATGATGGCTTGCTTCACTGATAGTGACAGCTGTTTGGATCTCATCTTGAGAGTTGACAGCAACAGATTCCAAATGCAAATAGCACACTTGAAATGAACTCTGGGCCTTTTATCTTCACATTGTAATTGGGGTAATGAGGGAATATCACACACCTGGCCATGGAACAGCTGAGAAGCCAATTGTCCCATTACCTTTGGTCCCTTAACAAGTGGGAGGCACATCTGCAAACTGCTGTAAGTCCTACACCGTTCACCTGAGTTGGATGTACATAACCTCAAATTAAAGCTGACAGTCTGCAGTTAAAGCACATTGTGTTTGTTTCATTCCAACTCCATTGTGGTGGTGTATAGAGCCAAAGATGTTAGAATGGTGTCGATGTCCCAATATTTCTGGACCTGACTGTGTGTAAAAGTACTATATACTTTTCCTGAAACGTTTAAATTTGATGCCAGAATAAAGTTTTATTTTATTTAAACTTTGAAAAGAAGTCTCCGTGTGCGTCTGGATTTTGGTCTCTTCTCTACCTGCAGCTGGATTAACTGCACCGGAGCAAGAAAAATGAAATGTGGGACCTCTTGACTATAATATATATATATATATAGGGCTCAAAATTTTGAGGCCCCAGCTACTAACCAGGCCATAAGAGTTACTTACCAGTTACTCCACCTAACCCCTACCCAGACCTTAATTCTGCCCCTAAACACACCCCTTAAATTATCTTATGAAATTACACTGTTAAAGGTTTTATTTAGAATAAAGTTACAAAAATAACATACTCAGACATCAGACCCCAGATACATGTATACCCAGTCATCAGATCCCAGTGTGAGCAAAGCGAGAAGGCAGGGAAGCTCCTCTCCTACCCTGCCAGTGACTTGCTGGGTCACGTTAGGCAGCTGATCCCTGATACCGTGCAGCATGGGGAAGGGGGGGCTGCACAGTGGCACCACTTGAATACACAGCATGAAATTTTGCTGCCTGTGTGTGCATTTCCACTCACTTAATTTCCACTCGCCAAATGCGAGTAGGCGAGTGGAAATTTTGAGCCCTGTATATATATATTTTTTTTTTTATAATTGGAAAATATTTTTCACATAACATATTTTTAGTTAGAATAAATTATTTTTCATGTCACATATTTACAAGTCATGTCAAATATTTACAAGTTTTAATGAAAAATATGATTTATATCACATAGTTTTTAATGGTATATATTTATCATATCACATACATTTTTTAATGAAAAATATTTTTCTTATCATATATATTTTTCAGGACACCTATTTCTTTAGTGAAATAATATTTTTAATATCACATGTTTTCAGTGAAAAATATGTTTCATATCACATATATTTTTTTAATGTAAAATTATTGTCCATATCACATAAAAATATAATTCATAGCACATATATTTTTTTAAGATAATATTTCTCGTATTGCATAAATTTTTTACTGAAAAATATTTTTGATAACACATATTTTTTTAATGAAAAATGTTTTTCAGATCACACATATATATATTTTTATTAGAAGAATAAATTTCGTACTGCAGTGCATATATGTTTTTTTATAGAATGAATCCCTCTAGATTCACCAATCAGTTTTGATGATGTTTTAGTAGAAAGCGATTATCATAAATTTAAGTACTTTCCTTAAATGATTATGATCACAGAATGATGTGCAACAAATCAGAGAACACCTTTTGTTTGATTGCTCCTGAGCAGGTGGCTAAAAAGATTTAAAAGAGCTATTGTAATAAGAGAATTAGTCTATTAGGGATAATGAATTAATGTGAACAGAAACAGGCGTTCTACAGAAAGAATAAAAAGGCTTTCATTAGTATCTTCTTAGGGCTCTGTTTACTGAGCTGTGAGCTTAAAAGGTCTTGGTTATGCATTTTATTATTAGCATTATTATGCTTATTATTATAATTTATACAGCACAAGCACTTTCTGCAGTGTTTACTGTAAAGAATAGGGAAATTAACAAAATTAGAAAATTAACATAGAAAATGTAAACAAGGTTTGTTGGGGGCTCTGTATCCATGTTGACAAATAGAATAGGATGATGGGGGGTGGTGAAAAGGTAAGGGAGTGATACAGGCCAGCTCAGATCCAGATCAGTAGAAAGAAATCTAGTTATCTAAAATCAATTGTCTGTCAATATACAGGCTGGGTTGTACGGAATCCTATGAATATGATGATAAATATAAATGGATAGGTTATGCACTCCACAGGGCTAGATTTATAATTAGGCAGAGTAGGCATGTGCTACAGGCGCCTGCCACAAAGGGGCACCTAGCTCTGTAAAAAAACCTTTATTTTTCTTACAATTGACACAATTACAATTACGCATCTGAATTGTACACTGCACAAGGTCAAGTGAGGTGTCAGTGGAAAGGTCAGAGTCTGGTCTTTACAATGATACCAAACATGACCATGTAATGTGTAAAAATAAAAAATTGAGAAAAGGTTAATGCAAAATGTATTTTTTTCTCTTCTGCGGCCGAGGCAATATATGCTTTTACATGTAAAACAAACAATGCCGCTACACTAACTCAACTAAGACAAAGACAACAAATTCTGCCACTTCTTTTCATTTGACACAGAAACTGGTTTCCAGATTTTTAAATCGTTTTTTAAAACATTTTTAAGTTTGCCCCAAAACGAAAATTTAAAAAGTCATTTTGGCATGTTTTTTTCTGTTAGGGTCGCTTCACATTTCTGTGCCTACAGGCTCCTGAGATGCAAATCCGGCCCTGGCACTCCACATCCGGAATTCTAAAATCTGAAAGTCTTCAAAATCCTGAATTTTGAGAACCATCCAGATTTTAGTATGTACTATGGGTGGTACAGACGGATACTTTCTCTCAAGAACTTGTCTCACCCCTAATTTGCGACCTGTGGCAGGAGTCATGTTGACTCCAATTATCATGTCCGTTGAGTAACCTTACACAGTGCTCCCAGTGTGTGTCCATACTGATGGCTGCATCAGGAAGGGGGATCATGGCTCTTCCACCGCGATCTCCTTCCTCTAAACTCTTGGATTCTCCTGGATTCTTAAATCCGGAAGATCCAAAAAGATTAAGGTGTGCTCGGTCTCTATCAGTTTTGTAAATGTGACGTGACAAATCTTAATCGGTTAACAGAATTATTGTTGGGTTCCCATCCTTATTATTTTAGGCCTGGGACCCTGTGTCTACATCGTTATCATCTACCAGGAAAATCTTAGCCCCCTCACCGTAAGTGTTATCAACCTTAAACAATAAGAGTTGGACCTTTTCAAGTGTGCCAATGAGTAACTGACCCAACATGCAGATAGCAGAACTGACAGAAAACGATACCGCTGGTTGCATTAGAGCCGGTCCTTAATTGGCCGGGTAATAACAAGATTACAAGAAAGAAAATGTAAAAAAGAAAGTGAAGAAGCAGAGGTTGTTAAAGTCAGGTGCTCAGACAAGCCAGGGTCGAGGAGCAGAGAAGGGAGGATCGTAGTCAATAGACAAAGCTAGAAGTCAAAAACCAAGAGATCAGACACAGTATAACCAGGAACGCATTGAATGGTGGCGAAACCAAGGCAGGGTCCACAGAAAAGCCAGAAGTCAATATTTAAAGTCCCACAAGGCTTCTGATTGGCTGTGGCGTGCATATGCATATGAACGAGTGAGCTTTGTGACGTATCAGCATAGATATGTTCTGAATAGCACCAGGGGTCAAGAACATCAGGAACTCTTGGGACCACAGTTACTCCCTTTTGGACCATACAAGGAGAAGCTTTTATTAGGTTCCAATCATATGTTTCCTCAATAAATCACAGAAAATATATAATATTTATTGCAATTATCATAAGGATTCCCTAAAACCCAGCCTAACTATATATTAACCTATTAACACTGAGGCAGGCAGACCTGAATGCTACGGGGTGTCATAGCACAGCCCACGGCTCTTTGGCAACTCACCCAGTCAATCTTTGTGGCTGATCACTGTCATTGGAGGCAGCCCCCTGCAGTCAATAACAGCAATCAGCCAAAAGGAAGGGAGATGGGCCGGAGGAGTTGACGGATATCTGTTGGGTGTTCTATGATGCCCCTCAGTATTCAGGGCCACTGGCTGCCAGGATGGCACAGCATGCCCGGCGGTGTTAATGGGTTTAACATTGATATCAAATCTGCATGTAGTGTGGTGGGTGCAAAATGTCAATGGTTAATTGAGGAGCAGAAATCTCGATGAGTTCCCACACTTTGTTTTAGGACTTGACCCCTGGGGAGAACTTAATGATAACTATCCAATTAATTTTGTGATTTTCATATATTTTTTTTCGTCTTTATTTTCTACCAGTGGTTGCCTTGATTCCCTCCTGTACTTTTTCAGCGACGGCGCATAGAGAACACTATGACAGATGACGTTCAGCTTTTATTTTTTTCAGTATTTATACGGTACGGTATTAAAAAAAAAAACCTGAACAGAACGGGGAAGAGTTAGAGGATCGAAACAAGACGTTCCTTACATTATCTAAGCAGGTGGTTGAATAGTGGAGTTATGAGTCAGTGCCGTCCTGCTGCCAAAGCTCCTTTAGTTCCACGAGTATTAAGAAAATCTTAGGATAATTGCATTAGCAACCTTACATAAACACCCAGGCTGAGTAGGCTGATTAAGTAGAGAGGATGGCGGTTACGCAGTAGTCTATAGACAATCCTGTTGATCTTTTGTGCTTTTTATTATTTATTTTTTTAATCTTAATAATTTTTTTTCCCACCATTTTGCAAAACATGTTTAGAGCTCGCGAGCTGTCACCTGAAATCCGCGAACACAAACATTGAGACTTACCACCTCGATCCACCGCCGGAATTTTAAGTAGATTCTTTTTATTTACATACATTTCACACGCAGCGATACATGTGCCGGAGCGCATCTTAGCATGTAGCCCCAAGGTTCTGTATTTTTACAGGGATTTTAAGATTATTCCAATTTTTTATTTTTTTTCGTTAAGATTTTTTTTTTTTATATTCCGCATTAGGTTTCCATGGCAACACAGCACATGGATCAGTTATTCCTTTGTTTCCACAACTACCGAGCGCTTGCCGTGCGCTTTATGCATACATTTTCTATTTTCGAAATGCATCTTTTTCTAAAGCGTAATGCCGTTGGCTTTTTTTTGTGGATTCCTGGGCTCTTGCAGTCTTAGGATTCTGGCTGTAAGCATTACCTTAATGTCACTTAACATCTGTTCGGTAATATAGCTGGCCACCCTTCCAGTTTAATATCAACTCAGATGGTAATTGCCCGGAATTTACTTTTCGTAACTCATAAAGCTCATATTCTCATAGAGTACATTCCATTCCCAAATGCACACAAAAATAAACCAACATAACGGGCTCATAAACTTTGCTTACCGTTTGATTGCGAGAGATGTTCTACCTAAAGTTAATGTTGCCTCAGCCTAAGTGGTTTTTAAGGCTGGAGTGCTTAGCTGTGTATTCTGTATTGCAACGCAAACATCGCAACATCTCCGGGAGGATTTTCAGCCATTTTTAAAGGGACACTCTATAACTGTAAAGTGATAAGGATGAGTAAAGTGGTCAGGATGTGAGGGGTACCCTCATCCCCCCCTCTTCCAGCTACACCCCACCCAGTGTCACCACCAGCAGCTGGATTTTTTTAATTTTCTAGTTTCCGGTCACTAGTGTTGTCAGCATGCAGAAAGCATGCCAACGTCACCCTCTCTGAGACCAGTTGTGTGGCGAGCGGTGTCAGAGAGGCAGCCGATGGATCGGTTCTGCGCAAGCGTGCAGCTCTGAGCCATCATTCTGCACAGGTGCTACGGAGCTAGTATAAAGTGTGCAAGTCCCGTAGCACGGCGCAATTTGCAGTCCCTATGCTACGCAAGTTGTGTAGGAGCGCAAATTGCACAGACAAGCTTCAGGGACGTCCGGGTTCAGGAGTCCCTGAGCCAAAAAGGAGTAGTGTGCACGAACGGCGAGGGACAAAAATGTGAGTAAAGGCACTCGAAAAAAATAATAATATTTGGGCAGAGGCTGCCCTGATGTGGTTGAGTGTGGCTTGCTGGCTTGTTTCTGGAGGGGAGGAGGTGAGTGTGACTTGCTGACTTGTTTCTGGGGGGGAGGAGGTGAGTGTGACTTGCTGACTTGTTTCAGAGGGAAGATGGAGGTGAGTGTGACTTGCTGACTTGTTTCAGAGGGAAGATGGAGGTGAGTGTGACTTGCTGACTTGTTTCAGAGGGAAGATGGAGGTGAGTGTGACTTGCTGACTTGTTTCTGGGGGGGGATGAGCGTGGTTTGCTGGCTCGTTTCAGAGGGAAGATGGAGGTGAGCGTGGCTTCCTGACTTGTTTCAAAGGGAAGATGCGGGTGAGTGTGACTTGCTGGCTCATTTCAGAGGGAAAGATGGAGATGAGTGTGACTTGCGGACTTATTTCTGGGGGGGTGAGCGTGGCTTGCCGGCTTGTTTCTGGGAGGTGAGCAGTGGCGTAGCGTGGGGGGGGCTGGGGGGGCCGAGGCCCTGGGCGCAGTTTTGTTAGGGGCGCATTTGCGCCCCTAAAACTGGCCCGGGGTTGAGGGGACCCAGATGCCGGGCAGCGCGGGAGTGCCTGCCCGGTCCTGAAGAGTCCGTCCTGTTAAAGGGAAGCGGCTGCGTGCAGGCGCAGCCGGTCACGTGGTCCGGCTAATCAGGTGGTACTGAGTCTCTGTACCACCTGACTGGCCGGACTGCGTGACCTGCGCACACACGCCACGCAGCCGCATCACCTTCAACAGGACGGACTGTTCAGGACCGGGCAGGCACTCCCGCGCTGCCCGGCATCTGGGTCCCCTCAACCCCTGCCGGAGCTGGAGCAATATCCAGGTGAGAGCTGGGCAAATCCATGTGTAAATTGGGGCAAATCCATGAGCTGGGGCAAATCCATGAGCTGGGGCAAATCCATGAGCTGGGGCAAATCCATGAGCTGGGGGCAAATCCATGAGCTGGGCAAATCCATGACCTGGGGGCAAATCCATGAGCAGGGCAAATCCATGACCTGGGGGCAAATCCATGACCTGGGGGCAAATCCATGAGCTGGGGGCAAATCCATGAGCTGGGGCAAATCCATGTGTGAGCTGGGGCAAATCCATGAGCTGGGGCAAATCCATGTGTGAGCTGGGGCAATATCCATGTGTGAGCTGGGGCAAATCCATGTGTGAGCTGGGGCAATATCCATGTGTGAGCTGGGGCAAATCCATGAGCTGGGGCAAATCCATGTGTGAGCTGGGGCAATATCCATGTAAGAGCTGGGGCAAATCCATGTGTGAGCTGGGGCAATATCCATGTGTGAGCTGGGGCAAATCCATGTGTGAGCTGGGGCAATATCCATGTGTGAGCTGGGGCAAATCCATGTGTG
Organism: Leptobrachium leishanense; assembly: GCA_009667805.1. Taxonomy (NCBI): domain Eukaryota; kingdom Metazoa; phylum Chordata; class Amphibia; order Anura; family Megophryidae; genus Leptobrachium; species Leptobrachium leishanense. Next base: position 526,454,379 of record CM019063.1, on the reverse strand, counting down.
AGCTGGGCAATATCCATGTGTGAGCTGGGGCAATATCCATGAGCTGGGCAAATCCATGAGCTGGGGCAAATCCATGAGCTGGGGCAATATCCATGAGCTGGGGCAAATCCATGAGCTGGGGCAAATCCATGAGCTGGGGCAAATCCATGTGTGAGCTGGGGCAATATCCATGTGTGAGCTGGGGCAAATCCATGTGTGAGCTGGGGCAATATCCATGTGTGAGCTGGGGCAAATCCATGAGCTGGGGCAAATCCATGTGTGAGCTGGGGCAATATCCATGTAAGAGCTGGGGCAAATCCATGTGTGAGCTGGGGCAATATCCATGTGTGAGCTGGGGCAAATCCATGTGTGAGCTGGGCAATATCCATGTGTGAGCTGGGGCAATATCCATGAGCTGGGCAAATCCATGAGCTGGGGCAAATCCATGAGCTGGGGCATATCCATGAGCTGGGGCAAATCCATGAGCTGGGGCAAATCCATATGTGTGAGCTGGGGCAAATCCATGTGTGAGCTGGGGCAAATCCATGTGTGAGCTGGGGCAAATCCATGTCTGAGCTGGGGCATATCCATGAGCTGGGGCAAATCCATGAGCTGGGCAAATCCATGAGATGGGGGCAAATCCATGAGCTGGGCAAATCCATGAGCTGGGGGCAAATCCATGAGCTGGGCAAATCCATGAGCTGGGGCAAATCCATGAGCTGGGGCAATATCCATGTGTGAGCTGGGGCAAATCCATGTGTGAGCTGGGGCATATCCATGAGCTGGGGAAAATCCATGAGCTGGGGCAAATCCATGAGCTGGGGCAAATCCACGAGCTGGGGCAATATCCATGTGAGAGCTGGGGCAATATCGATAATGTGTCCACAGGTGGGGGGGCGCACAATTCTTGGCTGGCCCCGGGTGCTGACAACCCACGCTACGCCACTGGAGGTGAGTGTAGCTTGCTGGCTTGTTTCTGGGGGGGAGTGTGGCTTGCTGGCTTGTTTCTGGGAGGTGAGTGTAGCTTGCTGGCTTGTTTCTGGGGGGGAGTGTGGCTTGCTGGCTTGTTTCTGGGGGGTGAGCGTGGCTTGCTGCCTTGTTTCTGGGGGGTGAGCGTGGCTTGCTGCCTTGTTTCTGGGGGGGTGAGCGTGGCTTGCTGCCTTGTTTCTGGGGGGTGAGCGTGGCTTGCTGCCTTGTTTCTGGGGGTGAGCGTGGCTTGCTGGCTTGTTTCTGGGGGGTGAGTGTGGCTTGCTGGCTTGTTTCTGGGGGGGGTGAGTGTGGCTTGCTGGCTTGTTTCTGGAGGGTGAGTGTAGCTTGCTGGCTTGTTTCTGGGGGATGAGTGTGGCTTGCTGGCTTGTTTCAGAGGGAAAGATGGAGGTGAGTGTGACTTGCGGACTTTTTTCTGGGGGGCTGAGTGTGACTTGTGGACTTGTTTCTGGGGGGTGAGTGTGACTTGTGGACTTGTTTCTGGGGGGTGAGTGTGACTTGTGGACTTGTTTCTGGGGGGTGAGTGTGGCTTGCTTGCTTGTTTCTGGGGGGTGAGTGTGACTTGCGAACTTGTTTCTGCGGGGGTGATTGTGGCTTGCGGACTTGTTTCGGGGGGTGAGTGTGACTTGCGGACTTGTTTCTGGGGGGTGAGTGTGACTTGCGGACTTGTTTCTGGGAGGTGAGTACGACTTGCGGACTTGTTTCGGGGGGGTGATTGTGGCTTGCGGACTTGTTTCTGAGGGGTGATTGTGGCTTGCGGACTTGTTTCGGGGGGGTTGTGGCTTGTGGACTTGTTTCTGGGGGGGTGAGTGTGACTTGCGGACTTGTTTCTGGGGGGTGAGTGTGACTTGCAGACTTGTTTCTGGGGGGGTGATTGTGGCTTGCGGACTTGTTTCTGGGGGGGTGAGTGTGACTTGCGGACTTGTTTCTGGGGGGGTGAGTTGTGACTTGCGGACTTGTTTTCTGGGGGGGGTGATTGTGGCTTGCGGACTTGTTTCTTGGGGGGGTGAGTGTGACTTGCGGACTTGTTTCTGGGGGGTTGAGTGTGACTTGCGGACTTGTTTCTGTGGGGGGGTGATTGTGGCTTGCGGACTTGTTTCTGGTGGGGTGAGTGTGACTTGCTGGCTTGTTTCTGGGGGGGGTGATTGTGGCTTGCGGACTTGTTTCTGGTGGGGTGAGTGTGACTTGCTGGCTTGTTTCTGGGGGGGTGATTGTGGCTTGCAGACTTGTTTCTGGGGGGGTGAGTGTGACTTGCGGACTTGTTTCTGGGGGGGTGATTGTGGCTTGCGGACTTGTTTCTGGGGGGTGAGTGTGACTTGCGGACTTGTTTCTGGGGGGGTGAGTGTGACTTGCGGACTTGTTTCTGGGGGGTTGAGTGTGACTTGCGGACTTGTTTCTGGGGGGGGGGGGGGTGATTGTGGCTTGCGGACTTGTTTCTGGTGGGGTGAGTGTGACTTGCTGGCTTGTTCCAGAGGGAAAGATGGACAGGGTTTATGCTTTAGTTTACCACCCTAAAGTTGTTGAATTCCTCTAATTTATATGTCAGGAACAGTAAGGGTGACAAACTAATAAATGGAGCTAGATAGTCTGCAGTCATTTCATTACATTGTGTCTTCACATTGACTTACAGTAAGACCAGGCCTTACAGTCTATTCCATACCTAAACCAACCAGGCCACTTACCTCCACTTTCATACATACACACTCATAGATATACACAAAGACACACACTTACGTGTTCCCCTTGTTGGACACACTGGGCCATATTACATAGTTGGTGCTAACTTAACCAGAGCTGTTGTAAATTTTAAACCTCCATAGACTATAATGGCTCTGGAAAGTTTACAACAGCTCTGGTAAAGTTAGCACCAACTATGTAATATGGCCCTCTGGGCACAGTTCAACCATTGTGGTCCTCATGGCAGAAAGCCAAAGAAGATTATATATATTGTGAGCTGGGAAACAGGTAGCGGGTGCAATTGCTCTCTGGGGTGAGCACTCTTGAAAGGTTCAGAGACCAGACCAGTGACTTTTCTTCAAACGGGGGTACATTTATTGCAGCAACCCACAGGTTATACACCACGCTGTATATTGCTCAAAATAAACAGTTCAAAAGCAAAGAAAATTCCTAGCCGTGTCCCGGCACTAACTAAACATACAATAGCCCTGACTAACAACCTGTGCAAACCTAGTGTTTGTCAGGCTCCAGCAAACTAGCATAACCAACCTTGTGCTCCAGCAGATAGAGACCGTCTGCTCCCCAGACTCCAGAGTGATGTCTGTTTGCCTCACCTGCACTAAATTGCCACTGAGGCAAAGTGCAAAACCAGGTGCTTAGAGGCTTCGGAAGGTGTAAGAGAGAAATCTGGGTGACACATAAACCCCGGACAGGACCTTTCCTTGCTCTCTACATGATGCCCTGTTACAATATATATATATATTACAGTACTTTGCCCTACTGCAGCCTGATGGTAAGGGTGACCTTGTTAACCCTTCAATTTGAACAAAAAAATACAAAATACAAAAGGCACTAGAACAGATGGTTTGGAGAACAGAGGTATACAGTCAGGTCCAGAAATATTGGGATATCGACGCAATTCTAACATCTTTGGCTCTATACACCACCACAATGGAGTTGGAATGAAACAAACACAATGTGCTTTAACTGCAGACTGTCAGCTTTAATTTGAGGGTATGTACATCCAACTCAGGTGAACGGTGTAGGACTTACAGCAGTTTGCAGATGTGCCTCCCACTTGTTAAGGGACCAAAAGTAATGGGACAGAATAATAATCATAAATCAAACTTTCCCTTCTTAATACTTGGTTGCAAATCCTTTGCAGTCAATCACAGCCTGAAGTCTGGAACGCATAGACATCACCAGACGCTGGGTTTCATCCCTGGTGATGCTCTGCCAGGCCTCTACTGCAACTGTCTTCAGTTCCTGCTTGTTCTTGGGGCATTTTCCCTTCAGTTTTGTCTTCAGCAAGTGAAATGCATGCTCAATGGGATTCAGGTCAGGTGATTGACTTGGCCATTGCATAACATTCCACTTCTGTCCCTTCAAAAACTCTTTGGTTGCTTTTGCAGTATGCTTTGGGTCATTGTCCATCTGCACTGTGAAGCGCCGTCCAATGAGTTCTGCAGCATTTGGCTGAATGTGAGCAGATTATATTGCCCGAAACACTTCAGAATTCATCCTGCTGCTTTTGTCAGCAGTCACATCATCAATAAATACAAGAGAACCAGTTCCATTGGCAGCCATACATGCCCACGCCATGACACTACCACCACCATGCTTCACTGATGAGGTGGAATGTTATGATCAGTTCCTTTCTTTCTCCATACTCTTCTCTTCCCATCACTCTGGTACAAGTTGATCTTGGTCTGCTCTGTCCATAGGATCTTGTTCCAGAACTGTGAAGGCTTTGTTAGGTGTTGTTTGGCAAACTCTAATCTGGCCTTCCTGTTTTTGAGGCTCACCAATGGTTTACATCTTGTGGTGAACCCTCTGTATTCACTCTGGTGAAGTCTTCTCTTGATTGTTGACTTTGACACACATACACCTACATCCTGGAGAGTGTTCTTGATCTGGCCAACTGTTGTGAAGGGTGTTTTCTTCACCAGGGAAAGAATTCTTCATTCATCCACCACAGTTGTTTTCCGTGGTCTCCCTGGTCTTTTGGTGTTGCTGTGCTCACCGGTGCGTTCCTTCTTTTTGAGAATGCTCCAAACCGTTGTTTTGGCCACGCCTAATGTTCTTGCTATCTCTCTGATGGGTTTGTTTTGTTTCTTCAGCCTAATGATGGCTTCCTTCACTGATAGTGACAGCTCTTTGGATCTCATCTTGAGAGTTGACAGCAACAGATTCCAAATGAAAATAGCACATTTGAAATGAACTCTGGGCCTTTTATCTGCACATTGTAGTTGGGGTAATGAGGGAATATCACACACCTGGCCATGGAACAGCTGAGAAGCCAACTGTCCCATTACTTTTGGTCCCTTAACAAGTGGGAGGCACATCTGCAAACTGCTGTAAGTCCTACACCGTTCACCTGAGTTGGATGTACATACCCTCAAATTAAAGCTGACAGTCTGCAGTTAAAGCAGTTAGAGCCAAAGATGTTAGAATTGTGTCTATGTCCCAATATTTTTGGACCTGACTGTATGTAAGATATGTGCTGGACATTGCTTATGCTTGGGTCTAGTGGTGGAGATCTTGGAAAACCACTACTTCCTGCGCAGCACTCTATACTGATATTGAACGAGTCTGTGCCAATGCTCACCAAATGGTTGTAGCAGCAGCAGCAGCACATCAGCTCCCAGTGCAACCGATGTGCTGTGAGACTGATAGATTGGTCATTTACACATTTTGCAAAATACATGTATACATGTTCAGTGACATTGGGGATGCCGAAAAATTATTAGTTATTCTTGAACTCCATTACGCTAAGGGGTTAACGCCTTCAAACCTGAGATCGAGATAACTTGAGTTTTTTAAGACACCTTCGATCTGCAGCTATGAAGGATAAAAGCAAATGTAATTTGTTTGCTGCAACAGATGTCTTTGCTTTCGGGCTCTAGTAGATGCCCCCAACCTTTTAGCCCTGTGGACATAATGCCTGAGGTGCTAAAACTGTTTAAAATCGGCTGCGGAATGTCTTGATATTTGGGCTTTCCCAGCCGATGCACGGAGGCACGATGTGCAGTTCTAACTGCAGTAACTCCTTTTAGCCAGTAGATGGTGACATCTGCCTGTCAAATAGGGTATTACAGTAAGGAATATGTTGGGAATATTCCCAGATATTTCTTACTGTATAATTAATCAAAATGGTTTTCCAAAACGCCAATGGTTCCTGGCAGCGTTTTGTTTGGGGGAAATTCACCTGGTAGTGAAGGAGTTAAGCACCAAGAATGTATAGACATTTTACCCCCTATGCCAATGTTTTTATTCTTAGCGCGCATTAAATTTGACAGAACTCTGTTCAAGCAATGTCATTTTACTCTTAAATGGTAAATCAGCTGCTTAGCTTGGAGATATGCAGCTTGTTATTTCCATGAAAGAATTATAAAAATCAACCACTCCGTACAGTGATTTTCTTTGTTAATAGGACTATTCATTCGCAGGCTGCACAAGTCACTAAATATAAATGTTAAAAGTGAGCCTGGAGTTCATTATGTACATAAATACAAGGAATAGACATCTTGCAAATGTTTAATGACAAGGAAACTGCCTACAAAATGCCACCACCATCAAAATACAATAAACGTACATTTACTTAGCAAGAAAAAATGGCATATTTAGAAGTTATCAGTCATTTTGGGATTTTCATTTTATATTTATTCATACATTTTGGTATGGATTTAAAAAAAAAACTATATTACAAATGGCTTATAAAACCGTCCCTTGTTCTGAAGTGACTCTAATATGCATAAAGCTGGATTCTGAGATGAAAATGTCCCATGGATTACATTTTGCACGTATATATTTGCATGCTCCTACTTTTCTCTTTTTTTTTTGCATTTATTAGCTTGGTATTTCGCGTTTGTATGTGTGAGTGCATTGGCTTTTTAATGTGGCGTAAAGGGTGGAGTTTCAAATTAGAAAGCTCATCGGTTTCATTATTATCATATGGAAATAACGCTAGAAAGTAGTGCCAGAAATGAAGATGTGTTAAAAGTGTAACCATCAAAATAAAAAAAAGGCATTTCCATTCGGACGCGTCCAAGAATGGCACATGTTCCAATCCAGATCCGTCCAGAAAGAACACCTAGGAGTCTTTTTCTGAGGCATCTTTTGGGCGCAATCGAAGAAAAATCTGGTCCACTCGAAATTTTTCGATGGCTTGTGAATTGGACCTTTTTTGGCAAGTTATTCATTTCTAGGGTTAGGGTTATGATTACAGCTATGGTTAGGATTAAAAATTAGGGTTAGGCTATTATTTGTGCTAGTTTTAAGGTTGGGGTTGCATTTAGGGTTAAGGTTTGGATTAGGGCTATGGTTAGGTTACTATCAGGGTTATTCAAAGAAAGGTGAAAACCAAGAGAATGGCAGGAGAAGAGAACAATCTAAACCAAATAGCCGATTCGGAAAGTGAGATAAATGGGAGCGTTGTTCTGGTTTGGCTATTTTGACCTAGAATTTTCACTTCTCCAGTCATTCTCCTGGTTTTCTCCTCTCTCTGAATAACCGTATAGGTGTGCTTGTTTAAAGGTTACGTTTACATTTAGGGTTAAGGTTAGGATTAGTGCTATGTTTATGGTTAGAAAGTAGGGTTACATTACTGTTTGTGCTTGTTTTAGGGTTACATTTAGGGTTAAGGTTAGGTTTAGGGCTATGATTAGGTTACTAGCTGTGCTTGTTTTAGGGTTAGGGCTAAATTTTGGTTTGAAGTTAATATTGGGACTGTGGTTAGTTACTATTTGTGCTTGTATTAGGGTTAGGGTTACATTCAGGGTTAAGGTTAGGATTACAGCTATGTTTAGGGGTAGAAATTAGGATTAGATTACTATCAGGGTTATTCAAAGAGAATCGAAAAGTCACCGCACGTTCGGTGACTTTTCTTTCTCTTCAATTCGGTGTGATTTGTCGATTCCATTTAGGCGACCCTGCGGTGTGTTCAGCAAGCACCACAGGGCCGTCGTAATGCAGGGAAAGGTAGCCGCAAACCCACCGAACGCTCACCGCAAAACCCGGCAAACGCACACCGAAACCCGCAAAAACATCTGGATTAACCCCGCCGAACGCGTCGGAGAAACCCGAGCAGCCGCCAGAAAAACCCGACACCGCAGACGAATGGAGTGAAAAAAAAACAGTACGCTTGAATGTTTGAAAAGTGAAACGCTGTTTGCAAAGAAACTACAGAACAAACATGTCTCAAATTTACATATAAGATCCAATGAATGATAATAAAAAGAGT